>CM028358.1:50507865-50993296 GCA_016618105.1 Dendrobium huoshanense | reverse complement strand
TTTTAAAAATATTAGCAAAGAATTAGAATTATTTTAGTTGATAAATTTATTTTCTAACACAAAATAAGTTTTATTATTAAATGAAAATCAATTTAATGTACTTATCAAAGTAAATTTTAAACTACACTATCAATTACAAGTAATATTAAACTACACTTATTTATTTAATTTTATTATTATTTTAATATAATGTGCCAAATAATTTAACAAAAAAGAATAATAATTCAAATAGATTTTGCAAGTGGCTGACTGGATGGGTGCTAGATAGTCTCCTAAAGTAGTAGATTCGAACCATATATAACACACTCGCGGGTAGTGGGTTTATGGGTAGGAACGGGCCGCTGCTAGGGGCTAGCACGAGTAGCTGGGTTGGCATGGGCGTAGGTAGGTGGGTAGCAAGTTGATGGGCAGGCATAGGTCGCTGGTAGTTACTGGTGAGCACGGGCGAGCACAAGAAGGCATGGGTTGGCAGGTAGAATTCGAGCAAAGGAAAAATGATTTTTGCCAATAAATTTTTTTTATTTTTCATGTGATAATTTCCTTTTTCGCAATTATTTTTTTCCTGCACGTGTTTAAATGGCAAAAAACTTTCCGTCCAAAATCCACCGAAATGTATTTTTCCGACAAATATTCGCAGATTTCTTTTGGAAAAAGCCACCGAACTCAATCATTTTATTGCATTGCCGGTTATAAAATGCAAGTAAGATACTTTTCTTTTTGTTTCTCTTTCAATGTCCCAAAGTTATTCTCTATAATTCAGCTTGTTTGTATAGAAAGTGATCTTGTTGCATAAAGTTAGATATATCAACTGAAGAATTCAATTGAATTTTATTTAAAATTTAAACTTTCGAGTCTGGTATTTTTTAAATTGTGATTATGTGATTTCTTATTTAGGATTCCATTAATTGTAATACATGTTGCTCGTGGGAGCTTATTTGTATACTATTTGTATACTATTAGGGCTCTTTTTTATTGATAATATGTTCTTCATAGATGATATTTGAGCATGTAATAAAAATAAATTATCTTCAACAAAAATTAATACTTTGGATGTGTAAATCATTTACTTTTTAGAATTTTGATGAATCTTAATATTTGAAAATTTTGGGAGAGATTTTTTTTATGAGCTTTTATATAGTTTTTTTAATTATTTTCCCTCTTATTGAGAATTATTGATCTTCACTCAAATGGGTAGCTTTCCCTTACATTAATTTTTGTCATTATTTCTTAGTACCATAACATAAATTATTTATTAGCATTGAATTTTATTTTCTTCGATGAAAAAGGATTATCTTAATATTAATTTATCATTTCTCATAAAAATTTCATTTTTTAAATATTTGTCATCAAAATTTATATCGCATATTTGGTTGCATAAGAAATGTTTAGCTTTAAATCATCTTATATTAAATTATGTGCTAGATTTTGCATTAGAGGTTATATATTATGATATCAAGTATGATTTAATATTCGGGTAAGTAAAATAAATAAACAACTTTTACTTTTTGTTTGAAACATATTTAAGAAAAGTATAAAATTTTTCATTGTTATAATTAATAATTAGTACTACTTATAGTGATAAAATTCATAATATTTATTTTTATAAAAAAACTAATTAAATTTTATGATACTATTTTTTAAAATTTTATTCACGTAAATTTAATTATTGGGGAACATTTAATTAATGGGCAATATCATTATGACTTAAATATGTCTAACTCTCACAAAAGAAAACCTGAATTTATCATCAATCAATTAATGGAAAAAGGTGAAAAAAAACTTTATGATTGATTTCACTACAGGAAAATCGCTTGTTACTTGTGGACAAAATCTTCCAGTAACAAGGAAAATCCGTCGGAAATGTTCCTTTTCCAGCGAATTTCCGGCGGAAATTTATATAACTGTATTTCGGGTGTTGGAAAATCTAAAGCGACAGAATTTTTCTGCCAAAAATATATTTTATGCGGATCTTCCGACAAACAAAATGAAGGTAACACGTTATTTTCATTGAACAAATTCTGGTGTTTAATCCGCCAGTATTTCCGGCATAAACGTTGCAACAGAATTACTCGTGGATATTCCGCCGACCCTTTTTGCTGGAACTCTATCGACGAGTAAACCGGCGGATTATCTACCGAAAATACTGGCACAAAGGATCCACTAGAAACTTGTAGCATAATAATAATAAAAAAAACCTTCGCTCTTAAGATTCTGATTTCTACAATACAACTTGCATATAAAAGTTCCTTTATATTAAATTTCTATTCGACAAACTAAATGGGTGTTAATTTTAATTTTATTCTCTTTATGATTTATAATTCCGTTTTCTTTTCATCTCAACCCGTTCAATTTCTTCAAAGGAAACATAACCTAAATAAAAATTTTGAATATACTAACCTTTGCCAAATTATGCATTTAACGAGTTCTTATATTTTAGAGAAAGATAACATATTTTCAGCAACTTTGCTTTGATTTTGACAAAAGTAAGTTATAATCCTCATCACATTTAAATATTACACACGGTTTAATAGAATATAAAAAATAACCCATTATGAAATTTTGTGGTACATACTCAAAAGTGATACACCTTTCACATGGATTACATATTCTCTAAAATAATTGATAGTTCAGATTTAGAGTAATCCATAGAAATGTTTATTGAAGGCACCGGATCTGAAGAAGAGAAGAAAGGCTTTGGCGGCAATTGTAAGGAATCGACATCAGCTTGTAGCATCTCCACAACATTAATCATGGAAGGACGATCCACAGGTCGTGTCTGAATGCAACTCAACCCCACCTTACTTAGCTTCCTCTCAAAATCATCAATCTCAAAAATGCCAAAGTTTTTAGACAATTCTATCTCATTTAGCTTATCATAAATCCATGAAGGATAGTAAACTTGACTAGAATTTTCTGCTTTCAAGTCATTATGCCTACGCCCACCAGCCATGTCCATTAGAAGCATGCCAAAGCTATATACATCTGATTTATGAGAAATAGTCCCAAAACTTCTCGATATTAATTCTGGTGCAATATATCCAATTGTTCCTCTAGCAGCACTCATGAAGACAAGACTATGGTCCTTAGGGTGCAACTTTGCTAAGCCAAAATCAGAGATCTTTGGTGTGAGTTTATGATCAAGAAGGATATTATGAGGCTTGATGTCAAAATGAAGAATCCCCATATTACACCCCTGGTGTAAGTAATGAAGCCCCTTGGCCACAGACAGGGCAATCTCAAGAAGCTTGTCCATATTAAGAATTCTATTTTCCTTGTTTGAAGAAAAAATATATTTATCAAGAGACCCATTAGCCATGTACTCATAAACCAGAGCTCTATAAGATCCTTCAGCACAAAATCCAACAAGTTGCACTACATTTACATGATGAATCCTACCTATAGTAGATACTTCATTAATAAAATCCTCTCCATCACCCATGGATTTTCGCAACATCTTCACAGCAACCAAATAACCACCAGGGAGCCTTCCTTTATAGACGGACCCAAATCCTCCTTGTCCTAACTTCTCTTTGAAGTTGCTTGTAATTGTGATAATATCATTGTATGAATATCTTGATGGTGAGAGGGCGTTTTGATTTTGCAAAAACCTCTCAATGTTATCAACAGGCTTGATAAGCTTGAATAAGTTGTATGCAAGGAATGAAAGAACACATAACGGTGAAAATAGAAACCTTCCAATCATTAACAAAACTGCAAGAATGAAATTTAACTGCCACTTAGCATTTTACAAATAATTCCAAGTTATATTCAAAAACATATTCCTACCTAATATTGTGAGTGTTATGTCCATTACTATAATAATTACTGATGCTGCATAGAAAGTTAATATTGAATGGTGGTACTGTTTTTCATGGAGACATGCCAAGAAATCAATTTCAAATCGGAAAGGACTTATCACATCATATATGGACATGACTTTTTCTCCATTAAGAACATTTGTTGATTCCCTTTGAATAAAATCGATACTGCAATTAGGAAATGAAGATTAAAAGATGGATAATAGAAATTTTGTATGTGTAATAGTCTACATACTTACTGTCCCGCAGTTTTAGCACAAATGTGAATTGCATCTGTCGTTGAATTAATAAAAGGACGCCAATTCAGCCTAAAACCCTTTTTTAGTTGATCAAACATACTAAGTTGATCAACGTTTTGGATCATAGGAACTGTGTTTTGGATCATAGGAACTGTGAATAGAAATTGGCAATTTACTTCGACTAACCCAACATAAAAAGCATTAAATAGCACATAGATGGTTGAGTTGTTATTGCTGAGACAAGGCACAATTTCATAATTTGGATTGTTGATCTTTACTGAGCAGTTAATAAATGTGGCTTGACCTTGTAAACCAAAATCCACCTGATCAAACCAGAATGTTTCGTTATAATCATCTGGATATATTGATCCATTTGGAAGATTGCAGTTGCCATGTTCCAAATTAACATCAACAAGTGTAATTGTAGAATCATGATATGATATATCTTTGACATAATACTTGCTTTGGTGGATCTCCAATATTGTATTGTTGCCTTCGCAATTGAGTTCAAAATCAGAACCGCCACATTCAGTTGGATCACCTCTCAGGTGGAAAGGATACTTGATGTTTTGGAGGCTTCCGCAAGATGATGAGCAACTTCTTTTGCCATGGCTCATGGTTATTTCAGAGAAAGAGAAGAAAATCAAACAAAAAAACAAATTGAAAAGTGATGCCATCCGATGAGCTTCTCGTACTTGTCCCTCTTTCAAGTGAGGAGGCTTCTCCATCTAAGTTTAAATAATTGAATGGTTGTGTAATATGATGTGAAGGCTGTGATACTTTTTGACTTTTAGAAGCCAATTAAATTCTACTATTAATTTTGCTGATTTTTAATTGGCCCGGAATAATTATTTTTGATAGACTATTCAAGCAGCCAAGTTTGACTGCTTCAAGAGCAGGAAATTTTATTCTTCGGTAGACTTCGGCTTCATTTGGGACGGTTTTTTTATTGTTTCTGGAAAACGGAGTTTTAGTATAAAAATTAAAAAATTTGCACTACAACTCTGTTTTAAAAAGCAATAAAAAACCGTCTCAAACAAAACCTTTAGATACTTAATTGCTTCCTTGTCCAATATGAGACGAAAGTTTTTATACACTTTTATACTTAACTATGACGTAAGATGTATAATGATAATTTAAGAGGTAAAAATTGTATATAAATAAAAATGAATAAAGAATATATATTTCAGAGATTAAGAGCCTAATTCATTGAATTTTTTTTTCATTTTTTGTTTATCCATTTTGATTTTCTTTTTCTTGATAATATAGCTAGAATAAAATAAATAATAATAATAATAATAATTGTTGCGTGCGAGAATATACGCGGCAGTAGAGTTTGTAAATTAGCGTCCTAGCGTTGCACGAGTATTTCGCATACAAACAGAAAAGAAAAAGTGAACACCAAGAGTTTTTACGTGGAAAACCCAAAAAGGGAAAAACCACGGGGCCTTGCCCAGTTGCAAAATTCCACTAGTATTTTCGTAGATTACAAATGGCGGATTTCGTCCCACAAGTTGGGATAATCCAAGTACAATCTGCTTCTTCCACGAAATTTACAAAATCCTGCGAATTCATGGCGTTTCCCGAAAATCCGGCAGAGTTCCGGCGTCTTCAGGCGGCAGGAAGGGCTCCAGCGGCGGTGGTCGAGGAGGTGAGGAATCTCCTTTTCCCCTTTCTCCTTCTCCTTCTCTTCTTCTGCTCTCTCTTCACTTGAGTCTCCTTGGTGTAGAATAAGGGCTCTATTTATAGCTTTTTTGGAGTGGTATAGCCCGTAAATAGGCGTGAGATCAAGGGCGAATTGGGAGTGGTTTGAATGGACGACCTATATAGAATCCTTTGATCATGCACCGTTCGTTGGACATTTGAAGGCCTTAATGATGTCGTAATTCGATGATCTTGAGCTTGTTAGATTTGCCTCGTCGAGCCGTTCGATTCGAGTATAAGCTCGTCAAAATCGGAGACCGTTTGGTAATTCAAATTTTGGTTTGAACCTTCCAACAGTGCTTTGAACCCTTGATTCGGACTCATTTGGGCTCGGATTAGGTTGATCTTGGTGTCGTTGGGTTTGTATTTCCAAGATGCTCAGTTTGACTATAAGCTCGCCGAAATCGGAGTTCGTATGCTCCCGAAATTAATTTTTGAAGTTTCCAACTAGCTTTTGCCTCAAGATTCGTGCCCGATCAAGATAATTTTGCGATGTCGTATCAGTTGCCCCCCTATTTTTGGACGTCGTAGCTTCAGAAGTCCGAAAATATGCGTTACAAATTTTAAAGAATTTTCTCCGAGTGACTCAGGATTGATCTCGCTTGTAGAAGCCCCGAACAGCTCCGAAAATGCTGAAATTGAGTCCGGGATTTCAAAAAAACATGTCCGGGGACCCCAAAAACACCTAATTTGCTGCTTTTAGGACGAAATTTGGACCCGAAAGGGACCGGGCAGCCGAATCCAGCCGGCCGCCGCCGCCGAAAACCGCCGGCGCCTCCGGCGGCACTGAACCGCGCGCTCCAGCGCTCAGTCGAACCAATTATGCGGGCCGCTCCGCAGTCTGCCCTGCCCGCTCTGCGGGCAGCTCTGCAGTCTGCCCAGCCCGCTCCGCGGGAGCTTCCCGGCCTGCCTGGCCGCGCCGCAGCATCCAGCCGCGCCGCGGCATCCAGCCGCCGGCCGTCGGCTGGCCGGACCGGCCATCCGTGAATGGCCCGCAATCCACGTGAAATAGTTGCTGTTCGCGCCGTTTCGACGGTGGTAAGGCGCCTGTTCGGTCCACCGCCTTAAGTGGGTCCCACTCCCTTTAAAAATGATTTTTTATTCATTTTTTGGCCGAAAAAATTTCAAAAAAATCCCAAAAAAATCTGAAAAAATCAGAAAAATTTAAAAAAATTTGGAAAATTAGAAACTCTAGAAACTTCTCTTCTTTCTCCTAAAAAACTATAAATAGGCCCTTAAAACCTTTAGAAAACTTGCATCTTCTCTTTCTTTCTCCCTCTGGCTCTCTGGCGGCAGAGGTTTTCGCAATTTGCGAGCGGGAAATTTCCCCTGCTTGAATTAGCGCCACTCCTCGCTCGTAGGAGTTACGGGATTTTTCTCCTCCCCCACGGCTCTCTAGCGGCTGAGGCTTTCGCTATTTGCGAGCGGGAATTTTCCCCTGCTCGAATTAGCGCCCCTCCTCGTGCGCAGGAGTTACGAGATTTCTTCTCCTCCACCACGGCTCTCTGGCGGCTGAGGCTTTCGCTATTTGGGAGCGGGAATTTTTCCCTCCTCGAATTAGCGCCCCTCCTCGCGCGCAGAAGTTATGGGATTTCTTCTCCTCCCCCACGGCTCTCTGGCGGCTGAGGCTTTCGCTATTTGTGAGCAGGAAATGTCCCCTGCTCGAATTAGTGCCCCTCCTCGCGAGCAGGAGTTACGGGATTTGAATGCCATTTGAGCGGAAGTTTGCTGGAAAGTAGTAGTCCACCGACGAGGAGAAGTCCGACGACAAGGAGAAGTTCGACATCGGGTAGAAGTATGACCTTAGGCAGAAGACCGATGAAAGTTCGTCAATGGGTAGAAGTCCGACGATGAGTAGACGTCTGCTGATGAGCAGAAGTCCGACGATGCGTAGGAGTCTTCTAACGAGCAGAAGTCTGACGGCAAGTAGAAGTCCGCTTACGAGCAGAAGTCCGACGTCGGGTAAAAGTTCATTATCAGGTAGAAGTCCGACAAAAATTCATCGACGAGCAAGAGTCTGACGACGAGTAGAAGTCCGCTGACGAGCAGAAGTCCGACGTCGGGTAGAAGTCCGCTGACAAGCAGAAGTCCGACGTCGGGTAGAAGTTCAACGTCGGGTATAAGACCGACGAGAATTCATCGATGAGCAGAAGTCTGATGATGAGTAGAAGTCCGCTGACGAGCAGAAGTCCGACGTCGGGTAGAAGTCCGCTGACGAGCAGAAGTCCGACGTCGGGTAGAAGTCCAACATCGGGTAGAAGACCGACGAAAATTCGTCGACGAGCAGAAGTCAGACGACGAGTAGGAGTCCGCTGACGAGCAGATGTCCGACGACGAGTAAGAGTCCGCTGACGAGCAGAAGTCCGATGTCGGGTAGAAGTTCAACGTCGGGTAGAAGACCGATGAAGATTCGTCGACGAGCAGAAGCCTGACGAAGAGTAGAAGTCCACTTACGAGCAGAAGTCCGACATCGGGTAGAAGTCCGCTGACGAGCAGAACTCTGACGTCGGGTAGAAGACCGACGAGAATTCGTCGACGAGCAGAAGTCTGACGACGAGTAGAAGTCCGCTGACGAGCAGAAGTCCGACGTCGGGTAGAAGTTCAACGTCGGGTAGAAGACCGACGAGAATTCGACGACGAGCAGGAGTCTGAGTAGAAGTCCGCTGACGAGCAGAAGTCCGATGTCGAGTAGAAGTTCAACGTCGGGTAGAAGACCGACGAGAATTCGTCGACGAGCAGAAGTTTGACGACGAGTAGAAGTCCTCTTACGAGCAGAAGTCCGACGTCGGGTAGAAGTCCGCTGACGAGCAAAAGTTCGACGTCGGGTAGAAGACCGACGAGAATTCAACGATGAGCAGGAGTCTGACGACGAATAGGAGTCCGCTGACAAGCAGAAGTCCGACGAAAAGGAGAAGTCCTTCGTCGGGTAGAAGACCGATGACGAGTAGGAGTCTGCTGACGAGCAGAAGTCCGACGTCGGGTAGAAGTTCAATGTCGGGTAGAAGACCGACGAGAATTCATCGACGAGCAGAAGTCCGACGAGGAGTAGGGGTCCTATCCGAGGTTGTATGTCAGAATATTTGTTCGATGACATTAACCTGTATGGAAGAGATCGAGAGAATCCACCAAGGATGTAAGACCTATCGAGGTTGTATGTCGGAGCCCTGCTCGGCGACGTTAATCTATGTGGATGAGGCCAGGAGAATACACCAAAGATGTAAGACCTATCCGAGATTATATTTTAGAACATTTATTCGATGACATTAATCTGTGTGGAAGAGGTTGAGAGAATCCACCAAGGATGTAAGACCTATTTGAGGTTGTTTGTCGGAGCCCTGCTCGGCGACGTTAACCTATGTGGATGAGGCCAGGAGAATCCACCAAGGATGTAAGACCTATCCGAGGTTGTATGTCAGAATATTTGTTCGATGACATTAACCTGTGTGGAAGAGGTCGAGAGAATCCACCAAAGATGTAAGACCTATCCGAGGTTGTATGTTGGAGCCCTGCCCGACGACGTTAACCTGTGTGGATGAGGCCAGGATCAAATCCCCCTGGGATTGATCGTCCGGTGATTGAGATACAATATGGATTGTGTATTTCTTGAATCACGGAGAAAGAGTTTGAGAAGTTTTTTCTTTCCTTTCATAAGAGGAAAAATCATATCACAACAACATGAACATTCTATTACTGCATTACGTAAGATAGTACAATAGTTCCCTAGTACGACTTACAAATTACAAAGTACTCAACACACAAGATCTACGCATTGTGACAATACAATAACATTTAACTTGGAAGAAGATATTAGAGATATCAAAGTGACACTCAACTCAACATAAAAGTGACAACAAGATAAGTATTATTTGCTAATACAAATACACGAAGTGTGTGATCATTCAATCTCTCCAATCATTTGAATATTATTCAATGGTTGTCTTTGTTGTTGACTTTGCCCCCCCAGCGGGATGAGCTTCCTCTCGGGTTGGCTCATTCTTGATGAATTATTGGAGATATCCTTGCCGGATTAGTCTCTCCACTTCTTCCTTGAGTTGCCAACATGCTTCAATAGTGTGCCCACGGCTACGGTGGAAGTGGCAATATTGCTCCTGGTTTCCGACGTTGGGCTTCAAAGGGTGTGGCCATTTCATGTTCTCCTAATCCCGGATGGCCATTAATACATTTGCTTGAGATGTATTGAGTGGGGTGTACTTCTTCTCCTGTCAGGGTTCTCGTCGTGGTGACAGAGACCTATGAGGTAGATTATTCTTCCCATGCTTTTTCTGCTGTGAGAAAGAATTGTCCATCCCAGGTGCACCTTTGCGCTTCCCGCTGATTTGCTCAAACTGTTTCCTGTGGGCATTTATAGCTTCATCTGCAGAGATTTGTGCCTCCACGCGATGGATCAAGTCAGTGTATGAATGGACGGTGTCTCGCATATGGGCTGAATAGAAGGGACCAGGATGAAGACCTCCAAGAAAGACCCCTCTGAGTAATTCAGGGTCTACTCCTGGAATCTGTCGTGCTTCAGTGGAAAATCGTTGAAAATACTCCTTTAATGATTCTCCCTCATTTTGGCGAATCCCGGAGAGGTGGAAAGAATCCTTAGCAATTCTTCGATTGGCCACAAATTGTTCGACGAATAATTTGGCCAATTTGAAAAAAGAGGGGATCGTTCCAGGTGGAAGCGAGTAGAACCACGTTCGGGCCTGTCCTTTAAGAGTGGCGGGAAAGACCTGTCAGAGAAGCGCATCTGATGCTCGTTGAATATGCATGATGGTTATATAGTAGTCAACATGCTCATACGGGTCAGTCGTCCCGGCGTAGGATTCAACGTTTGACACTTTGAATCCGACCGGAATGGGGTGCTGAAGAATGGCTTCAGTTAGAGGTGATAACTCTTCAAAGTTCTTCTGTCGGAAAGCATGCCTCGCATCTCCTCGGGGGAACTCTTCCCGTACCAATTTTTGCAGTTCGCAACGCAGGACATTGTGAGGAAGTCCCACAATCTGTGGTTGGGGAGAGCCTTCTCGGAGATACAAAAAAATGCAAGGATGTGTTGAACTCGCTGTATCGGCAAGTTCATCTTCCTGTTGTAATTGAGGATGTCTTCTAGGTGAAGGAAGATGAATTTCTTCTTGACGATGCTCGAATTGAATATCCTCAACCCTTGGTGGATCCCGAGGGCGAAGGACCTCCTCCAACGTTGGCTGTCAATCATCTCGCAGGAGTTGAAGGATCTCGTTATGAGATTCTTCCATCTTTCGGATTCTTTCTTCTAAAGAAGATCCCGAGATCCCTTCTCCGGTAGCATTCTGCCCCCCAGGATGAAAAGATGCTGACATTGGTCGTCTATGGTTAATAGACGGATTTCTGGATTGGTGGGAGTTGGAGCAGGAGGTTCCAATGATGCGACTGCTACGCCTATTCACCATCATAGCAGTACTCGAAGTAGTGGGATAGTGTTTCCACAGACGGCGCCAAACTGTTGTGTGCGAGAATATACACGGCGGTAGAGTTTGTAAATTCGCGTCCTAGCGTTGCACGAGTATTTCGCTTACAAACAGAAAAGAGAAAGTGAACACCAAGAGTTTTTACGTGGAAAACCCAAAAAGGGAAAAAACCATTGGGCCTTGCCCAGTTGCAAAATTCCACTAGTGTTTTCGTAGATTACAAATGACGGATTTCATCCCAAAAATTGGGATAATCCAAGTACAATCTGCTTCTTCCATGAAATTTACAAAATCCTGCGAATTCCTGGCGTTTCCAGAAAATTTGGTAGAGTTCCGGCGTCTTCAAGCGGCAGGAAGAGCTCCGACGACGGTGGTCGAGGAGGTGAGGAATCTCCTTTTCCCCTTTCTCCTTCTCCTTCTCTTATTCTTCTCTCTCTTCACTTGAGTCCCCTTGGTGTAGAATGAGGGCTCTATTTATTATTTTTCTGGAGTGGTATAGCCCGTAAATAGGCGTGAGATCAAGGGCGAATTGGGAGTGGTTTGAATGGACGGCCGATATCGAATCCTTTGATCATGTACCGTTTGTTGGACATTTGAAGGCCTTAATGATGTCGGAATTCAATGATCTTGGGCTCGTTAGATTTGTCTCGTCGAGCCGTTCGATTTGAGTATAAGCTCATCAAAATCGGAGACCGTTTGGTAACTCAAATTTCAGTTTGAACCTTTCAACAGCGCTTTGAACCCTTGATTCAGACTCATTTGGGCTTGGATTGGGTTGATCTTGGTATCATTGGGTTTGTATTTCCAAGACGCTCAGTTTGACTATAAGCTCGCCGAAATCGGAGTTTGTATGCTCCCGAAATTAATTTTTGAAGTTTCCAACTAGCTTTTGCCTCGAGATTAGTGCCCGATCAAGATAATTTTGCGATGTCGTATCAATAATAATAATAAATAATAATAATAATAATAATAATAATAATAATAAAGAGATAATAACATTTTGTTTTAGAGCTTAATCACTCTTTCCACATTCTGAATAAAAAATTGTCAAAATCTCTTCTGAAAAGAAATTTTGATGTGCTCTTGATATGAATAGAGTTGTAAGAGAAAAAAAATTGAAGCAATTCTCTCTCTCATTCTCTCTCTCTAACATAGCCACGTTAGCCCTTGACATCACCAAACTTCGGTCAATTATTATTTAAATTATTTAAAATGCACTGTTATTAGTTTGCATTCTCTTATAACAATAAACAAATATAAATCATCACACTCAATCAAATGATTCAAATATATTTTTATTTTACACTGTATTTATTTTACTATATATATAAACTTATCATCAAATAAAATTTTTTCATTATTTTTTTTTCAAATAAAAGAGATTTTTTTAAAACAAAACAGGGAACAGTTACAACAACATAGGACTCAAAATAAAAAGACAAAGGCGGATAACAACCTAAATTGGGCTCAGTGCACGGCCGAGACTACCAGCACCCCGAAATCTCGCACGGACCATCCTATCAGGTGAAGTCAGCAAACCCTCAAATACAGACTAAACTAATTAACACCAGAGGTTGCCACCAGCTCGACGACGATGGCACGAGCCCCGGCCACATCATAGCCCTCAAACAAAAATGACAAATTTCGACACAATTAAAGCAACAAGACAACCCGGGGCAGAAAGAAAATAACAAAACCAAAAAACAACAAGTTCATCATCATCTACAGCCCCTCCCACAAAAACGACCACGGGAGGAAGCCGAACAAACAGGTCTATCTCGTATCACAGAAAATTCGTTGCCAGAATCATATCCACCACATAAATCCTGAGATGTCAAGCCACAATCAGAAAATTCAGATTTAGATTCATACTTAGAGGAACCATGAAGCCAATCCACGTGGTTCCTAATATCAAAACCTGATTTATTACCCAATTGACTGGCAATTGACCGTGAGTCAACCAAACTTCCAGGAACATCAATCAGATAGTTAGAGCAAGTCGCAGTAACATTTAATTGACCCACCCTCTCACTCTCAACATTAGTAACCACATTGACATCAGGAAGCACAGGTTGAAAGTTCGTTAGGGATGTTAAGCCCTATAGAACTGGCCCAAGCTAACCAAGAGGGGGGGGGGGTGAATTGGTATTTTAAAATTTCTTTTCACAAAGAATAAAAATTGTATAAACGAAAATCACACCACAAAAATAAATGCGGAATTAAAAGTGCGGAAGCAAAAAATAAGAACACAGAAATTTATAGTGGTTCAGTAAACTCGACCTACGTCCACTCTTTGGAGGCACCCTCCAAGTATTGCACAACAAAATGTGACTCTCCTTTAGCCCCCACGGCTAGGCGGAGAAGCCCTCAGAAGAACCTCCTTTTTGCCACCCCGGCAAGGCAGAGAACCTACCTCCTTTTGCTTCCTCCTGAAGCTGGCAGAGAACCACAACCAAAAACTAACTCCATACCTCTACCGACCCTTCCACGGAAGAGAAACTCTAGACGAAGAACAAGCAGAGCTATTCTTGAAGACACCCTTGTGAATCCACTCATAAGCTCCCCCTCACAAGATCCTCTCTCTCTCCCTCTCTCTCTTTCTCTCCTCAAGGTCTTCTCAGATCAAGGCAGCAGCCAAAGGTCCTCCGAAACGTTGAACATGAGCTCTTAAATAGAAGAGCTTCAAAGGAGCTCATTAATTACAAGTTGCTGACTTTATCGTCCAGGCCGATATGGACATCGGCCTGGCCGATCAATACAAAACTCAGAAAATCGGCCAGAGCATCGCCTTGGATACACTCCTGGACAATTGAAATTTGGCTTGATCGTCCAGGCCGATCTCACGATCGTCCTGGCCGATCAGTTCAAATCAGAGGAAAATCGTCCTAAGAATAGCCCTGGATACGAGCTGGCCGATATTTATCATCCTGAAGTAACTTAAGGTTTTTGACTTGATCGTCTTGGCCGATCCTGCGATCGTCCAGGAAGATATGATCATATCAATCATCCTTAATTACTCCATTGATTTTTTGATCAATTAAGACATAATTTGTGAATATCGTCCAGGCCGATTAAGGATCGTCCTGGCCGATAATTTAAAAATACAGTATACCTTAATTGTCTATGGCGGCAACTTCTTTCTGTTTTGAGAATATCATCCTGGCCGATACACATATCGTCCAGGCCGATATGTTAATGAAGGTTGCCTTAATTAAGAATCCTTATTAAGACTTTCTATTTTAAGCCTGATCGTCCAGGCCGATAAAAAAAATTATACTGGACGATATGAGTAAAAACAAAAATTTTAAGTCTCTCAAGTGTGTGTGTGTAGGATTACTTAGCATCAGTCTCTTTGACCATTACAAGTAGACTTAAAAAGTGAAAAACAAAAGTACAGACTGACTCAACCCTAAACCTACGTAATCCTGAACTGGCTTTGTCTTGTTCGTCCGATCTTCGATTCCTGAAAAGTTAGAAGCAACAAGTAGTCCAAGAGAAATAGTGTTTGTCAATCATCAAAATATAAGCCATGAAAATAGATTTGCAACAATCTCCTCCTTTTTGATGATGGCAAACACAAGTAGGAAAATATCCAAAAAAAAGTTCATTAGAATTTTAAAGTTTCAACAACTTTTCCTACCACACCCTACTCCCCCTTTTGTCATCACAAAAAGAGGGTCCATATACAAAAGAAAAAATAAACAAAGACTAAAAGCAAACTACAAAAAATAGGAAACAAATAGCATAAAGCACAGACTAAAAGAATGAGGGATCCTGATCATCTGATGGAGGTGGTGGAGGTGGCTGCTGAAAGTAGGGTTAATGCGAAGGTTTGCGAAAAACTCTCAAAGAAACTCTGTATTGAAAGGGAAAGCAAGAGAAAGAATGAAGCAAAGGGAGGTGTGAGCGAAAAGATCCATTACCGGGTATGAGATGTGGGCAGGATTGATGATTCTGGAGACAGTTATCCCACACACTTTATAACGATGGTAGGCGGCTTCATCTTCTGCTTCCCTGAAACGAGAGTCAATCCTAGCCCTCAAAGAACTCCCAAAAGTTTGTCGGACACGTTTCCCACCAGCCATAGAGAGGAGTTAGCAAGAAAACACAAGAGGAGAAAGGGTGGAGAGTGAAAAACCATGGCTGGAACGGCCAGAATTTAAAGAAACAGCCATATCGTCCTGGCCGATCGCAGAATCGTCCAGGCCGATATGGCTCATTAATTACATACAGGCCGATTGATCAAAAAGACGGTCCGATTGTCCGGGTCGATCAGATATCGGCCAGGACGATTAGACACAGGCGATCGTTCCGAGTCAGGTCAGACGACCGTTGAAAAAGCAGATCATCTGGGCCGATTAGGTGTATCGTCCAAGATGATGCACAATAATTGATCGTACCGGCCGAAGTTAAAATGTTTTAAATCACTGTCACGTGTATCGTCAAGGACAAACATTGGATCGGCCCGGCCGATTGTCCAATAATGGATCGTCCGGGGCCGAATTTAAAGATTTAAACATTCTGACGCGTGGATCGTCCAAGACGATCCAGTGTATCGGCCAGGACGATGCACATAAATTACATTGGCCAGATGAAATATTCTATCGGCCATGACTATCATCAAGATTGCAATAGAGTTCGATCTTATCGTCCAGGACGATATAGTGGGATTCAAGTGGAATAGATTGTTGCAAATTTATTTTCATGGCTTATGTTTTGATGATTGACAAACACTATTTCTCTTGGACTGCTTGTTGCTTCTAACTTTTCTGGAATTGAAGATCGAACGAACAAGACAAAGCCAGTTCAGGATTACGTAGGTTTAGGGTTGAGTCAGTCTGTACTTTTATTTTTCACTTTTTGAGTCTACTTGTAATGGTCAAAGAGGCTGATGCTAAGTAACCCTACACACACACACTTGAGAGACTGAGAATTTTTATTTTTACTCATATCGGCCAGGAAGATTTTTTTATCGGCCTGGACGATCAGGTTTAAAACATAAAGTCTAAATAAGGATTCTTAATTAAGACAGCCGTCATTAACATATCGGCCTGGACGATACGTGTATCGGCCAGGATGATATTCTAAAAATAGAAAGAAGTTGCCGCCATAGACAATTAAGATATACTGTATTTTTAAATTATCGGTCAGGACGATCCTTTATCGGCCTGGACGATATTCACAAATTATGCCTTAATTGATCAGGAAATCAAGGGAGTAATTAAGGATGATTGATACGATCATATCGTCCTGGACAATTGCAGGATCAGCCAAGACGATCCAGTCAAAAATTTTAAGTTACTTCAGGACAATAAATATCGGCCAGCTCGTATCTAGGGCTATTCTCAAGATGATTTTCCTCTGATTTGAACTGATCGACCAGGACGATCGTGAGATCGGCCTGGATGATCAAGCCAAATTTCAATCGTCCAGGAGTGTATCCAAGGCGATGCTCTGGCCAATCTTCTGAGTTTTGTACTAATCGGCCAGGCCGATGTCCATATCAGCCTGGACGATAAAGTCAGCAACTTGCAATTAATGAGGTCCTTTGAAGCTCTTCTATTTAAGAGCTCATGTTCAACGTTTTGGAGGACCTTTGGCTGCTGCCTTGACCTGAGAAGACCTTGAAGAGAGAAAGAGAGAGAGGGTGAGAGAGAGGATCTTGTGAGGGGGAGCTTGTGAGGGGATTCACAAGGGTTGCTTCAAGGATCGCTCTGCTTGTTCTTCGTCTAGAGTTTCTCGTCCGTGGAAGGGTTGGTAGAGGTAAGGAGTTAGTTTTTGGTTGTGGTTCTCTGCCAGCTTCAGGAGGAAGCTAAAGGAGGTAGGTTCTCTTCCTTGCCGGTGTGGCAAAAAGGAGGTTCTTATGAGGGCTTCTCCGCCTAGCCGTGGGGGCTAAAGGAGAGTCATGTTTTGTAGTGCAATACTTGGAGGGTGCCTCCAAGGAGTGGACGTAGGTCGAGTTGACCGAACCACTATAAATTTCTGTGTTCTTATTTTTTGCTTCTACACTTTTAATTCCGCATTTATTTTTTGTTTAAATTATCAAATTCATCAAGAAGAGCCATGTGATTTGAATCAATCGTTGCATGATCTTTGAGAAAAACTTCATGCTCTTTTTGTAAATTCAAATGTTTTACTTTTAAGCTAGCATGTGTCTTTTTAAGTTTTGTGTATGATGCATGGATTTTTTCATAAATTTCAAACAATTCATCATAGGTTGGTTTACATACCTCTTCCTCATCAGTTTGCTCAAGATGATCTTCCCCTATTAAGCATAGGTTCGTTGTCTCTTCCTTTGGTTCAGTCTCAGAGGAATCAGTACCAGATTCTGCCTAGAATACCTTTTGGATTCTCTTCTTCTCCTTCTTAAACTTAGATTTTTCCTCAATCTTTTCCTTGCTTGTGTTATCTTGAAGTGTTGGACAATCGGCTCTCACATGTCCAGGTTTCCTGCATTCAAAACAAACAACATCAGAGGATCCTTTAACATGTTTATGGTCCTTACCTTTTCTCCAATTTTGACGGTGCTTTTGTTTCTTCCTTAGAAAGCTTTTGAATTGCCTAGTGATGAAGGCAACTTTATCGCTTTCAGACCCGAAAGATTCAGAATCTGATTTATGCGGCTTCAGTGCAATTGTGTTCTCCTTTTTCTTCTCACCTGCATCAAGATTTCTTTGATTCATCCCTTGCTCGTAAGCAATGAGTGAGCCAAGTAAGTTATCAATAGAGTAAGTGTTCAAATTCTTAGATTCAGTGATTGCAGTGATTTTAGCATCATAAGACAAAGGCAAGCATCTCAAAATCTTGTTAACTTTTTCATAGTTTGAAAGTTCTTTTCCTAGTGCATGCAATGAAGTAACTATCTGAGTAAATCTTGTATACATGTTAGAAATCGATTCATGAGGTTTCATACGAAAAAGTTCGTAGTCATGTAAGAGAAAATTCAATCGGGATTGTTTAACCTCATTAGTACCTTCATAGGTGATGCACAATTTATCCCAAATCTCTTTACCAGTTTTGTAAGTGGAGACATGCATGTAATCCTCAGATTTTAAAGCACAGAAAAAGCAGTTCAAACATTTTGCATTCAATTGAGCTAAATCTCGTTCATCAAAAGTCCATTCAGTAAAAGCAACTTCAATTTTAACACCATTAATTTCACGAGAAGGTGGAGAATAACCTTCTTGAATAAGCATCCACATGCGATAATCAGTAGATTGTAAAAATGTTGACATGCGGGTTTTCCAAAAATCAAAAGGTAGCTATCGAACAGGTGAGGTCGGGTAATAGAATACCCTTCCGTAGTGTTACGATTCCCAAGGTTAGCCATGGATCTAATTCAAAAAGTTTTCAAACTTAAATTTTCGAATCCTGCTCTGATCCCTCGTTCTTTTAGTCTGTGCTTTCTGTTGTTTGTTTCCTGCTTTTTTTGTAGTTTGCTTTTTAGTCTTTGTTTGTTTTTTCTTTTGTATATGGACCCTCTTTTTGTGATGACAAAAGGGGGAGTAGGGTGTGGTTGAAAAAGTTGTTGAAACTTTGAAATTCTAATGGACTTTTTTGGATATTTTCCTACTTGTGTTTGCCATCATCAAAAAGTAAGCCATGAAAATAGATTTGCAACACAGGTGGCTCGGTTATAGGAGAGATGACCACAGGCACATTATTAACGGCCACACCATTACTAACAATATCAGCAGGAGAGATTAAAATGGGATTCACAAGCATCCCAACATTACCCAAAGGCACCAACACTGCAGACGAAACAACCAGACAATCAACAGCGGGCAAAACCGCATCCTCCCCAGCAACAGAGGGCAAAATAACATCCATCTCAGCATTAACAATAATTTTACTATCCAAAATTCCTTGATCCGAAGCCAAAACAACATTAGCCGCAATGTTATCACAAACAGGAATAACAATTGGTACAGAGGAAGTAACAGGAATGGGATTAGATACATGGGCCAACGCCTGGGGAACAGAGGTAACCACTGAAGGAAAATTAGAAACAAGTTTAGGACATTCCGAATTCTTATAACCCACAGATTTGCATTGTTGACAAAAATTAGGCATTCCTTCAAAAACAACTTTCTGCACATACCCCAACTTCTCCGGATCCAACCAAACAGAATCAGAGTAAGATTTAGTAACATCAATTTCTACAAGAACTCGCGCAACAGAGGGATGGGATCTAGAAGCCGTGGCATTATTTGTTTGAATCGGGCGTCCAAAAATCAAACCCATCCCAAAAAGACTCCTA
Source organism: Dendrobium huoshanense (assembly GCA_016618105.1). NCBI lineage: Eukaryota > Viridiplantae > Streptophyta > Magnoliopsida > Asparagales > Orchidaceae > Dendrobium > Dendrobium huoshanense. The sequence continues at coordinate 50,973,822 of CM028358.1, read as the reverse complement.
GAAGAGAAGAGGTGAGGACGTAAACCCGGGAATGAAAGCCAAACAGGGACGATCGGAGATTCCTCCGAAAGATCCAGAAGAGGGGACCATTTTATAACTTTCATGAAACAACCAAAAACAAAATAGGAACGATGGGAAAAAACCCTACCATAGTCCAGATCATTAGAATGCTTGATTAAAATATTAGCTTGATCCAACATAGTTACAGAAAAATCCCCACACAATTTCAGATTGAAAAAAAAAACTACGAATAGAATTTAACGCTGGCCGTTTAAGGGGAAATTTCCCCACCATTGCAAACTCAAAAGGCTTAGCAAGATGCAAAAATTCATCTTCCGAAAACCACAAAGCTGGCATACCGCGAATCGAAGAAATACAATAATCCGAAAACCCTTTCGATTCATCGGAACCAGATAAAACTTCTAAGAAAGATTTAGAATGGTTACCCGTAAGGAAACCAGGGTCTAACAAATTTTTCTCCATAGAAAACGTACCGCCGGAGGTAGAGAAGGCGACCGGAGGTGGCGAGGGCAAACGCCCAAAAAGAGCGCAAACCCTAGCAGACGAAAAAGAGGAGAGAGAAAAAACTTTTTTCATTATAAAATATACACAAATATATAAAAAAAAAAGCGTATAATCAATACGATAAGTTATATGACCTTTATTATGAAATGAATAACTTTAAGATATGCAATGATAGATAGTGATTGGGGTAGTTTTCATTAAAAAAAATAAAAAATCTTGCATGACAAACTAGGGAATAAGTTTGGTCAAAGGAGCATGACTAAATTTATAATATTTTCTAATCAAAAGAGCATGACTAAAAAAGATGGAGATATAATCAAAAGAGTATAATTGTTCCATGGAAAGGAATTAGCTAGAGTAATATGGCCATGATAATGGTTAGCCCACTAAAGGAAAACCTTGGTTTACCAGCAAAATTTTCAGTGGAACTAAATTCGCCTGTAGAAGTGTGGTGTAACTGGCAGATACTCCACCGGTAACTTAGCGACGGGTTTTCTAGCAGAAATTCGACTGGAAAATTACAAAATAAAAATTCGCCAAAAAAATCATCTATTTTAGTAAAACCAGCTGTATTTTTTGGAAAAAAAAAATACGCCAAAAATTACTTCAAGAACTTTCAGTAGAAAATCTGCTAGCTTACTTTAACCCAACAAAATATTTCCGTCAGAACTTTCGCTAGAAAACCTGTTGAAGAAAGCCCTACTTTCATTCCACGGTTGGTTTGTCGAATTGCTTGTTTATGTTTAATGCCCGACTAAATATGATTTATGTATATTTTTTTGCAAGTTTGTTGTGTTCTAGAAAACATAAACATAAAAGAGTGGTGTTTTTTTTTATTATGCTACATATTTACGACGGATTTTTAGAGAAATATCCGCTATAAATGGAGATACAATGAAAATGTATCTTATTTTTGGCAGAAATATTCAGCCGGAACTTCTAACAGAAAACCCGTCGAAAATTTCTGCTAGTCTGTGTCCGACAAACTTTTTCAATGCGTTATATTACGAAATTTTCAACAAAATGTTTTAACCAGAATTTTCAGCGGATAAATTACCTGTAATAATGACTCTTAAATGACAAATAATACCACCATATTCCTCTGGTAAATCCGCTGGAAACCTTTCCGGAGAAAGTTTCCGCCCATAACAAGGTAATTGATGGGCGATTTAGTGTTGAATGCATTTCCACCGGAAATACATAGTTTCTGGTGGGATTTTATGATTTCCAATGAAATTTGGCAACCGGTATCAACCTATTTTCCTGTAGTGGCCTAGCCAATGGTACATGAAAAAACTAAGGGTAGGCTTGGTCAAAAGATTTTGATTACATCAATGAGATCTAATCACGAGTGTATGACCAATAGTAGGATAATATAGTTGGTAATACACTAATGATCAATTTAGGTAAAATAGCATATCAAAATTAGGGAGATCTAAAAAAACGAGCAATATCATATTAAGGTAGTATAGTCAAAAGAGCATAACTATATAAAAGATGAATTTAGCCACAAAGCATAATTGTGTTAGCGACTAGTATAGTTAAAAGATTAAGCCCAAATAAAGAATTATTTTAGCCTAAATAATATAGTTAAGAGGAAAAGTAATACTGTCAAAATAACATGATTTTACTAGAAAGTAGGGGTGTCAATTTTTGACACGACAAGAAACCCGACCCTAAAAAATCCGGGTTCGGGTCAACCAAAATTTGAAACGGGTCAGGTTCAGGTTCAACAAATTAACCCGTTTTAAAAATCGGGTCTGTTCGGATTGACCCGCAAACCCGAAATTGACCCAAAAGTGACATGAAAACTCATATTTGACCCGAAAGTGACATGAAAATCCGATATTGACCCGTTTTTTACCCGAAAATCAAAGATTGGCCCGATTTTTGACCCGAAAACTAGCAATTTTGGGTCAATCCCGGGTCATTCTTGTCGGGTCGTTCTGAGCCGGACCCGAATCGGGTTGGGTTCGGGTCTGAAAACCTGACCCATTTTTAAAAACGGGTCAGGTTTGGGTTGATCCGAACAGTGCCGGATCAGTTTCGGGTTCGACCCAAACCCGACCCGTTGACCCGAATTGACACCCCTACTAGAAAGTAACTATGAGAAGGATATGATTGTATAAGGAGTAGACTTAACTACTGAAAGTAACTATGTTTGTAGGAATATTAGGTAAAAATGTATAGCTAGACTATCAAGTCAAGTCAAGAGTCTTAATCAGGTTGATAATAAGCATGTTAAACCTTTATGGTCAAATCATTAATGATTTAATGGTTTAAACCTTTTATAGGAAGTTTGGTTAGATGATGGGATCATTTGGTTGATAATCAACAAATGATCTCATAAATTCTAAGGCATGTTGATTGTAACTTGTGTAAAATCAATGCCTATAAACTTATTGGAATGATTCTCATAATCAGGCCCATTAAACTTATAAGTTAAATGCCCATGCCGTTTTTTTGTATCCATTAAACAAGCATGGTTGAACATGAAAGTGGTCTTCCTTAAGGTAGCTTAAGGAAAATATATTGAAAGCATAGATTGAATAATTAAAGGTTCCTCTTAGGTCACTTATATAATAATGAGAGAACCTATAGTCATTTTAGGATCACTTTAACAAATTTCTATGAGTGGGCTAGAAATCTTGATAAGAAGTAGGTTTGTTAACATATTTTGAAAAAGAGGATTCAAAATGATCATTTCAATTGTACTTTAAATGAGGAACTTAAACCCTTGTCAAAGTGTTGGCATATATATATATATATATATATATATATATATATATATATATATATATATATATATATGATTTCTTTTCTCTTTGCATCTTAGTTGTTTCACTTTTAATCTGGCATACTCAATGAATAGACATCTGGGTTCCTCAATGGACAAAAAATATTAAATATCACTAGATAACTCTTCTTAGTACATAAATATATGTAAACTTTCTTTATAAGCAATTCTAAGATGGTATTGTTGGTCAAGCCCTTGGTGAGGAAAAACTTAACAACCCTTATCTTAGATTTAGAATATTAAGAAGGAAAAATAAATGATACAAATGGCTATAATCTCTTGGAAATATTATATTGACTCTTTTAGAATAGTTTTGAGTAGTTTGATAGGTTTCTTAATCAGGAGAATAAATTTTAACTTCTGTACAAGAGGAGGGGCGTTGAGTCAAGTAGGAAAAGTCACCTATTGAAAAATAGAGAAAAGCCTCAATTGTCAGAAAGCCAGAGGGAGAAGATGAGAAGGTGCAATTTTTCTCTTGGCCCTAGGGGTCTATTTATAATATTTTTGGGAAAGAAATGGAAGTTTCTAAAAGATTCTAGAATTTTCAAAATTTTAAAAAAATTTTAGATTTTTTCTAATTTTTTTTTGGATTTTTTAGAATTTTTTGAAAATTTTTCTGATTTTTTATGAATTAAAAAAAAATTAAGTTGGTTCGGCCAACCGTTGGCCCAAACCGCCGCATGGATTCTGGAGGGGCTCGCGGCACTGCATAGGCCAGGCGCAGGCTGAAATTGGCCTCAAAGCTGGCCCTAACGGGCGGGCCATCCGAGCTAAAGGTGGGCCAAAGCAGGCCTAATGCGTGCTGCTGGCGGGCCAACTGCGCCGAGTTAGCGGGCTGGCCAGACGACTTGCATGCAGACTACATTGCAGGCCTGGCGAGCCACGCGAGGTTTTGCGCCGGCGGCTACAACATTGGCGGTCTGTTGGCAAGCGGTTCGGCTGTTCACTCATATCTGAGTTCGATTTTCTCCCTGGAAATGTCAAATCAGACGTTTTTGGGGTCCTTGGGACCGATTTTCGATGTTCCCGACTAAATTTCGGCATTTTAAAAGCCATTTAAAGCTCCTACATGGAAGATTGGATTTCAAATTACATGAAAAATTCTTCAAAGTCTATGATGCGTATTTTTGGAATTTTGTAGCTTCAATGTCAAAAATAGGGGGCAACTGTTATATCCTCAAAAAATTATCTTGATCGGGCACAAATCTCGAAGCAAAATCAAGCAAGAAACTTCAAAAATCAAACCCGGATTACCTAAAATCTAATTTCAGCGATCTTATAGTCAAACTGAGCGTCTCAAAAATATGAACTTAATGACACCAAATTCGACTCAATCTGAGCCCCAATGAGTCCAAATCAAGGACCCAAAGTGCTATTGGAATGTTCGTACCACAATTTGAGTTACCAAACGGTCTCCAAACTTAACAAGCTTATAGTCGAATCGAGCGGCTCGACAAGACAAATCCAAAGATTCCAAGATCGTCGAATTCCAAAATCAATTAAGACCTTCAAATGTCTAATTAATGGTGCACTATCATGGGATTCAATATCAGCCATCTATTCGACCACTCCCTATTTTCCCCTGATCTCACGCTTATTTACAAGCTATGCCACTCCAAAAAATCTATAAATAGACCCCTCATTTCTCATGAGAGGGTACCCAAGCTAGAGAAGGAGAAGAAGAAGAGAATAAGAAGAAGAAGAGAAGAAGAAGAAGAGAAGCAGAGAAGAGAAGGATAGGAGGGAAGAACTTCTCCTCGACCATCGCCAGAGTTCAGCCCAATGTCAGAATTCTGCCCGACTTCCGAACGACGCTAGAGTTTTGCTCAACGCCAGAATTCTGCCCGACCCCAGAATTCTGCCCAACTTTCGAACGACACAAAAATTCTACCTAACGCCAGAGTTCTGCCCGAAGCCGGAATTCTGCCCGACTAGTAAACATAAAAATATATAGAGTATATAAAGTAGGAGAAACTAAATAAACATTTAATGATATTTATTATCATCAAAACACAGAGTCGAACACCTGGATTATAATTATCTCTCCCTTTTTTATAATGAAAAATATTGTTGGTTAATATAACATATTAATTTTATTTTCCTCCAAAGACCTCCCCCTTAATATGTATATTTGAAACAAACATAGGAAGAAACTTCTTCTTTTTTTTAACTTTTGAGAAGAAAATAACATGGATTAAAAGGTAAATCACAGTCAAAAGAACTAAAAATTAAACAAATAAACTATACTAATAAAAATAAACAGTACAAACAATAATATCCTACTCCCATTTTTATAATCATAGAAAAGAAGAACTACATACTAACACTAATACAGAATGATAAGAAGAAATAGAAAAGATAATCACACTAAAAGAAATAAACTTTAAACCATATCATGTATTCTACTCGTAAGAAGGATCTTGATCATGTGGTGGCACGGGTGGCTGGAAGTAAAAATGAATCGAGGTAAACTGATTGTTAATCCAAGCATAATTAGCCTTGTGCTACTACTGCATTAGATCGTAGTGAGTGGTAGACTCCATGATTTTTTGTCTCTAAATGTATTTTTAATCGTTAAAATTGCTTAATCAACATATAGTAAAATAAAGGCTTTTACACTTATACTAATACTGGTACCTCTGGAACTGGTAGGGCTCCCCTTTATTCATCAACTCGTGCTCTTCCTCTATGAGCTATGTCCTGCGCCATCTATCACTAAAGTGAACATGGAATGAACTATCTATATATGTAGGAGGGATTGTTATCAGATAGTGTTTGATATAAGAGATTATATTTAGTATCTAAGATATAGGAAATGATAGATCTTATAGCTTATGCCTATGTCGAACATCTGGATTTCTAATTAAAGTAAGATTATTAATATAATGGATAATCATGAAAGTATGATGTAGGAAGTTAAGCCTTGGTGAAAAATCCATAAACACACTAAGAGGGGGGTGAATTGGTTGTTTTCAAAATTTTTTTTAACAAAAGTTTTTTTATTTTTTTAAGAATTTTAATAACATAAAATAAACAATGTTATCACCTGATGCAAAAGCTAATTAAAAAAATAAAACATATTACTATGATGATGATAAGTTACTCAAATCAATATATCATCAAACATATAATTTTCTAACATGCAATTTTCAGAAAAAAATTAAATATCAGAAAAGTAAATTGCATAAAGTAAAACTTAGAATGAACACAACAAAATTTTATAATGGTTCCGTCAAACAAGGATCTGCATCCCCTCCTTGGAGTCCTCCTCTCCGAGCATGCGCTAAAACTTTAGTGTAAATCCTTTATTCCCGAAAGCTAGGCGGAGAATCCCTTAAAATGTTTTCACTAACCAAGTGCGAAAAATAACCTAGCAATCGTTTTTCACCCTCTTAGTGAAGGTAGAAAACCTGACAATCTTCATACTGGCATTCTTCATCCTAGAGCCACCCAAGAAACTAAGCAAGACACTCATAGGAAACAAGACAAAAGCTTTCTAAGAGCAACCATGTGAAAACCCCTCACGCTCCTTCTCCCTCACACACAAAATCTCTTTTCCCCTTAACAAAGCTCCCCAAGATCTTTTCTTAAAGCTATCTCTCAAGAAAGCCAAACAACCAGAGACTTGAAACAAGTATATTAAAAGGCTTAAATACAAGGCTTTATAAAAGCCCTAATAATTTAACTCTCACTTCACTGATCGTACAATATGATCCTAGATCATATAGTACGACTAGTTCAAATAGCCTTGTTAGTATTGTACAAAGAATATGGTATTGTATGATCAATTCAAGTATTTAAGTTGATCGTCCATTATGATATAAAGCACCATCCAGTATGATTAGTTCAACTGAATTGAATTATCTTCTCATATAATTTTGGTGAATAAACCTCCTCCCATGCGAAGATCACGTTGCACTGTATAATTGGTCCAATAGTACATTATGATCTAACTAGTTCAATTAATCCAAATTTGATCCCCTAATTATAGGATTCATTTAGGCGAGGATTGATTTTATCGTACAATACGATATATTTTTTATTGTACTTTTAGTACAAAATTTGAGTTTAAAAATAATTTCTAAAATATGATTGGCGGTTGAGATTATGATTTCAACTGATCATTCTTTACGATATGGATCATTTAGCACGATGAGTAAAAATGACTTTTATTATGCCTACTAGTCGTTATAATGATTTTCTATATAGCTGTGTAAAAAAGACTTTTATGACTTAATTTTTAAGGTAATTAATATAAGAAAAAAATAAAGAGAGAGAAAAGATAATAAAATAAAACAAGATATAAAAATTTTGCTGTAATTATGCTTCCTTTGATAACTATAATTGTAAGTTTAATTCTTTTCAAATTAAATGATATAAGGTGTGAAAGAACTAAGAAATGAATTGTAATAATCAATGAACTTTAGGAGTTTAGAAGCATTAGAAAAGTCAAAGTCATCATTCTCCTCTAGAATTTCTAGGCTGAAAGATTGCATTTATTAAGTCCTCCCACTAAAATTAAAAATTGTTGGGGAGCAAAAAAAATCTCAAAATAAATGAATGTTTTCGCCTTTTTCAAAGTTGAACGGCTTTCGACTGGTTATGAAGAGACTTTCTTTCATCTCTAACTTTGTTTAAGTCTAGAATTTATCTAGAGCAAAAAAACTACATATGTTGACTTTGAAGTTTTCTTAGACTCGGCATGACAAATGGCCCATGACCATTGAGCTGAACTCGATGAGCTAACGAGCTAAGTTTAAGTAAGTTTTGACTTAACTCTTAAGCTTACAAGATGGAGAAATTATTCTTTGCGGATGCCGAACGTCATATGCAGACCAACCAAAATGCGCCACGTCACCCCTTTGTTAGGTACCGCGGCTCGGTACCGCTGACGTGGCTGCACCTGATTCGCCTATGGACACAGAGCTGCGTCCGACATCTGCACAGAATAATTTCTCCACAAGATGGCACATTTACAAAATAAAATTTAATTATATAAATATGTAAGTTTATTATTAGTCTGAAACTTGATAACTTTTTGCTTTAAATTTTAGTTATAATTTGAGTTGTCAATGAAATATGATGTTGTTGGTTGTTTGTAAAATTATTTGCTTTATTTTTTAGTTATATAATTTAGAACCCGCTTTAGATATTAATATATATTGAATATGTTGGTGGTTTGAAATCTTATGCACCAAGCAAAGGAATTAAAACTAGAAGAGTCCAAGTAATCCCTGATTGTAATTAATTGACGTCGATTGACATTGATTATGGACCATTAAAATTTAAACAAGTTGGGTCAAGAATATTAAATTAAAATTGTTTACATAAATACGTGAGTTTGATATATGGCTGAATTTAGGAAAAAGAGTTAAGCGACATTGAGGTAATTAAGAAAAGAAAAAAAAATTAATAGGAAAAAAAGACAATAAATAAAATAGACATGCGACTTTTATTATAATTATGTAAATTAAATTCTATTCATTTTTTTTTTTTTTTTGGAATATTATTCTATTCAAATTCAATGCTATGGTGTAAAAGCACTGAGAAATTAAGGCTTCATTTGGGACGGTTTTTTTAGTGCTTCTTGAAACAGAGTTTTAGTACAAAAATTTAAAATTTTGAACTAAAACTCCGTTTTAAAAAGCAGTAAAAAAGCCGTCCCAAACGAAGCCTAACTTTAATAATAATCAGTGGAGTCTAGAAGTTAAAGAAGCATTAGAAAAGTCACATGTAATAATTCCCCACTAGATCAATTGCTTGACTAAATTGTTATAGTTATTGTGTGCTACCACTCAAACTTTAAAATGGTGAGGTCAAGCCAAAAATTCAAAAGACTAATGGATGTTTATCAATGAAATATGATATTGTTGGTTGTTTAGTTACAATTTTGAACAAGCTTTTAATATTAATATACATTGAATTTGTTGGTTGCTTGAAATCTTATGCAACAAGCAAAGGAACTAAGACTAGAAAAGTCCACAAAAGTCATCCCCAATTGCAATTTGTTAAAAGATTGATAGACATTAATTAAGTACCGCTAGACTTTAAAAAAGTGGGGACAATGTAGCAATTTTTTTAAATTAATGAATGTCTCTTTTTTCTCAGCACAACAATTTATTTGGTGCCTGCAAACTTGGCGTGTAAGTGAGTCAGTCAATGATTGAAACATTGAGGTAGGTAGTAAAAAAAAATCAAGATATTCTTATATTTTTTTCTTCTGATTTTAAGCTTTTCATCATTTTAAAATTACTTGAATAAACATTTTCTCTTTTCCATAATAAATTAGCTAGTTCATTTAAATTGAATTCATAGAATTAAGCTCAAGCACAATTAACTCTACTCACCTTGTTCAATCCTATTACCACTTCTACACAAAATACCTTTTGCAACACTTCTCGTGGTGGTTATAACTCTCGCAAAATATTTGCAGCAACTTCAAAACTACCACATGTTCAATATAATTGGTTTCCATTGCAAATCCACTTCTTAGTGGTTTTGCAACCGGCTGGGAAGGGTGTTTTTTGTTGCGGATATAACTGCAACAAATTTTGGGCATTAGCATTGGTTATAACCTCCACGGTCTCTCAGATTTGTGCTTGTTGGTGGCTAGATATCCAGCTCACACACAGAGAATACAAGATTTAATTTTGCATGGATATCCAGCTCACACACAGAGAACACAAGATTTTTACGTGAAAAACTTTAAAAAGTGGAAAAACTATAGAGTCTGGCCTAGTTGAAAATGTTTCAACTAGAATTTGAGTAGGTTATAGTGAGCTGACTCACCACCGAGGGCGATTAGATTACAAATATCAACCGTATGGTTGAAAGTTTGAAGTCACTTGATGATCTAGTGGTACTTCGAAGTTATCTGATGATCTGGTAGAATTTCGACGTCACTTGGAAGTTCGAGTGTTAGTTTGTAGAGCACTGGTGTTTGTAGGGGGCTTGACAGAACTCAGGGCATTATGTGATAGTTCGACAAAACTTCAGGCTTCAAGCGTTGGCCTGGCGGAGCTTAAGACATAAGGTGGTTGCCCGGAGGAGCTAAGGGAGTCAAGCGGTGGTCCAGCATAGCTCAGGGTGTCAATCGGTGGTCTAGTGAAGCTTAGAGCGTCAGGCGGTGGTCTGGTAGAGCTCACGGTGTTAAACAGTGGTTCGACGGAGCTTAGGACGTCAAGTGGTGGTACAGAGGAGCTTAGGACATCAAATGATGGTTTGACGAAGCTCAAGGCATAAGGCAGTGGTCCGACAAAGCTCAAGGTCTCTGGCGGTGGTTCAGCGAAACTCAAGGCCTCTAGTGATGGTCCGGTGATAGTCGAGTTGGCAGGGAGGCAAGAGCGTTCTCCGATTTCTCTCTTTTCTCCTTATGCTTAGGGGTCCCTTTTCAAGAAGAAAGGGGGCTTTATTTATAAATTTCTTAGAGTAGCATGGCCCATAAATTGGTGGAAGATCAAGGGCAAATGTGTAGTGGTTTGAATGGTCGACTGATGTTGAATCCCATGATCATGGACGGTTAGATGGACATTTGAATGCTTTATTGATGTCAAAATTCGGTGATCTTGAGCTCATTGGATTCACCTCGTCAAGCCGCTCGATTAGACTATAAGCAAGTTATGTTTGGAAATCATTTTGTAATCCAAATTGTGGTTCAAACCTTCCAACAGTACTTCGGGTCATTGATTTAGACTCATTTGGGCTTGGATTGAGTCGAATTTAGTGTTGTTGGGTTCGTAATTCTAAGATGCTAGACAATAAGTTTGTTGAAATCGGAATTCGGATTATCTCAAATTAAATTTTGGAAGTTTCCAACTTGATTTTGCCTTGAGAATTGTTCCTGTTCAAGATAATTTTTTGAGGATGTATTAGTGTTGATTACAACCAACCCATTTGTAGCAGATTTGTGGCAGTTATGCCACAAAAAGCCCATTTTTTTCTAATAAAATTTATCAAATACTTTATTTGACATTATTTATGCAAACAAATAATGATGGATATATTACCATATTAGATTTGAAATGGTGATTAAGTTATTGGTGTAAAAAATTTAAATATCACTAAGTTTATATTTAAGCTTAATTAGAAATGACCAAAGTACTTGTTTCCATGAATTATCAATGGAACAAAATAAATCCGGCTTGTAGGTTGCATTTGTCAAATAATACTGAGAATATACATTTGGTGTCAACTCTTGAAGAAGGTGGTATATTCAACGAATTGGAAATATATTAATTGCTTAGAAGAAGAAAGCCCTTCACAGATGTGGAGTATATTTGATCTTAAAGTCTTTAATAAGATTTCGTTTGATGGTTTGAGATCGGTGGCTATCAATCTCAAGATCCTATTCAAACCAAGCTCGGCATACCTATAATCAAATATTGTTTCATAAACGAAGAAGAAATATGCGGTAAAATGACTTCTCACAGATACATCAGTTCTCTTTGTCTTTCCTCTTTCAACACTTTAGATAATTGAATGGTTGTATAATATGATGGGAAGGTTGTGGTTATCGTCAAACATAACTAACTATTAATAAGACTTATGTTTTTTAATTTTCTATTTTTACATTTAATTTTACTGATCTTTAATTGGCCCAATTTTTTTATTTTTAATTGACTTTTCAAGCAGGCAAGTTTGAGTGCTGTAAAACAAGAAATTTTATTCCTCAAGAGAGTTTATATGCATAAGAGTAACATATGGCCCAGCAGAATGAATTTTTATTGGGTGCAGACATCAGATGTAGCTCTACATCCGGACGCCACTAAAATGACGCCACGTAGCTACCCGGCGACCAGCGGACTCGATCTGCCAAAAGTCGGAATAATGTATGTGCGTTTTTTATTGTCGCACGGCCTGACGACCTAACCCCAAAAAGAATGCAAAAATTTAAAGGATTCACGCCTTTTTTTTATTAACGCAAAAATTTAAAAGAAAAATGCCTTTTTTAAGGTTTTATAACATTGACGGACTTTTTTGGAAGGGGAGACTGGATATCACCACATAAGAGAGAGCTGAGAAAGAACAAGGAAAAGGAGGATATTGCCAAAGAAAATGGAATTCTCATTCAATGACATTGAAGAGTGCGATCATATGGAATTCTTCCAAAACATCGAGAAAGACTTACCGTAGTGATGTATGGGAGATAAGTCTGGAATATTATCAGTAACTTTACAAATCATAATAAGATTTATAATTTATCATTTGAGATTGTAACTGTGGTATGTCAACTTTTGGATAGTGTGAAGCTCCTAAGAACCGCTTGTTCCAACTTCTTGGTACTGAGAGTAGCGGTTTGCATTACCGAGCAGTAGTACTTTGAGGTACATAGCAGTATCGAGAGGGTCTTTCTACTTTTGGATAGTGTGAAGCTCCTCGAAATAGCTTGTTCCAGCTTCTTGGTATCCTATCTCAGTTCCGAGCAATAGCGCTTTGCAGTGCCGAGTAGAACCAATTGTATTTTATCGGTACCGAGCAGTAGTGGTTAGCGGTACCAAGCAGTACCTATTCCAGCTTCTTAGTACCGAGCAGTACCTATTCCCAGCTTCTCGATACTGAGCAATAGAGGATTGTAGTACCGAGAGGTGCTAATTAGATTCCATGTACAGGTACTCAATACCGTGAATAGGTTCTTCTTTATAGTTGTGATTTTTGTGTACTGCCACTTTTTTATGTGAATGTTAAGTATATTTGTCATTTCCACCTGGTGTATATAACTCCAAGAATGAAGCATATAGCATGTATTGTGATTATGTGCATAATCATGGTTTCAGTGTTCAGTAAAAGCATCATTCAGTGTTCAGTAAAAGCATCATTCTTATTATCCTAATTCAAGCAGAATTAAATCAAAGGACTTTATATGTTCGAAAGCTGGGTTCAAGAAGGGCATTGACTTCAATGTCAAATCAAAATATCAAAAATCAAATATGAGAATCAGGTGTCTAGCTATGATTAGATTTTGATTGATTGAAGATGGGGTTTGGTCAGTGCAAAAGTCTATTGAAAGCCACAATCACGAATTAGCTAGTCCAGAAGATCAAAATTTGCTTAAATCATGTAGGTACATTAGCGATGAGAAAGCAGCAGTTCTTAAATCTATGAAAAATGTTGGGATATGAAAAGTTGATGCGTTTACATACTTATCCGAATAAGTGGGCGGTGTAGGAAATATGGGATTCTCTAAGAGGGATGCATACAATTACATTCAAAAAGAGAGAAGATTGAAGAATGAGAATGGTGACACAAATTCCCTAATTAACCTATTTAAAGAATGACAAGTACATGACAACATGTTCGCATGAGATGTATAAATTGAAGAGGATGAATAGACTATGACTGCTTTGAGGATGTCATAATTTTTTACACTAGCTATAAAGTTAATAAATATAATTTACCTTGTGCACCCATTGTTGAAGTTAATAATCATTGGCAGGATGTTCTGTTATGGGTGACATTTTTATTGGAGGAGACAATTGATTCATTTACCTAATTATTTAGAACAATTATACGAATAATGGGTGACAAACAACTTATAATGATATTTACTGATTAGGACTAGGCAATGATAAGGGGAATAGAAAATACTTTGCGTCAAACACGACATAAGCTGTGCTAATGGCATATTTACAAGAAGGCTCCTTCAAAGGTGTGCTGCTTCAACAGCAACAACAAAGTTAGGGGTATATTTTATAGTTGTTTAAGCATGTATTATTATGAGTATAAGTTCAAGAGAACCTAGGCTAAAATCAATTAAAAGGGACCTCCAAAGTCATACCGGGTTGAAAGAACTTTATAAAATTAGGCACAAGTGGTCAATAACATTCAACAAGAATTGTTTTAACCTTGAAATTCTGTCTACACAGTGTAGTGAGTCCACTAATAATGTGTGCCATGTCATCTCCAAGCTAGTAAGTTGTTTAACTGATTATTTCTAGGGCATGGAGATGGTGATGAAGAGTTGGTACGGGAATGAACAGGATGAAGATTTTAGATGCATTCAATCTGAGATACAACCTTTAATAAGAAGTAGCCCAATATTAAAGCAAGCCACATAATTTTATTCCAAAAAATTGTAACATTTTTTGATGAGTTCGTATAGGGTGTGGGTGGAATGTGTATTGTTCACTCTTCACCTAACTCATCTACATTTCCCATCAAGAACATCGACAAATGTGTTCAGTCATAACTTTGGATAGTTCATTTTGATGCAATGGAGGGTTCCATATAGTGCAAATGTGAGAAGTTCGAGAAGATGTGTTTGTTATGTTTACATTATATGAGAATTATGAGGCATCTAGATATTGTTAATATTTCTTCAAAGTACTTATTACAATAATGGTCAACCAGAGCTATAATATATGTTGTGCATTCATTGGCAAGTATGGAAAATATTTTTTACCCATCTAAGGAGGGATCTAATGGTATGATATTCAAAAATTATATTAGCAGATTTGCATATCAAATTAGTACACAAGCACAAGGGAATAAGGATGCATAAAAGTATGTCTTGGATGCAATGACTGAAATGGCTAAACATGTTGACTTCATCCTAGAAGGAAAGAGAATTAATCACAAGTTTGCTACCAACATAGGTGTGAATGGGCAAAAAAAATTGAAAGACCCATTGAAGCGTCACATTAAGGCATTTCTAATACAAGATTAAAGGTCCACTGGGAGAAGAGGAAAACTAAAACAAATAAAACTGCTAAACAAAACACTCCTACACCACAGTTTATGGTTGAGGATACAAGAGCCTGGCATCATTTGCAAACATACCCGCATGCTTAACAGATGAGTTCATTCTCCGATATTGTTAGGTATTTCTCGATATCGCATTATCCCTCTCAATAACGAATGTAACCACTTTAATTAGTATTGCTACGTATCGATCAGCATTGCTCGATACCGATCAGAACCATTCGGCTTAGGTTGGTTCCAGTGCATAATTATTATATTCATTTTCTTAAATGCCAAAGTATTAATGGTGCATTGCTTGTAACATTTATTATAATTTAATAAATTCTACTGCAAATTTTTAAGTTACCATCTCTTGGTTGAGGGAAGTAGATGCTATTTAATATGTATTTACCAATTCGTTTTGTATAAATATAAGTTAGGATGAATCTTTTTGAGTTGTGGAATATCTAACTTTCAGCTTCAAAGCCTAAATGTTATTTATTCTTTCATGAAGCAAAGAGTCATTTTCGGTCTATAAGCATCATGTATACTCCGCCAAGCAAATGCCTATGTGATTCATGGAAGGTAAATGCCTCTCGTACTTAAGAACCATTTCTGTGTAACCTCGATATTTGATTTTTCGAAAAATTTATGCTGTTAATATATATGTGTTTAGCTTATGTCCTATAATTTATGATGGCAAAATACTAACCTACATCTATGTGTACCGACTAAAATCTTTGGCACTCGGTAGTCGGCACTTCGCATTCGGTACTCGGTACTCGATACATGGTACTATATACTATGTATTCTATACTCGGCACATGGTACTCGATATTCAGTATTATGTACTCTATGCTCAGAACTCAGTACTCGATACTCAGTATTATATACTTGGTACTGAGTATCATGTTCTTGGTACTCAGTTTCATGTACTCAATACTCGATACTTTATACTTCGTACTCTATACTCTGTACTTGGTACCATATACTCGGTGTAAAATTTATATGTGTAATGGAATAATTAAAGTATGTACAACCATTATATGTATAGAGTACAATTAATGCTTTATAAAAATTTGTAAATAGGTATTACGACATATATTTACATGTTTATTTCCTAGTAGCATATAGAAGGATATATGCAAATTCAACCCTAAATTTAGGCATACTAGCTTGCCAGTCTTTATGATCTTCATCCCATTGAACAGGTTTTGGTTGGATGATAGCTTTTATATATTTACAATTATAAATCCCATTGCCATCGTTATTTTTATAGGTTTATGCACTTGTAATTTTTTAGATCGGCCACCAACTTTTGTCATGATCAAAAGAATTTTGTGTTTCCTCATATAAATGAGATATATGAAAAAAAAATTCAATTTATTATATAATATCATCACTACTATAAATGAGATACCTGAGTGTCACTTACAACTTCATGTAGTATGTAAATGTGAGTATCTATGGGTAGTGAATAAAACTTCTCATACTTTCTTCCTTAGATTACCGACTATG
This sequence comes from Dendrobium huoshanense, assembly GCA_016618105.1. Classification (NCBI taxonomy): domain Eukaryota; kingdom Viridiplantae; phylum Streptophyta; class Magnoliopsida; order Asparagales; family Orchidaceae; genus Dendrobium; species Dendrobium huoshanense. Next base: position 50,957,306 of record CM028358.1, on the reverse strand, counting down.
AGGGTCTAATGAAAGCCGTATATGATGGGAACAAGGATTAGATTTGCAGCCCTAGCAACTTTTTGGTGATATGGGAGACGTATGCTATTGTGTCAGCCTTATAAATGTGATAACTCTTGCATAAAGAGGAGTGGTGTTAAGTTTGAAAAAAATAAACAATAATACAAATTACTAACTAACCCAATGGAAGATGGAAATAAATAGGATAGGTTGGTAGAGGATCGAGCATAGTTGATTCTTCTTAGCTAGAAAAATATTAAATGCATCGATCTGGTTGTTGTAAAGGTACTCTGATGTTAAAAGCTCATTTATTTGGCTTCTGTAAATAATAACATTCCCAGCCGTCAAAATAATGTTACTCTTGCAAAATTGAAATAATGGTCATTAGAAGAAATGAATACACAGCAAGGTCATGTCTGCACTGCTCGGTAACATTACACACCGAGCAATACCGAGCAATAATGTATTGTACTGAGCAGTACCAAGTATTTAAGTTATACAAGGTACTGCTCGGTATAGGACATTACTACTCGGTACAATACATTGATGATCGATATAATATGGTATGACTCAACTACAATGCTCAGTACTGCTCGGTATATCTCAGTATCACTCGGTACAAGCTCAGTACTGCATCATAATCATTATAAAATAGTGCATGGAACTCACTTGCCATTAAATTATTTAAGACAACTAACGATAAAAGTGCGATTTTCTTCATTTAATAATAGCTGACCTATGAAATCTACTATTTCTGGTGCTGGCCGTGCAATTTTTTTTTTGCTTCATTATCGACATGAATAATATTAACAACAAGAGGAGGCTCCGTCGCTTTAATTTTAGTTGGCTTTTTTTCAATTATTTTAGCAGCAGGAGCAGGCTCTGTCATAGTAGGAGCAGGCTCCATCCTCATCTTCTTGACAATTAGTTTATCTTTCCTAATCTTCCTCTCACCAGTATTGAATGAAATCACCCCCAGTTTCCTCTTCCTGCCATTGCGCATTATTGTTTTTTCTTCATCATCAACATGAACAATATTAGCAGCAGGAGCAGGCTTAGTCACTTCAATTTTAATTGTCTTTTTTTTTTCAATTAATTTAGCACTAGAAGTAGGAGTAGGCTCCATCGTAGTAGGAGTTGGCTCCATCCTCATCTTCTTGACGATCAAATTATCTTTCCTAATCTTCCTCTCACCAGTGGAGAATGGAGTCATGACTAGTTTCCTCTTCCTATCAATCCATATGTGAACCCGTCTGGCTATTGCAGCATGGGCGGATGAAGAAAATCTCTCTTTCTAAGAAGGGCTAGTAGCTTTTTCTCTAATATTAACCTTGTTCTAGCCCTCTACTTTTTTTGGTTGTGCCACTTCAATAGCAATTTGGGCAGCTGATGGGTAACAATATTATCTCCTGTAATAGTCCTTGAAGAAGATTTTGATGGACTTCTAGTTTGATAACATTAAAATGAAGCAGGAAAGTGGTTTATTAAAAACTTCTCTATACCTACATATTTCAAATTGTTCTATTCTTTCAGCTCAAAAAATGACTGTTCTAGATTCTTCACACGCATCTATAGTAGGTCGGATGAGGATTCCACTGTGGCAAGCTTTTTCACAAGTACATTGTTATGTGCAATCACTTTATTGATGGCTTGGTTCTGGCACTGCTAGTTAGGATCTTCTAAGACAGAAGTAATTAAAATAGGAGTAGTGAACGATTCTTTCTAGGAGAGGATATTACAGGTTCGGGGTGGGCTTGGAATCCTGTTGATCTTGTTGGATTGGGGGGCCTATAGGAGATTTTGGGGCTGGAGTGGCGGGGGAGTGGAATTTCTAGTTGCTAGTATGGTTGAAATGTGGTTCTCCCTGGAGTAAGAATGGGAGAACTCTTTAATAATATTCTCTCTTCTTCTCTAACTCCTTCTAAATGATGAATCTGTAGAATATTGATTGTCAGTTATAACTCAATGCAAAATTAATTTAAGTGCACCTTCAATCACTACCTGAGCATTGTCAAGTTCGGCAAATAAATTAGTAACCACTTTCTCACTATACATAAAGTAGCCATCCCAACTAATAAAATGAGGTCTGGACAGGTCATCCACTACTACATGGACTCTTGTATGCTCTAAAAACCAAATCTATAAATAGTGAGCAACAAAATTTTTGTCTACTCAAATTAAATGAGGTTTTACAGCATCAAACTTAAAAACCACATGAGTTATTTACTCATAATTATAATGATTACAAATCAATTAATGTAACCTAGTGGAATTCCTCTGGAATGCTTCTTTGCAATGGCATTGAACTCCGTCACTAGGAAATCCATTCACTATTAAATCCCTAATGGATTCTAGCTAGTTGTTTGTTAAAAAGTCATCTACATTCTTAGCAACATTTAGTATTGCAGTAGGTACCCAGAATTTGGCCATGGGATTGAAAAGGTTTGATAATAAGTAAATTATAAATTCTTTCACTAGATCTTCAATTGGAGTGAATACATCCAGACTTTTAATGTCATGTCTAATATCATTTGCTATTTTTCCACCTAATCTTCCATTTTCCAACTCAAACTTAACACATATGTTGGACACTATAAGCATCAGAGAAACCTCATTAGAAGTTAATTTTAGTATCTATCCATTGATAACAAAACACTCTTTCGAATCTCCCACTTCATCAGAAGTATATATATAATAGGAATATTTTGATGGAATGGAGGCAATATCAGGAACTGATTTATGTGGAACTGCCTAAGTCTATCAACAAACTATTCTCTAAATTTAGCAACTGAATCATTGCAAACTTATCTAAAAGTTGAAATTCTACATCGAAAATGAATCTTTGGAGAATATCCCTACATGATAGAGAATAAATAAATAAAATTAAGAACAGGAAATTTTGGTACTGAGCGTACCAAGCTTGTATTGAGCATCAATACCAAGCTGTACCGACATTACATAACTACAAGTACCAAACTTCAAGGCTTAAAGTACTTAGCTATCAGGAAATTTTGGTATCAAGCATTACCGAGCGGTACTGAGCGCTCATAACAATCGGTACCGACCATCGTTAAATAAGATTTCTTTCAAAAGAAAATATTTAATTTATATTATACTAACAATAAATAATTCCGAATAAACATCGTTCATAAAGTTTAATAATATTTGAAACCTATACATAACTTTATACCTATCAGCACCGAGTACTGCCTAGCGTTCGTACTAATTGGTACCGACCATCGTTAAATAAGATTTCTTTCAATACAAACATTTAATTTATATTATACCAAAATCAAATAATTCCTAATAAGCAACATTCATAAACTTTAACATTATTTGAAACCTCTAAATAATTCTATACTTAGTAGTACCGATCAGTATCGAGCGGTACCGAGCACTCATAACGATCAATACTGACCATCGTTAAATAATATTTCTTTTAATATAAATATTTAATTTATATTTTACCAACAACAAATAATTCATAATAAACATCATTTAGAAAGTTCAACGATATTTGAAACCTCTATATAACTTTATACGAAGCGGTATCTATAAGTACCGAGCAATACCGAGCGTTATTCATACCAACCATCATTAAATAAAATTTCTTTCAATATAAATATTTAATTTATATTATACCAACTACAAATATTTCCTAATATTCATCATTCAGTGGTTTCAATAACAATATTTGAAACCACTTTATAACTATGTACCTTGCAGTGGCACACCACGGTACTGCGCTTAATTATCATATATCCATCATACATGCTCTAACATAAAATGCTAGAATACTATTTTTCAGCACACTCAAAGTTTCAAAGAAAACCCTAACCCTAAACATTTGATTTGTAGAGTTCTTTAACAGGAAAATAGATCCCACATATCCCTAAACCCGGAAGAAAATGATGACCTGGGGCATTGTTTTTTGCAAAAATGATCAACCAAAAAATTGCTTCGGTAAGACGAAAGCTACTTTGGAAGTCACCAGTGGAACATGAAACCCCTCGTCCTGAATTTGAAATGCCTCGTTCTTTAATTTGGGAAAGCGGAACGCAATTTCTTTTCATTTTCTTTTAAATTTTCGTGTTCTTTTTGGGTCTAGTCATCGATACGTGCGGTAATTGAAAACGCACGTGCAATATTTTGACTTTTTTTGGCGCCCAGAGATAGAGCTAGGCCTGGCGTCCGCGCCCAATAAAAATTCATTCTCCATGGTCATAAGTTACTCTTATTCATATGAAATCTCTTGAGGAATAAAATTTCTTGCTTTTACAGGACTCAAACTTGCCTGCTTGAAAAGTCAATTAAAAATAAAAAAATTGGGCCAATTAAAAATCAGTAAAATTAAATGTATAAATAGAATATTAAAAACATAACTCTTATTAAAAGTTTGTTAAGTTTGACGGCAACCATGCACAACCATCCCATCATATTATACAACCATTTAATTATCTAGAGTGAGATACAGAAGCCTCCACATTTGAAAGAGGAAAGACTAAGAGAACTCATCTATCTGTGAGAACTCATTGTACCATATTTCTTCTTCGTTTATGAAGCAATATTTGATTATAGGTATTGCGAGCTTGGTTTGAATAGGATCATGAGATTGATAGCCACCGATCTCAAATAATCAAACGAAATCTTATTAAAGACTTTAAGATTAAAGATAAGAGTTAAACAATATCTCAAATTAACTACGCTAGCACCTGACAACTTCAACTTCTTAATAAAATAAATTTCAGTTTTTTTTTAACATGAACTACTAAAAATATATGTTTTTCGCAGCATTTATTAGCAGCAAATTAAATACTGCTGCTATAGACAGGAAATCACACCGGTCTTAAACCGCTTCTTACTATGTTATTAATTCACACGAATGAAAATTAAGGCGCCAAATCGAAACTAAACAGCGATTGGGAAATAAGTCCTAGCCTCCAAGCGCATACCATACCTCGTCCCGAACTCTCTCTCAAGCGAACTCCTCCAAGCGACCTCTCTCGAGCTATCTCCTCCGAGCGCGAGCGATCTGCCTTCTCCGAGCGCGATATCCTTCATCGACGGCGACGCTGACGCCGAAGCCGAAGCCGACGCCAAACCCTAGCTCATTCTATACATCTCCTCAGCGAGCGACCTCAATCCTTCACAGCCGCCTCCTCCCCAACCATCGACGATGCCGAGGCTGACGCCAAATCCGACGCTGACGACGAAGCCGACGACGACACCGACACCAACACCGACTCATCTGCTTCCCTTCTAACAGAATTTCGCCGCTCTGTCGTTCAACGCTCTCTTCTTCACCTTTTACTTCTTGAATCATACCTATAATCAAGCAAACATTGGGTAAGATTTATATTAGTTTGTTATTTTATTTTGTTTGCTAATCCTCTTGTTATTTTTTTATCCTGTAATAACCTACATTTTTAGTTCTTCTTCTTGATTTATTTTTACTTGGTGATTTGAATTTGGTCTTACCTAATTCCAAACGTTAAGGAGAGGGGGAAGTTATTCCATGATTAGTTTAGTTTTAAAACTTGAATGAGAGGATATTTCTAATACATATTCAAAATTTTTGATGTTAATCATATATACACTACCAAAAAATAAGCCCTTTCGCAGCGGTTTTTTGCACCGGTTTTCATAACCGCTGCAAAAAACCCGTTTTGCATCAGAAATTTGAATCCAATTGCACCGGTTTTAACCGGTGCAATTTGCACCGGTTAAAACCGCCGGCAAAGCCCACACTACCAAAACATAGGTTCTATTGTAGCAAACCGCTTCTAAAACGTTTATGTTGTTGCGGTTTTAACCGGTGCAAATAACAACTATTTGCACCGGTTTTAACCGGTGCAGTTTACCTCGGTTTAAACCGAAGCTAAAGCCCCGCTCAGCGATAAATCCCTAATTCCCAATCGCTGCTTACTCTATTCTGCGAACCCTAATTTCGCCGCCCGTTCTTGTGGAGCGAATCGTCGCCGAGCGAGTCGTGGTGGAGCGAATCTACGCACAGGACCCACGATCGGCCGACCATCCTTTTCTCACTGTGAGTGTCTTCCCCTTCTTCTTCTTCTTCTTCTCATTCTTCTTTGATCTTCTTCTCATTCTCCCTCTTCTTGTGGAGCGAATCGTCGCCGAGCGAATCGTCGCCGAGCGAATCGTCGATATGATTTCCGATGATCAGAATAGCCTGGATTATAACTTAGTGGTCTTTATGGTCCAAAACATTGTAGGAATTGTTGATGATGGCTGAAATTCTAAGTGTTATATGAGAAAAAAGTTTGTTGACTAGAGAAATTAGGAACCTATCTAGAAAAAACAGGCCCATCTTCTGAATTTTAATAACGATAGGTGGTAAGAAATTGTAATGAAGTATTAAATAGCAACTTATTTAATACTTCTTTACATTTCATGAATTTTAATAGCAAATAATATGCTCAGAGATAGGTTCCTAATTTCATGAAATGTAAAGAAGTATGAAATGTAAAGAAGTATGAAAAAAGACATGTATGAAGTATGCTCAGAGATAGGTGGTAAATAATATGCTCAGAGATAGGTGGTAAGAAATTGTAATGAAGTATTAAATAAGTTGCATACATGAAATGTAAAGAAGGGGTAATGTCTGACATTGTTCAATAATTATACATTTGATTCCAAGATCTACACAAACAGAAATATCTATCTTCTTGATTGCTCCAATTATATGCATAAAAACCTTAGATTTTCTATCATTCATCACAGCCGAAGCCTCATCATATTACATTATATTACTTCACATTTATATGTATTATTTATGAATTTTCTACTCCCAAAAAAAAGGGATTTTCGATTGACCTGTTTCTGCTTTAAGATCTATGGAACAACAAACAACTAACTATTCAGTTGCATTGATTCATCACTATTGTGCCATGTGACCTTGAGTCCTCGAGTATCTCTGAGCATATTATTTGCCTTTTAAGTTTGGTAGCAGGTTTATAGGCCTTAGTCTTATACCGTGAGATTTGGTTTTGCATTTTAGGATAAAAGGATTTTTTTTTGGGAACCACGAACAAAGCTCCACTCTTCTTTCAAGATTTCAAATGAACTAAAAGACAACAATAAGTAGAGATGTTTGCTAATGCCATTTGAAATTTATAATTCCTTCAAGACAACAATAATTAGAGACTATAGTGATTTATGAATTAATTTTTTACTGACCTAATGATTCTTTATTCTTAGCAGTGACTTGGAAACTCATTTTAGTCTTAATATGGATAAGAGTTGGATTACAAAAGCCAAGTGGAGCCGTGATTATGTAAATGGTGTAAACAATTTCATAGAGTTTGCAAGTCTAAGCAAGAATTTGTCAGGGAAAATTTTATGTCCATGCAAGTCATGCATTAATAGGTACTTCCTTTCAATGGAAGATGTGAAAGACCATTTAATTTATAAAGGATTTTTTCCTGGATATGTTGTATGGAATCGACATGGGGAAGAGCATTGTATTATAGATGAATATGCAATGAATGACGCATCTAGGGGCACACCAAAGTTAAATGAAGGCGAAGCTCCTTCTGAGAATATAAGAACAGATGATATGGATGGATTATTAAGAGACATATTATGTCCAAATGATCTAGTTCAAAATCCAGCAATGGAGCAGAATGAGTTGAATACCAATGAAGAAAATGATCATGGTGAGAAATTTGCTAATTTAATGCAGGATGCAGGAGCAGAGTTGTACCCTGGATGTAAAACCTTCTCAAAGCTTTCTTTTATATTGAAGTTGTTTCGTTTGAAGTGTTTGCATTCTTGGACGGCAAGATCCTTTGATATGCTACTTGAGTTATTGGTTGATGCCTTTCCTGAAGGGGTGTTGTTGCCTAAAAGTACGTACGAAGTGAAGAAGATGATGAAAGCATTTGATCTTGGATATACAAAGATAGATGCATGTCCTAATGATTGTATGTTATTCTGGAAAGATAGATCTGATCAGAATATATGTCACATATGTGGAACGTCAAGATGGTCAACTATAATAAAGAAAAATTCTAGAGGAAAAAAAACTCATATGAAGTCAGCTAAAATTGTCAGATATTTTCCATTAATTCCAAGACTTCAAAGATTTTTTAAAACAAAGAAATCGGCTGAAGAGATGATTTGGCATGCCAAACACAGAAATGTAGATGGTTTGCTACGACATCCAGCTGATGGAGAAGCATGGAAAGCTTTTGACTCTCAATACCCTGACTTTGCTTTGGACCCACGTAACATTCGTCTTGGTTTATCTAGTGATGGGTTTAATCCATTCAAGATTATGAGTAGTACATATAGTATTTGGCCTATACTTCTAGTTCCATATAATATGCCACCTTGGGTTGGGATGAAACATGATTCTTTTATCCTATCAACTATAATACCTGGGAAGAGAAGTCCAGGAAATGCTATTGATATTTACCTTCAACCTTTGATTCAAGAGTTATGTGAATTATGGCATGGAGTTCAATGTTATGATGCAGCAAGTTGACAAATTTTTAGCATGCGGGCTGCATTATTATGGACTATTAATGATTTCCCAGCATACGGTATGTTGTCTGGGTGGAGCACTAAAGGAAGATTTGCTTGTCCTTGTTGTGCGCAAAATACAGAATCGTTGTGGTTATACAAAGGCAAGAAATTCTCTTACATGGGTCATCGTCGTTGGCTTCCAGATAATCATATTTTACGCCGCCAAAAAAAATACTTTGATAACACTGAGGAAGTTCGAAGAGAACCTAGAAGGAGAACTGGCACTGAAGTTCTATCACAATTACATGATATAGAATTTCCAATTGCATCCTTAAGTAAAGCTGGTCAAAAAAGAGGACGTGTTGTACAGGGAATTGAAGGATGGAAGAAAAAATCAATTTTTTTTGACCTACCTTATTGGGAGTATAACTTACTGTCACATAACTTGGATGTTATGCATATTGAGAAGAACATTTGTGACAATTTTATTGGAACTTTGCTTGATTTGGAAAAATCAAAGGATAACTTACAAGCAAGACAAGATTTGGTTGATATTGGAATTAAAAATGAATTGCATCCACATATTCTAGAGGATGGTGGCTATTCATTGCCAAGAGCTCCTTTCACAATGTCAAAGAAAGACAAAGTGATGTTCTGTGAAGTTTTGAAGAATTTAAAATTCCCTAAAGGCTATGCATCAAACATATCAAGGTGTGTCAATGTTGCTGATTGTAAAATTATGGGCTTAAAAAGTCATGACTGTCATATTCTAATAGAAGACATTCTACCAATTGCGCTTCGGTCATGTGCACCTTCAGATGAAGTCATGTGCATTGTGGTGGAGATTTCACATTTCCTAAAAGTAATTTGTGCAAAGGTTATCTTTCCCACTGAGTTAGAGATGCTGCAGAATAATATCGTTATGACTTTATGTAAGATGGAAAAAACATTCCTTCCATCATTCTTCACGATCATGGTTCATCTTCTTGTACACTTAGCAGAGGAAGTTAAATTAGGTGGTCCTGTTCAATACCGCTGGATGTACCCATTTGAAAGGTAACATATAACATATTATTTCTATTACTCACATATATGATAAATATTTTAAGAGTTTATAATATTTTGCAGATTCTTCTCGATATTAAAGAATTATGTTGGCAATAAAGCATAACCTGAGGGCTCCATTGCAGAGGGATTTATTGCTGAGGAAGGGATTTCATTTTGTTCCAAATATTTGGATGGGTATAGCCAAAATATTAGAACAACTGGATTATCACATGAAAAGGAAGATGTGTTTATGTTCTCTAGTGGTGGTATTTCATTGGGGAAGGTATCTTCACTTGTACTAGATGAGAAATCATTAACCCAAGCACATAGATATGTGCTACGTCATTGTGATAGTCTTCTACCATTAAGAGAACATTTTAAAGATAGTGAGAAAAGAAAGAGGCGCGCGCACACACACCTTACAACTTGGGATGTCGAGAAACTTATTAATGAAAAATTTCACGAATGGTTGAGAATAACAGTAAGCTTTAAGCTTGATGTTTTTATTTAATATTTAATATTTAATATTTACACTTGTGTAATGGCTAATAGTTTTTTTTAGGTTATGGGTGATGGTGGTCCAGAAGTAACAGAAGAAATTAAGGTCCTGGCCAAGGGGCCCAATAAAATTGCACGTACATATAAAGGTTTTTTTATTAATGGATATACCTTTCACATAAAAACCAGAGATGAGAATAAAAAAACTCAGAATTATGGTGTTGTTAATAGCACAGAAATTGGAAACTTCAATTATTATGGGAAAATTAATGATATTATTGAGATAAATTATTCAGAAAAGTTCAAAGTGATGCTATTCAAATGCGATTGGGCGAACACAACTGGCACCGGTGTAAAGCAAGATCAATTTGGTTACACTTTGGTGAATTTTTCACGTCTTATTCACACTGGTGATAAATTAGAAGATGATCCATTTGTTTTCTCTTCGCAAGTTGAACCAGTCTACTACATTCAAGATCCAAAAAATACGAATTGGAATTTTGTTGTTCGTATGAGGCCTAGAGATGTATATGATTCAAGTATTTCTCGTGGTAAATAAATGTAAGTTGGGATACTTTAATGTTTTCTAATATTTCATGCTTTGTTATATGCAAATCTACATTCAAATGTTTTCTTTAATGTTTTCTTTAATGTTTTCTAGTATTTTTTGTTTTGTTTTGTTTTTTTTCTTTGACATACAGACGCATATACTTGTACCAGAAAAAATTTAATAGAAATCAAGTTCATAAATACTCTTTCCAACATGATATCAGAGCCAAATTACTTATGATAATCTCTTGCTCATGAACATCATTTTGTCGTGAACCTGCCACATGCATTCCCCACTCCCAACCTCTTTCTTAATGCCCTGAACATCATTTTCTTTAATGATCCCTTCACCTTTTTAACAGCTGAAAAGCCAAAGCCCTAAAGCTAGCCTTCGAGAACAGAATTGCCATAAAATTCTTGATCTTATGATAATCTCTTGCTCATGAACATCATTTTTTAATGCAATTTCAATCTGCTATGCTGCCACTCCAAACACCACACTCAATCTGCATCCTGAATTTCAGCAATTACATAGGAATCGGCATCTATAATTCCTTCCTCATACACAGGATCCGATTCTGCAATAGTAGGATCTTTGGGATAATCTTTTTCCTTATTTCCAGCAACCTTCAAACATGTTATTTACTGTTAATAGAGATTAATTGTTTAAAGAAAGCTTGTTTGTTCTCCATCATCTCAAGACTTCTTGTTAGATTAATTATGAATATGGTGTTGATTATAACTTCTTATTTAATGATGGTAATACACATGTTATGGATCTTGACTATATTGGAAAATTTTTTATACATGTTGCATGCTTCAATCATGTCAGTAAACTTAATGCTGAATAGTTACATTTACATTTCCCTTCAAATCGAATGCTTCGGCTCTTTTGTGAGTTTTGATATTATATTACACTTTCAGGAAATGACAAGAAGAACTACATACAGGCGAGCTAAGAAGGTTGTATCAAGAGGCGGGTCTAGTAGAGGATCTGAAACCCCTTCTACTCCAATTCACCCAGATTCTACTTGTGAGCCAAGTCAAGAGGAGAATGAGTGCAGCGGCACTCAACAATCACCACATCATTCTACTTGTGAGCAGATTCAGACTCCAAATGATGGGATATTGCTCATAGGTTTGATTTTAATCTTTTCTTTGAATTAGTACAAGTAATTGTGTAATTATTCTTATGAAAAGTGTTATGCACAGATGAGCAAGGTGTGCCCGTACGTCGTAGGGGGCGCACCACATGCATTGACATACAAAACATGCCGCCAGGTACACGTGTTCATATAGAGGTGAATGAGAATAATGTGCCAAGCAATATTTCAGAGTCTGTCCTATTAGGATCATATCTAGGTGTCATTGCAAGAGATCCTGTACTGGCACCCTTATCCTTTCCAGATTGGAGAAATAAGGGTCTGGAGCCTTTTAAGAAAAAAATGTTAGCTGAAGTGGAGGTAAGTAAAATATTAAATAAATTTTCAATATTAAGGTTTATGTTATGATTAAGAAAATATTTGTTTATATTGCAGTCAAAGTTTGCATTTCCTGGACATATACGACACTGGATTCTTCAATCCCTTGGAGTTAAGTGGCGTAACCATAAGACTAATTTAAAAGCTGAGCATTGGGATTGACGTCCTATCGAGGAAATTATGGAGTCTGTTCCAGCTGGTGTTGATGCAACACAGTGGTGTCATCTAGTCAATCAGTGGTCACAACCAAAAGATAAGGTTAGTACCATCATTATATTTAATTAAAATTTTTCTAACAAATCAGCTTAGAGTTAGAATCATATGTAATAGGAGAGGGCCGCCATAAATGCTGCAAATGCAAAGAAACAGACTTGTCCTCACACTATGGGGCGTGTGAGTTCTGTTCGAAGGCAACAAGAGATGGTATATATTTCAATTTATATAAATTTTATGTTCAGATTTAGTAATTAATTGCCTAATGATGAAATTTGTTGATATAGGCTATCAAGGATAGATTATTATTATGGAGAGTTAACAGATTGCGTAAAGATGGCACCTGGTCATCTGAAGATGCTAATCAGAGATGGATAATTTTAGTCTCGCTATAATTTTTTTTATATGTAATTCATTATTATATTTTGTTTATTTAAAATAAAAATTAACTAAATTTATTATAACATAGATACAAGCTTGCGAGCTTTTGGCTAAGGATGAGCTTACACCAGAGGATGGGAATGTGGAGGCTAACGAAAGGGTGTTCAGTATGGTAATGGGACCTGAACACCCAGGCAGAGTTAGAACCCAAGGTTTTGGAGTAACACCTACACGATATTTCCCTCATAGCACAAATAATGGCACGAGTAGTTGTGGAAGTAATTTAAGTCAAATAGTTAATCTCAAAAAGGAGTTTAGAGAGGAGTTCAACTCATTACGTACTGAAATGAGGCAATTCATGCAAGAAATTCGAATGCAGCATCCACCTCAAGGAAGCTCACAAATGGTATGTAAATTTTCACATTCTAATTTTAATATTGGTTATTTGAATACTAATATTTTACAATCTTCTTATAATTGATAGGGTGGCAATGAAACTTCTTCTTGAAGATGAAGTTATAGAAGAAAGAGTTTCATTTTGAAGATAACCCATGTATATGCAAGTTGTTTTGTAATTCTACTTTTTGGGATGTTGCTTAAAATTTTGATATTATAGATCACAAAACAAGAATGATGAATGATCATTTCTTTTTGAGATTATCTAGTATTATTTTTATTTCTTGGTGGCCATTACATGGTTATTTTAAGCACTTTTCATAGCTCTTATATATGTTTGTGGGCATTATATTCGTGAGGTAGTATGAAGCTTGCCTTTAGCCTTTGTTTGTGTTAGTAAAATTCTTCTCTCATTGGAATAGTGGTTTGTTTGGAGATGATGATGCAAGTTCAATATCTCATGGTGCATAGCTTGGTTGCATTGCTATTGTAATTTGTTTATACTAGTTTGCTGATTAATTGCCATACTTATTTCAAATGGCAATTTATCTAGATTTGTTAGAATTTAACTAAATTTAATTGGCTTCAAGCCAAACAGTTTGCATGATTTAACACCCCTAACATTATTTAAATTTAAATTTATGGGGTTCTTAAATCTTAATTGCTAGATTTAAATGCTACTTATAGCGCCATAATGTGTCATCTAGAATTGTTTTCTGCTATTAATGGTTTGTTGTTAGAGTTTGGTTAGACATAGTCTTAAGTTTGATATTGTTTCTTGCATGCAATCAACTAAAATAAAATATTTGCGAATAAATCTGGGGATTTTATCTCTCAGGAGAACCTTTGCACTCAAGTTTGTGGGTTAGCTTGAAGGTGAGGAAGAGTTAAAACCAATTCATCATGTGTATGAGGAAGGCAGTTTGCTGAACTGTTGTAATGTTGTTTTGATGGGGATGTAATCACTGTTGTAATGTTGTTTCTCTTCAAAAGCTGCTTCACTTTATGTAGCTTTTAGCATGTGTTTTCGGTGGACATTCGGGTTTCATTTTTTAAAAAAAAAAATCTGGAAGTTTGTGGCGGTTTTAACCGCTGCAAGGCTGTAGAATAGTACCGGTTTAAACCGCCACTATACTGGATATCGTTTTTTTATTACTTATAGCGGTTATAACTGGCACTATTCTGGAACTTTGCAGCGGTTAAAACCGCCACAAAGTTCCAGATATCGTTTTTTAACCGGCACTATTCTGGAGCTTAGCAGCGGTTAAAACCGCTGCTACAGTCGGCATGTCTACCCCGCCGGTTCTTAAACCGCTGCAGTATGTCATTGCAGCGTATTGCAATTGCAGCGGATATGTAGCGGTTTAGAACCGCTGCAAGAAAAATTGTAGGGGTTAAAACCGCTGGTATAGGTCCAAAATAGTGCTGCAATAGCGCCATTTTCTGGTAGTGATAATTATCTATTTTGTATCGGAATATATGACATAACAATTTTTCTCTTATTTATCTAAGGTATTGTTATTAAAATCATAAGAATTAATTATATTTCCATGCCAAATATTTATCAAGTTTACGTGGAAGGAATTAAAGGTGCTCTCTAACCAATAATCAAGCATGCAATTACGTAAAGCATTATTCAAGTTAATTGACCAACTAGGAATCTCATCTCAGAGTTATCTAAAAGAAGAAAAAACCACAGCCCCTAAAATCCCTCAATTATGTCCCCTCAAAAACTTTCCTCATTTTCAATTTTTAAGTATCCAATAATTTGGTCTTTGTAGGTTTTTGTTATTTGGTCAAGCAAAAATCACATGCACCTGTTGAGCATTATAAATTCAAGATAGCTATTAATAGCATTCAGTTGTTAAAATTTAACTTGATATGATGACTTATATTTATTGTCAATGGTTTCTTAATTATTTTCAATTGTTAAACACTGCAGTTGAATTTTAAAACGAATAAGAGTTGGATAACCAAGTCAAGATGGAGTCATGAATACAATAAAGGAGTTGAAGATTTTTTTAGATTTTGCTAGTCGTAGAAAGAATCTACCAGGAAAGATATTATGCCCATATAAATCATACATTAACATATACTTTCATTCAGTACAAGATGTGAAGGAAAACATTATGATTAATGGATTCTTTACGGGATATATTGTTTGGAATCGACATGGGGAGGATCATCAAGCTGTTGTTAGAGGTACATAAAATGAAGGTGTTGTTAGTATGTCTAATTTTGAATCCCAAACTACTCAATTTGAACAACCATATATAGATGATATTGAAGGATTGTTGAAGGATACATTTGCTCCAATCAATGAATCAATTAACTTAATTGATCAACTTGGACACTTTACTCAAGATTCAAATAAAGAAGATGAAAAATAATCAAAAATTTTAGATGATGTGGGGGCAGAATTATATCCAGGACGTAAGAGATTCTCAAAGATGTCATTTATATTACATTTATTTCATTTGAAATGTCTAAACTCTTGGACTGTAAGATCTTTCAATATGTTATTAGAGTTACTTATTAAAGCATTTCCTGAAGGGACTTCATTGCCCAAAACTATATATGAAGTTAAAAAATTAATGAAGGCTTTTGATCTTGGTTATACGAAGATACACGCATGCCCTAATGATTGCACATTATTATGGGGAGATAAGTCTAATGACAATGTATGTAAAGTATGTGGAGTATCAAGATGGGCTCCTATTCAAAAGAGCAAAATTGCACAAGATAAAGAAGTTCAAATGAAACCTGCTAAAATTCTTCAATATTTTCCCTTGATTCCAAGACTTCAAAGATTATTTAAAACAAAAAAATGGTAGAAGAGATGATTTGGCATGCCACACAACGAAATATAGATGGTATGCTGCGACACCCAGCTGATGGAGAAGCATGGAAATCATTTGATTATAGATATCCTGATTTTGTCGTAGATCCATGTAATGTTTGCCTTGGTTTAGCTACTGATGGTTTTAATCCTTTCAAGATTTTGAGCAACACATACATCATTTGGCCAGTGATTATAGTGCCATATAATATGCCTCCATGGAGTGGAATGAAACAATCATCATTTATTCTTTCAATGATTATACCAGGTGAAAAAAGTCTTGGAAATGATATTGACATTTATCTCAAACCTCTGATTCATGAACTACAACAATTATGGCAAGGTGTTCAATGTTATGATGCAACAAGTGGAGAAACTTTCATGATGCGTGCAACATTACTATGGACTATTAATGACTTTCCAGCATATGGCATGTTGTCGGGGTGGAGCACTAAAGGCAGGTTTGCTTGTCCATGTTGTTCCAACAATACAGAGTCCTTATGGTTGTATAAGAGTAAGAAATTTGCATATATGGGCCATCGACGTTGGATTACCTCATCTCATTTATTTTGCAAGAAAAAATAGTACTTTGATAATAGAGATGAAATCAGATCAGCGCCTTCAAGGATTTCTAGTACTGAAATTTGTACTGAATTACAGAATCATCAATTCACTCTTGGAAAATTTAATAAAGATAGGTTAAAAATGTTAAAGAGAGGGTACGAAGCTGCAATATCTATCAATGAAAGTATGGTCACTAAGTGAAAGAAGAAATCAATATTTTTTTATTTATCTTATTGGTAGTATAACATATTACCTTATAATTTAGATGTTATGCATATAGAGAAAAATATTTTGGTAACTTGATTTCTACATTGCTAGACCTTGAGAAATCTAAAGATAACTTACAAGCTCGACAATATTTGGTTCAAATAGGAGTAAAGCCTGAATTGCATCCTCATGTTCTTTCGGATGGTAGTTATGTTTTACCACCATCTCTATTTACCATGTCTAAGAAGGAAAAGATGATGTTTTGTGAAGTTCTCAATAATATGAAGTTATCAAAGGGTTATTCATCAAACATTTAAGGGTGTTAACATTAAAGAATGCAAAATAACAGGTTTAAAAAACCATGATTCTCATGTACTAATTGAGGATATTATGCCTATTGCATTAAGTTCATGTGCACCATCAAACAAAGTTTTGAACATCATTGTTGGGATTTCACATTTCTTGAAATTCATTTGCGCGAAGGTCATAAATCCAATTGAACTTGACAAAAAAACAGAAGGAAATTGCATTCACTTTATGTAATATGGAGAAGTACTTTCTCGCACCATTCTTCACTATCATGATCCAGTTACTCATCCATTTGGTTAAAGAAGTGAGACTTGGTGGGTCTGTACATTATAGATGGATGTACCCATTTGAGAGGTAATGTATCTTTCTTATTGCTTCAATGTTTTATTACTTAGTGTGGTATACTCACGTGCATTTTTATAATTTACAGATTTTCCTTAGTATTAAATGATTTTGTTGGAAATAAGTAACAACATGAAGGGTCAATTGCAGAGCGATACATCGCTAAAGAGGGAATTTCATTTTGCTCAAAATATCTTGATGGTGCACCGACTTTCTCCAAGTCCATATCTACTAAAGTTTCATATAAGGATGGTGGTGTTTCCTATAAGCTCTTAACTAATGGTATACCTTTGGGTCAAGTGTTTATATTTGTGTTAGATGACCTATCGTTGATTCAAGGACATAGATATGTGCTCCGACATTGTGATCATTTAACAAAGTATATTGATATGCACAAGGAGGAAGAGAAACAAAAAAGAGCCAACAACTTTCCTTTAACACCATTAGCTCTTGATAAACTTGTTAATGAACTTTTCAATGATTGGTTCAAATGAAGAGTAAGATATCAAAATCTCTCCTTAGTCAATTTCAATATTGTATGCTTAATTTGACTAATAATTTTTTGTTTAGATTACATGTATAGATGATTGAATAGTTTCAGAAGAAATTAGAGCCCTCTCGGTTGGTCCTAAGCAAATCGCAAGAAGATTTAAAGGATTTTATATAAATGGGAATGAATTTCATACTAAAGCTCGTGATGAGAATAGACACAAAATTATGGCGTTGTTAACAAAACTGAAGTTGGAAATTTTTCTTATTATGGTTGACTGAATGATATTATTGAGCTTAGTTACTCCAATTTATTTCTTGTGGTCCTCTTAAAGTGTGATTGGGCAAACACAACTTCAGTTGGCACTAAAGTAGATCATTACGGAAATACATTGGTTAACTTTTCACGATTAATACACAAGTGATAGATGGGCAGATGATCCATTTATTTTCTCATCACAAGTTGAGCCCATTTTTTTTATTAAAGATCCAAAGAATAAAAACTAGAACTTTGTCTTACCTGTAAAGGCTAGAGATGTATTTGATTCAAGCATTTATCGACAGAACAATTATATATGAATTCATGCAAAATTTGTGAGCATTTTCATTTTTATTTCTTTTCTATGATAATACTTTTTATGGTGGCTATGAAGTGCAAAAGAGAAATTAGGTGATCATTGATGCTTAAAAGGGCATGTGGAAGCCATGACAGTCAAAATGCCTATGCTTTATTTTTTTGCTATTTCAGAGAGCTTCACATCTTTGATTACGCACCTATTTTCCACAACCTATTGATGGATCATTGAATTCTTACTATAGCAAAAAAAGTTGTGTATCACTGAAAGAATTATTTTTAAAGGGTTATATTTTGCAATTTTTTGGCCAGCATTAGAATTTAACTATTGAAAAAAAGTTGATTATTTGAAGCTATGCTTGTTCCTTCTTGAGTGATAATATAATTATGCTCTTGCTTTTACATGGAAATAGGAAAATTAGCTTATTCATAGGGTATTATAGTTTTATTACATGAGGTTTTCAATTTGCTTTTGCTTTTGGTTTGTGATCTGAAACAACAAAATTATTCTTGGTTTTGGATATACAAATAGCTAGCTGATAATGCTAGTAAATTTAGTTTGACTTTTATGCTTTAGCTGCTATCATGCTATGTAAGCGTTACTCACTTTATATTTTTCCATTGTCTATTGCTTGTGTATCCATTGATTCACAACTTTTAAATCCACCATTATTACTGTATCACAAATAAACGTTGTTGATTTGTGGCGTCTTTCTGAATGAATCCATTCATAAATATAGGTTTTGAAATTTCCTCTTGAAGCTACATGCTAATTGTAAAGATTTTGCAGTTGAATCGCTATGCTTCAACCTAAATAGATCATTATTTTAGAAAAAGAGGCAAAAATGAGCAGCAGAGAAAAGGAATTCAAGACCTCCAAAATCTCCTCTTGAAACAACAAGCCAATTGCTAAAACGAAAGGTATATGTACTTTGTGATGTCCTTAACAGTCAAATGATTGTATTTTTTTACAAAGGTTATTTATCCTTTTCCTTTATTAATTTTGGTTGATGTTTATTTTTAAGTTTGATTTCTTGTTGACATCCATCGTTGATTGTTCTTATGGTGATAATGGTTTTGTGGGTGCAGTGGTTCCATTCAAGAGTTAATTTCAAAGCATTGGAGAGTATATACACGGTATGCTGTGTTGACCTCATTTTTCGCTCAAGTGCCCTCGAGTGCATTCGATCGATGCGATTGGTCCTCGTCAAGCCCAATTCAAACTCAAATCGATCTGAATTGGTTTTAATTAGACTCGACCCCGTTCATTCAATCCCGAACAATTTATTTTGACTGCGACGAGTTCAATTCGACCCGAATCATCTTTGATTTGATTTGATCAAATCGATTGAGCCCAAATCTGATTCAAATCAATTCAATTTAATTCAAATAAATTCCAATCTACTTTTGACTTAATTTGAATCATTTCCTAAATCCAGTAATCGCATCGAACGGCTCCGATTTCCCCAAAAGTTGAAGTCGGCCATTGCCCGTGGCCGCAAGGCCTTTTTCGGGGTTTTTCGAGCGAAGCAAAAGGCAGAGAGACGTTAGAAGGCAGGGACGAAGCCTCCGGCTAGGTCATTCTCACGGACCCCCGATATCTCTCGCTCTCGCACTTCGTTCTCCCCGCTCTCATGCTCTCTCGCTCTGGCTTTTCTCACGCTCGTCTCTCCCTCTCACACCGGCTCCCTCTCTCTCCGTCTTCTCTGTTCGCAGAAGCCCGAGCCCCCCTTCCGACTCCTTCATTCATAAAATCCAAGAGAGCCGAAGATCTCTCTCCTCTCAGCTTGCTCTCTGGTTCGTAGAGACCTTGACGGACAAGGCCCGGATCCCGTCGCCCTTAGCAGCCGTACGATCCCCTGATTGAGCCCGACGCTTCGCCCCAAGTCCAAGCCCTTCTTCCGTCGGCAAGCCCCGACGCCTCTGACCGAGCCCGTCGCCCCTTTTTCTTGCTGGATCGAGCTAAACTACAGGTAATCCTTCCCCTTTTCTTTGTCTTTCTTCCTCTTTTTCTCTTCCTTCCCTTACATCTTCTTCTTCCTTCTTCTTCTCTCTTTCTTGAATCCCTCTTCTCTATTTTGGTCACCATGATTTCCTCTCATTCTAATCTATAATTTTTGTGAATGATTCTAGTTGGAAGCTACTTACTCCTATATAGAATTTTATTTTTGTTAAGATTTAAATGTGGATTGGATTATTAGGGTGTGTATGCCATCACACTCCTAATCTTCTATTTTTTTTTAAAGTGAAGTGGCTTTGATTGATTCTAAGAGAAGCTCACCTTGCTTATATGATAATGATTTGTGTGGATTTATTTGGAGCAAAGTTTATTTTATAGAGGTAGATCGTTCAAGCCATGTGATTTCTTAGAGATCCTCTCATCCTTGTTGCTTATGGAGTTTTAGATGTGCTTTGTAGTTGTTGAGTTATGTTATTTGAGAATGAACCATTAATATGTGAAATTTATACTTGAGCCATATCACATAATTTTGAAGTTTTAAGTGTGAATGGTGGCAAAGCTTGAGAAGCTATGGTTCTTTTACTAAAGCTTGGTTTTGCATGGCTATCCTTAGTGAAGGGATTTATAACTCAAAAGGGAGAACTATCTCAGACCGATACACTAAGGCAACAAAGTGGATTGAGTCAAAGTCCTATAGGTGGCCTGATATGCCCATAAGGCTTCTACCGACCTCTTAACCCAAAGATCTTTATTGTCATATAAGGTAATTTTGATGATTTTCACAAAAAGTTTATTGAAGGATTTAGCCAATCTATTAGTTTGTCGATAATATATTATTGAATATCTCCTATCAATATTACAGTATCTATCAAAGTTGTTTATTTTTGTATACTTAAATGTAAAACCTTTATCAAATATGATTATGTGGAGAACTCTGAATCAATACACGATATGGTCATGGAATAAATGTAAACCCTTTATCCTTAAGCTGGATGAAAGTGAATAGAACCACGTTCTTGATCCAGAATTAAAGTTACAGTACTGATCTGGATTTCTTGTGTTCGACTTCAAAGGATTCGACCAATTCACTGTATCTTGAACTCTATGGCCATCAATATATTTGCTCAAGATGTGTTGAGTGGGATATACTCCTTCTCTTGTTGACGTTCCCATCACAACAATGATACGACTGCTACGCCTGTTGACCATTGTGACAACACTTGAAATTATGAGATAATGATTCTCACAGATGGCGTCAAACTGTTGTGGACTATACTATACACGACGATAGAGTTAGAAAATTTCTATCTCAGCATTGTACGGATATCTAGCACACAAATAGAAGAGAAATAATAACACCAGAATTTTTATGTTGAAAACCTTGGAAAGGGAAAAAACTTAGGACGATCATATTATAATGCTTCACTTCCGGATTGAAATCTGATTACAAACAAGTTGGGTATTCGGGCTAAATTCAGAGTCACTTAGAATTCAAACGTCACTTGGAAATGGGGCAGAGTTCGGGCGTCACTTGGGCGTCGGGCAGAATTCTGGCGTCACTTGGGAGTCGGGCAGAATTCTGATGTCACTTGGGCAGAATTCAGGCGTCACTTGGGCATCGGTCAGAATTCCGGCTTCACTTGGGCGTACGGCAGAATTCTGACATCAATTGGGCAGAATTTTGATGTCTTTTGAGTATCGAGCAGAATTCCGGTGTTCATTAGGCATCAACCAGAATTCTAGCGGTGGTCGAGAAGGAGTTTCTTCCCTCCTATCCCTCTCTTCTTCTTCTCTTCTTCTGCTTCTTGTTTGGACCCCCTCTCAAGAGAAATGAGGGGCTATTTATAGTTTTTTTGAGGATGATATGATCTGTAAATAGGAGGATCAAGGGCAAAGGTACTGGAGTGGTTTGGATGGATGGCCGATATTGAATACTTTGATCGTATATCATTATCAAACATTTGAAGGTCTTAACAATATCAGAATTCTACGATCTTGAGCTTTATGGATTCGTCTCGTCAAGCCGCTCGATTTGACTATAAGAACGTCATGTTTGTAAACCGTTTGATAACTCAATTTGTGATTTGAACTTTTTAATAGCGCTTCAGGTCCTTGATTTGGACATATTTTGGCTCGGATTGAGTCGAATTTGGTGTCGTTGGGTTCGTATTTCCGAGACGCTCAGTTTGACTATAAGTTTGCTGAAATCGGAGTTCGGATGATCTCAGATTTAATTTTTGAAATTTCCCGCGTGATTTTGCTTCGAGATTGGTGCCCGATGAAGATGATTTTTTTTAATGATATATCAGTATTTAGTAATAGTTTAATTAAAATAGTGAGAAAAAAGTACGGTTGGATTCTATGGCACTTTACGTGAAAGTAGAGAATATGGGGTATATTCTTAAGCAAATAATTTTTCATCTCTTTATAAAATGGAAAATAATATTTTAAACAATATTTCTATGGACTTCTCACTAATGAGTTCTTGCAAGCCATTCCCTCGGGGCTCCACTGTAGTTCCGCCCCAAATATATATAGTTGAACTCATGATTTTGAAAATCGGATTGGTCCGACCGGTTTAATCATGAATAGCCGGTTCGATCCTCTTAGAAAACCAGGGTAACATCTAACCGTTGAAAACCGGTTTGAACCACCGGACCGGTCCAATTAGTTTCATATAAAATATTTTATTAAGTATTAAATTAATTTAAATATGACATATAAGATATAATTTTTAAAATTTTTTTAGGAATTTAATTCTAAAAACTACGTTATAACATATATTAAATTCTTAATAATCTTACCAACATGATTCCTTCACCTAATGTGATGTGGGAAGAAATAAAATGTATATAAACAATACAACATAAAACTCCTAAGTAATCTGGGACTAAACAACTAGTAGTTTCTAGCTTCAAGAATGAGTACAAGATGATGTTTTTAAGAGAAGTTATTGGAAATTTTTTGTATAAAATTTTCAAATAAAAATAATCATAATAATTTTCTAAGTTGTTAAATATATAATTATTTGTATATTTATAATTATTCAAACAAAAAATAATTATATATAATGTTTAATTTTCTAAAACCTCTCTCTAAGTGTGAAATTAAATGATATTAAGAAGAATATAAAATCTAAAAAAATAATATTGTATCACACTATGATTTTATATATAATTTATAGATCTAAAATTATACCAAAATATATAATAAAAATTAGTAATTATTTATATTAGATATATATTTACATATAAACTAAATTTTTATTAAATATAAATTAAAATCAAAGATTGAAGATATTTAAATTTAAAATTAAAAATAAAAATTATTTATATTTAAATATAACATATAAATATAATAATTATTTATATTTAATTTTAAAATTATGTAATATATTATATATGTATGAATTTTATTTATTTTTATTCTCAAAATTCTTAAAATGATGAATTTTTTTAAGATTAAATTGGTATTATTATTATGTTAATTTTATTAATTTTTATAATATTATTATTTATTACGTCATTCGGTTCAACTTGAACTTATTTATTTAAAAACAAATCCAACATTTAATTTATGATATGGTCATATCACAATGCTCGGTTATAACTGCACTTTGAGTTATGCAAGGAGATCTAGCCTTGTTTGCTTTATAATTATATATATTTTTTCAGTTATAATGCCTTTGAACCTTCAAAACCTATAATAGAAATATAACTTATAGTGCATTTGAACATCTCTCACATTAGAACTTCCTCCATAACATGATATACCTATGTAGATAGTAACACTAGAACATGTATATGCCACAAATGATAACATGAACATGTATGAATTTCCACATGTACGATATTTCATGAGATAATTTGCATACATATTTAATATTTGTCATTTGAAAAATCATTCGAAAGGAATCTCTAAAATATCATTTTAAAGCTTTTAATGAATCGTAGCAAATGCGAGAAATTTCATATTCAACATGAAATATTCAAAAATTTATACTGACAAAATTAATGGGGGAAAAATAGTTTCTTAAAGTTAAACTGACTAGAATGAGACATTCAACAATATATCAAAAACTACAAGATGAAACTTTTCTAAAACTCATTTAAATCATGCTTTATTCCATAGTTTTTCATATAAAAATCAAAATTGAAATTAGAAAAAGGGTATTTGGAGCGTATCTCGTGCTTCACAATCTCATTAACAGATCCATACACAGGGTTTATTGCTGCAGTGCTCCCTATATAACTATACAGAATTCTCCTTCCCACCAAAATGAAGGGCTCAACACCACAACATCATCTAGACCAATGCCATAGCGCTCCCAATGACTTTTTGACATTTAATATTTCTTTTACTTTTAGAATACAAAACTTCCTTATATTTATAATAACTTTGAATTAAACATGCATAAATAGGTTATGAAATTATTACCAATTATGAAGCAACAGATCTTAGAGAGAGCAAGAAAAGTGAAATGTCAAAATTAATTGGCGGAGTAGTTATAGATTTTTCATCCTTAAGTTTTAATATTAAATTTTTATCATTTGTCCGTCAAAATTTTAACGAATGAATATTCGCCATTAACTTCCACTGTAATCACCGGAGAAAAAATTCAGTTGCAAATTTGGATCAATAAAACATATTTTCTTATATATATATATATATATATATATATATATATATATATATATATATATATATATATATATATATATATATATATATATATATATATATATATATATATATACATATTAAGTTATAGTGAATTTATATTATTTGTGAGAAATTCCTTCCGTGATTTTTTTTGTCTTTTATTTTTATTTTAATTTTATTTTATTTTTTTCATGATTTTATTTTGTTCGAACAGAGAAGTGAATGTTCATTTTCATTAATTGACTTGACTTGGTGACCATTAATTGGGTCTAAGTCTTGCTACTCGTTATTTCCACTATCCTTATAAGCTGGACTTTTCAAAACTTGGAATTCCAAACCATATCAAATACCTCTTTTCTTATTAGTCACTTAAAATTAGTCATCGTCGTCTTTTTCTTCAAAGCCTACCCTGATCCATAATAAGTTTTTTGTTTAATACAATTGACCAGTACAGTCTTTTCGGTGGAATAGTCAAGTTTAGAAGCTGTAATTAATGAATTAAATGTTGTTTAAAAACTGCATTTGCAAGATGGGCTATGTTGTTGTTCCCAATTCGCCCTTTTTGCAATGCCTTGGTGCCGCCATCTTCTCCTGCTTTGGATCTTCCCAATAGCCTATGCCCTCTCCAATGACTGCCCTTCCTCCATGTGTGGAGATATGGAGATCAAATTCCCTTTTACTCTTCAAAGCAGCTCCAATAGTTGCAGGACAGCAGGATTGAGTGCGAATCTGTCCTGCTCCTCCGCCAAAGAGACAATTATTACTCTCCCCTCTTCAGAATCCTACAGAGTAACATCTATTGGCACTACTAATTATTATACTGGGATCTCTATTGAAGTTCTTCTATCAACATCTTCGATTAATTGCCCATGGCGAAAAGGCATCCAAAAACTACCTAACGTCAACGGTTCTATTTTTTATGTGGGTGTATCACATTTTGTTGTAGTGAACTGCACAACCAAGCTAAGATTTCAGGTTGACAGTGATGACGTAGTTGGGCCAATCTCTTGCCTCAGTGAACTAGGTTCGTTTGTTTATGCTATCGGTGAATATGAGAGAATAGATATTCTTCCTCCTTCATGCACCGTAATATATACTGGTGAAGTTCATTCTAATGATCCTTTTCAATCGATAAAAGCTATAGCGCCAAAGACCCTGCAAGGACAAACAGCTTCTTTGTATCTGAATTCGAATGATCAGACATGTACAGAATGTTTTTATGAAGGAAACAACTGTGGATATAATATCAAAATGGATAAAAAAATTTGTTTTTCACAAGATTCTCACCATGGTGAGTTCACATCTATCTAAATCTTCTGTTTATTATTTATTTTTTTCTACGTTGAGAGATGAATTGCATCTTTTATTTTCTGTTCTTTTTTTTTTTGTAAATAATTAATATTTATTATAAACTTCTTATTTTTCTATAGTAGATATGTTTAAGAAATTCAGCTACCACTTATCCTATTTTTCAGTTTAATCATAAAATTTTTAGCCACATCTCTGTTACGCACTAGATATAAGGAAAAAGAGAAATCAAAGAGAAATGATAATCTCAAAGCTCTTTAAACTCTCTTTCTCTCTCTATTCTCTTATTTCTTAGTCATCCTTATTATTAGTGATATTTTTGTATTGTCACAAACATATTTGATTCCAACGCTTTCAACTAAGGTACACTCTTACTCATAAACTGAAAATGATATGGTTTCAACGCGTTCTTTTGCTCGCCTGCCTAAGAAATTCCAGCATCCACACCGAAAAACTCATTCAAATTTGCAATAGTTAGTATATCTTCTCAATAGATAAATATTTGGCATCCAAACAGAACTTCATAAAGCTTCATCTTTTATTATCCTTATCTTCAAATTTATATTTACTTTTATTGATTGTGGCATAACAAACTGATTTTTTGTCCATATATGTTTTTCCCAGGTTTACATCTCATTGTTGAAGGTATATGGAGCAATCTCACCATTTATTTTCAGTTTTTTCTTGGACTTCCAACCTAAATTTCGTTTGACTGGGTTATTTGCTTGACAAGTAAAATTTTGGAATGGTGGAGGTTATAAATAGGAAAGTTGCCTTAATGAATACTAAAATTTCCTTTCTTGCAGGCATTGCCATTGGTACATCTCTTCTGATTTTTCTAATTGCAGCTCTTGTGGTTCTCTACTTTTTCAAAAAATATAGCAATGAAAAACAGAAGCGCATAAAGGTGGAAACGTTCCTTGCAACCTACAAATCCACAACACTAACTCGATACAATTTCTCAAATATTAAGAAAATAACAAAGAAATTTAAGCATAAGTTGGGTCAAAGAGGATTTGGAAGTGTCTACAAAGGTGAGCTGACTAATGGAATTCCTGTGGCTGTTAAATTGCTAGAAGCATCAAAATCCAATGGAGATGATTTTGTCAATGAAGTAGCCACTATAGGAAAAATTCACCATGTCAATGTAGTTCGTCTCTTAGGGTTCTGCTCAGATGGAACTAACAGAGCCCTAGTATATGAGTTCATGCCAAATAACTCATTGGAAAAGTTTATTTTCTTTGGTGATTCAAAGAAGAGACATGAATTTTTCAACATGGAGAAGTTGCAGGAGATTGCAGTTGGCATTGCCCATGGCATTGATTATTTGCACCAAGGATGCAATCAAAGAATTGTTCACTTTGACATCAAACCCCATAATATTTTGTTAGATTATGACTTCAATCCAAAAATTTCAGATTTGGCCTTGCTAAGCTCGGCTCCAGAGATCAAAGCATTGTGACAATAAGTGCTGCAAGAGGCACTATGGGATACATAGCACCAGAAGTCTACTCTAGAAACTTTGGGCCAGTCTCTCATAAGTCTGATGTATATAGTTATGGAATGCTTTTGTTAGAAATGGTAGGAAGGAGGAAAAATATTGATCCTACAATTGAGAACCTCAGTGAAATTTATTTTCCAGAGTGGATATATAACAAGTTGGTCCATAAGAACAGTCTAGGATTAGCTATGGAAATGGAGGGAAATGAAGAAATTATGAAAAGTCTTGCCATAATAGCACTTTGGTGCATACAATGGAATCCAACAGAGCGTCCATCAATGAATAGAGTTGTTCAAATGCTCACAACAAACTTTCAGAGTTTGGAGATGCCCCCAACCCCTTTTGTTCCTTCTGATCAACCTGGCAATGCTAATGTCTCAACCAATCATGAAATGATTTTGGAGGTCTGCATCTCAACCAATCATGAGGAAATTTTGGAGGATTGATTAATTAATTCATTATTTTTCTCTACTAAGTCCTTTTGTGTTGTTATTATATTTATATGTTACTAAATGTGTTTTAAAACATTTTATTTGCATGTAAAACATTATGCAAATTTTCTAATAAATTTCTTATTGATGATATCAATCAATTAATATATCTCTTCGATTTTATTTAGATATCTTTAAGATACGAGTGATATAATCTATTGGCCGCATGAGCCAATGAGGTGATGCGCTTGCTTTCAAGATAACAATTATATGCCAGGTTGTATAATATTTAAATTAAGTCATTTAATGGTTTTTTGAATGCAATGTTCTAATGCATGACTTTCTTAAATTTAAGGACTTGGATGGAACGGCTGTAGCATTTTAAATGTGGATGAAAGATGTTATAGGAGTAGTGTTTTTTTTAAAGATATCATAAAAACGAGTTTCATCTCACATTACTTTCTTCAAATAAATGTAAATATAGTAGTCAAATAGAAACTATCATTGCATTCTAAAAAAGCAAAAACGGTAAGTAAGTTGTCACAAAAAAACTCTTGTGCTTTATTTTGAAGAGCTTTTCAATTGCATTCATGTTGGGGTATAAGTGACTCGAGTCATCTTGAGGATGACTAGTTAACAAGTTTATGTGTTGAGTTTATCGAGCTACAAGTTTGCGTTCGTGCCTATGCTTGAGTTCATATATTAAAAAAGCTTATGCTCAAGCATAGCCTAACTCGGCTCGAAAGCTCGTTGAGCTGGACAATTAACTTAAAATATATTTACAATTAACATAAATTGACATTATATAGTATTTTTAAGATTTATTTTAAAATTAATTAAATATTTAAAATAAAAAAATTTAAAAATTAAAAATTTTAATTTAAAACTAAGAAATTGAGCTCAACAACCAAGTCATATTGGACCTTTCTATTCAAGCTCTCGTAATCGAGGCAAGCTCGATCCTATAAAATTTTTAACGACCCAGCCTTGAGCTCAATAAGAACTAAAAAAGCAAAGATAAATTTAGTTGATGCTCAGCTCAACTTGAATCTTTTGCAACCCTACTTTTGTTATAAGAAATGCAATTAGTATAAAAAGATATGGTGAAAGGACTCAAGAAATTTAAAGATGTATAATAATATACTTTTGCTATAAGAAATGCAATTAGTACAATCTTTTCTTATTATTTTATTTATTTATTTATTTTTAGGAAAAACCCACCATCGGGCCTACGCGTTAATCAATAAAAAGGATTTTAATGTCTTTAAAAGGACATTCAACATGCTCCAGCTCGCTACTTCTCAGAAGAGCTACAAATAATATAAAAAAAGAACTTATGAGTTGGATGTCCTTACTAAACAAAAGAACAAGAATACCTAGTAACATTCTACTATTGTAAATCTGATTTTATGGATTAGACTTTTGATGATAGCAAACATTAATGATTTTCTACGACTGCCTTACCTACTAACTTTTTAGGTCCACAAGATCGAGTGCAACTCAAGCCAAGCTCAAGATTGGGTAGATTAAGTCTGAGTTAGTTCGTAATTTTTTTCTTTCTTGAGTCTTTTGTAAATGAAGTGGTTCCTTATGCTAAATAACCTTGCACACACACATGGGAGAATTTTCTATCTGTTGATTAGAGTTCTTTGTTTTGATCACATAGTTCGAGATGATCCTAAAATTTTCCTGGACGATCTGCTAAAAATAGAAACCCTTATTAGGGCATCGTGGTTAAGGCAGAAGTCAATTAGCACATCATCCTAGACGATATTTGTATCGTACGGGATGATAGGCTCAAACAGAAAGAATCTGTCGCCAGATCTAATTAGATATTATTTATTTTGGACATCGTCCAGGATTATCCATTACATCAGCCTGAATGATGAAACACAATTATGTCTAAATTAATTTTGTAACTAAGAAAAGCAATAAAGTCTTAATTGATACGATCACATCATCCCAGACAATCGCAGGATCAGCCAGGCCAATCAGTACAAAATACTTTGCTCCTGGACAATAAAAAATCAGGCAGCTCTTATTCAGAGCGATGTCTTGGACGATTTTCCTCGATTTTAAACTAATCATCAGGGATGATCGCGAGATCGGCCTAGACAATCAAGCTAATTTTGGATCGTCTAGACCTCGTTTCAGAGCGATGGCTAGGCCGATATTTTATCGTCCTGAATGATATGAACAAATTTCTTATGGTCGTCTCAGATCATCTCAACTGATTAGGCTTAAATTGCACTGATCGTACAAGACGATATTTATATCATCATGGATGATAAAGTCGACAAGTTGCAATTAATGAGCTATTCCAAAGCTCTTCTATTTAAGAGCTATTGTTCTACCCTTTAGAACAACTTTTGTTGTTATCTTGCCCTGAGAAAGCCTAGAGGAGAGGGGGAGAGAGAGAGAGAGAGAGAGAGAGAGAGAGAGAGAGAGAGAGAGAGAGAGAGAGAGAGAGAGAGAGAGAGAGAGAGAGAGAGAGAGAGAGAGAGAGAGAGAGAGAGAGAGGAACTTGTGAAGGGGAGTTTGTGAGAGGGTTCACAAAGGTTGCTCCAAGCAAGGTTCCAAGTCGTCTTCTCCGATCGTCATCCCTTGTCCTTGGGAGGTTCAACGGAGGTCTACTTCAGCAATCTGTTAAGGTTCTCTGCCTGCTTCAGGTGGAAACAAAAGGAGTTGGGTCTCTGCCTCATCGGTGTCGGTGAAAAGGAGGTTTTGTAAAGGTTTCTCTGCCTTGCTGTGAGAGTAAAAGGAGAGTCACTGAGTTTAGTGCAATACTCGGAGGATACCTCCAATGAGTGGAAGTAGGTCGAGTTGATCGAACCACTTTAAATCTCAGTGTTCCTTTATTACTATTTTTCCGCATTTAATTTCCTCACTTTTCTTTGTAGTGAATTATGGTTTGGGTTGTGTGTTTTGATTGAAAGATTTTTTAAAATATCAATTCACCCCCCCCCCCCCCCCCCCCCCCCCCCCCCCCCCCCACCCGCATCTTGGTTATGTTAGGGCTAGTTCATAAGGGCTTCACATCCCCAACGAACTTTTATCTACAAAGGCCAAAAATAGAAGACCAAAAGGAGAAGAAAAAATAAAACTCAATCATCTCATTCTTCTTGAAAAAAAATGACCCTGCAGAAAATTAGAATAGATCTCTAAAAACCTGTAAAAAGAGGCTGCAAAGACAAAGGTAATAACAAAAAATAGAAACATAATTAAAGCTGTATTAATAGGAGAATCAATTAGAAAGAATACAATCTTAAGCTGCAAAACCAAGAAAACATTAGGCCCACTAAACCAGAATATCTCAATCCACACCTCCAATTTATTTCAGCATTATTACCAAAATAAACAACAAGGAGTAAGTTGAACCCATGATACCCAAAAACATCCTTGAAAACATACAAAAAACTCAGGAACCGAGCCCCAGTATTAGCATAATGCCAAGTTTACCATGAGTAAGTGGACCACTCAAAGCTATGCTAGAGGAAAAAATAGGAAATTCAACTGATCATCCAAAGATGAAAGGAGACAACCCAACATAACCAAAGAAACAGAGATTATAAATGTCCGCTCGTGACCACCAACATCGAATAAAAAGGTAAACAAGAATAGTAGAGGAAGATAAATAAATAACACTATCATAATTCAAAATGCTGTAACCTAGAAAAATGTCACCAAGATCAGAAACACAGGTAATACTACCCCACCTGTAGCACAAATGCTGCTCAAATCTGAGCCATAAAAGAAAATACATGCTGGAATAGTGAATACAACTAGGAACCATACATCCAACTAACTTACAGTTATAACAATGATATCATAAAAACAAAGAGCCCAAGAGTTAGTAAAGTTGTAACCCTCCAAATGCTTATAATGACTAATTAACATCTTAGAGAATCAAACAATCTTAATTAGCCTTTCATGGAAGACCAAAAAAGAAAGAATTTATCTAGTGAACACGAGTTAAAATTTAACTTTATTTAATTAAAAAAATATTATATGTAATTTTATGTTTAGTAATATGAAGTCTAGCACCCTTGAAGCTAGCATATCTACTTTCAACAAATTTGATTCAATTTAGGGCCATTTGGTTGAAAGTAAAATGGGTCTAAAGTGAATGCAGGTGTTTTGAAAATTTTGATATTTGGTTGGATGAAAAAATAATACAAAGTAAATCTAGTGTAAAATAGTTTAGGTCATTTTTGAGGTGAATGGTTCTTGTCCAATTTTAAGTGAGAATCGTTTATGCCACAAGCAAGTTCGTTTCATCACTACTGTTGACCACCACCAGTTGCCGCCACCTGCCTCCGGTGACCACCGCCACGACCCACCACCATATTTATACTTTATACTACATTCATTATACTTCAAATAAAAAAAAATAATAATAATAATAATTCACTCGCATTTACTTTAGACTCATCTTAAGTAATCCTTTTACTGTACATTTCTTTTAGACCATATTCTTTTTTTAACCAATCAAGTAGCACTACTCTTTATGATTTTAAAAAGTCCAAGTCAACAAGCTAAAATTTAAATTGTCTATGTATATTACTTAGATCTAAACTGTTGATTTTGTAATGGATTGATTGCTACATAATACAAGTAACATGAAATATAAAGACTTATAAATAATAGATAACATTATGATCATTAAAATTATCAATCATAGTGCAAGAAGTAAACTATGACAAAGAGTAAAGATGTTACATAAAGTAAAGAAAACAAGGGGGCACAAACAAATTTTTATGTGTTTTGGCAATAACTCCTACTTCATCTTCTTGAGTTATTCAATATAGGATTTACTACTCCCTTTGTCAACCACCACTAGCCTAAACCAATCTATTCTTAATGGGTGATGGAGAAACCCTACACCGAATTCTTCAACTCCAATTAAGTGATTACTTTTGTAGCCCACAAGCTAATCCACACACCTTAAAACACAAAAGATTTGAGATTTTATAGATCTCTCACAAACTTAATTAAATTATATCTCTTCATACTCATCAGCAAACATTAGAGGAATTATATAGAAGAGATTTGAAAATAACCAATTATCTACTTTGTAGTTTATTATGAACTCATAAACTCATTAATCTTCATAGCCTTCAGGTCTTCAAATTGTTCCATAATTAACATGTAATAATGAAACTTTTCATCTAATGAGCATAGAATTTTTTCTAACTACTTGGACATCTTTCAATCTCTTAGTTGATCAATGATGAATACAACTCTTGTGAAACAGTAAGAAACTTTCAAAATACTTAATCTATAAGGCTTACTAAAACAAATCTGCTATTCTTGCAGCACTTGGTCTCATCAGTTTTAAAACTACTACTAAAAGTAGTTTTTCCCAATAGTTTTAACCTAGTGGCACTTTAAACCTCTACTATTATCCGCGGTTAAAATTGCTTCTATAGAAGTAGTAAGAAAATACATTAAGGAGCCCTAATCTCTGATATATCACGTACACGAGTCTCCCCCGCATTTCTCTCTTCTCTATTTTAATAGAGACTCTTCTATTCTCCCTTTGCTCGATCAACTATCGTGATTCCTCCACACCCCTCTGCCGTAGCATCATCCAACTGCCTCCATCCAGTCGTTGTTGTTTAGCTACTAGAGGAACTCAAAAAGTATTTGGTACATTTTTATTATTTTTTTTATAAATTTATTATCGTCTTCTCTAATTAGATGGTGGATGTTCATTAATCTCTCTCATGTTAATGGTTGAAATAATTTCTTTTTCTAAAAACCATAAACAAAGAAAGAGTTTGGCTAAAGTCTTATAATAAAAAAATATGTTCTCTCTCTAACCATGCCTTAATTTCCCTTATCGGAGCTTGACTACCACCATGAGGTTAGCTACTTTTCTCCTTCGATGGAGCACAAATATAAGGATAATGTTGTTTAAATATATCATCCAATCATCATTGTTGTGTTGCTTCAATTAAATAGGGGTTGCAAATTTTTGTATTAAGAGAAGATATTTAAAACTTTATTTTTGAATTTTTTGGATGTAGGGATTTTTGAATTTTTGGAAAGAATTTTTTTTTTCAATTTTGGTGGCCATTATAATTTATTCTTCATTTGCATATTACATTTTTTAGAATTGCTTGGTGAGTTATGGATTGTTGGTTCTTGTGGATTATTGTGTCTTTTGTTCTTGAGGCTTTCTAGCGTATCATAAGAAAGGGCTGCAAAAGATTTGTTCTAAATGTAGAAGTGGCACCATATGGGTTTTATATGTAGAAAGATTTATCCCTCTCATTTATTTACTTTTGTTCTCATTTATCTTCAGAATCAACATTGCTCTTATGTTATTTCCTTTTGTATATTAGTTCAATGACATATATATGGCTTTCACCATCTACTTTCTCATGTCATCTCAAACACAACATAAACTTTCATATGTCAAACTAGAATAAATGATGGAGGTTAGTTAAAATAAAATTGGATGTTCAAATGTAAATTTTGAAACACTTAAGTGTTTTGGCTCTTTCTAAAAGATTTTTTCACATTTCTCAGAAGAGTGATGCAACAAATTCTTTGGAAATGAGGAAGTGATACTAAACTTTTGTATTTGTACTATGCCAAAAGGGATCACTCCAAAAGCTAATGAGAGAGTGTCTAGTTTTGTTATGGGACTATAAGACTCAGGTAAGTTACAAGAACAAGGGTTAGGTTTCATACCAATTCGGTACTTTCCTCTTAGTTACTTTGAAAGCCTTTGGAGAGGATTAGTGATTGGCGATTTATTCTTAGTGCATTTGATTAAGAAATCTAGGTTGATTCTCTTTATCTTAGGCATGCAACAACCTTATTTGTTCAACATGTTTTGTGTCTCCTTATACCTTATTTAATCTTTTTGTACATATCTATTGGTTTTGTCCAATTTACTTGTATTTTTGGCTCGCGCCTTCAATACCAAAAGGCTATGTATAATATTTTTTTATTTCGTTTGTGAATAGTTTACTATTCTTTAAATGATTATGATATTTTTGTAACTTTTGTAATAACAATTTGATATTTATCCAATGTGAACATGAAGCCTAATTGAGTTAGCACACACTAGTGAAATTCTTTTTGCTCATTTTCTTGAATAATATATCTCTCATTTTGATTGGGATCAAATGTTCTATGAAATTTGTGATTAACTACCCACATATTGAGGAATCTATCTCTTGTTCTCTTTCTTAACTCTAAGATATAGTCACATGCTCTTGAGTTGCTTGTTAGTTTTGCAAGATTTGACATGTGTTCTCTACTTTATTTTTCTAGTATAAATGTTATTTTTTAAAAAATTCTGATCAAATTGAGAGTGTCATTTGAGGTTTTTTATTTGTGACTGGATGATTAGCATCTTGAATTCTCATGTGGTGAAAAACATTTTTTTTTTTTAACATTGAAAGATAAATGCATTTTGGTTGAAATACTAGAGTAGAAACCAATTTCATGTAGCTACAATGAAGAGAATAGATATTGCTATGAAAATTGTTATATAAATGGGACTCGTGAAGCAAAGATTTGATATTTATATAAACCAAAGGGCTCTCTAAAAATGCAAGTGTGAGGTTGCACCTAGGACCCTTCTTTAGTGGGAGCTTCATGGATATCAGTTAATCCCCTTTTTATAGATAAATGGGAAAAAGATGAACTATTATGATAGACAGAACTACAACTGTGTAGTAAATATTTACTTCTTAGAGTTTTGTATTGATAACACTTAGGGTGCGTTTGGGACGACTGCAGCTATCGGTAAAATAGATTGTGAAATTGTTGTACAGAAAGTTGCTTTATATAAATCATTATATTTTGTTTGGATAGTGTAACTTTAGAGTTGCTGTGCTGCAGCTGCATGAGAATAATTTACCTTCATACCCTTATATATCTATTTAGATGAAATATATAATTTTTTTAAATTTAATTTTTTTTTAAATGTATATGATAATCAACTAACAATTCTAAATCAAAATTGTATCAATTCTTAAGTTGGCCAATATGATGCCCAATGAAATTGAAATAAATTTGGTAGAAAAAACCAACGCTTGCTTCAATTTACAATTCTTTCCACTTGTAAGCTTTTGGCTTTCACCAAGCTAAAGGTAGATTGTCATGTTGATGATAACTGTAATGCAATTGTCTACCTCTAAATAAAAGCACCATAATAATTTTAATGACCAAAATTGCATAAATATATCCAACATAAATTTTTCAAGGAGTCATTCTATATTGAAATTTACAGAACAAGTTGGGGAAGGATATCACACTAATCATTAGTTCTTGCGAATCAATATCATCTAGATAGCACCATAGTGGCCTCAATATGAACACAATCCTCCAAAGGGGCAAGCATCCTCTACATTCCAATTCCAATAGACAATGTTCTCTAATAGCTTACTCTGAACCATAAGCAAATGTAAACAGAAACAAGGAATGCCCATAGAATCTAACTACTTATCTACCCAGTTACAAAAAAATTAAAAACCCACAAAGCAGGCTCGATTGGAAGCTGTCTAAAATTTAGAGAACAACATAGATGAGTGAGTAGATGAAGAAAACTTTCAGTACTGTAAGAACCGATGAGATCAAGGTAAACAAAATTAGTATTCAATTCATGATCCATTGCACATGATGACAATAATAACCAGTGCTTTCACTCTATCAGGCCTGAAAATGCAGAGGTACCACGCCACAACCGCCCCCCAGTCATGACCAACCACAAAAACCTTCAAAATATCACTCTAATCTCAGAAAAACAAAACCCGTAAACAACAGCAGCTCCCATAACGTCACTCCCGTCGTCGTCTCCGATCAAAATGTAGTAACTTCCAATCCGACAGAAGAGAAAGCCGACGGAGGAGAGTCGTTGGGGGGAGCAAAGTCGAACGACAGTGAGGGATGCCGTCCAGAGATCAAGGTCGAGCAGCGGCGAAGGGCTCGGGCAAGGCCTGGTTCACGATCTTCTTGTGACTGCTAGAGGCGGCGGCTTCTGGAGTTTGGAGCTCGGATGGGGTGGAGGTCTCCGGACGTCGGGGAAGGAGGAAGAGGCCGAAAGAAATGCGTGAGAGAGAGAGGTTATCTTCATAGCAAGCGAACTCTAGTCGCTACTCCCGATCAAAGCTTCCGATCTGATAGGAAATGGAAAGCCGCATGGGAGAAGGAGAAAATGGGGATAGTTCGCATAGCAAGGGCATTAATCTATTTCTCATAGATACAAACAGCGGGAAGCAGCCGAAACGCAGGAGTCTTCCGCCGGACGTGAAAAGCAGCCGGAGGACGCAAAAAATTTGAGAACGGAGTACGAACGTGTACTCCCAAACCGCCTCTGGGTTACGTTTCATACAGTACAGCAGGGAAACAGCAGTCCCAAACGAAGCCTTAATGTTTCTGAATGGATAATGCTTTTAATTATTACTATGAATGCAACTACTTTTATTACATTGTGTTTAAAATTATAATATTTTTTTATACATTGTGGTGTTGTCAAATGCCTAATACATCTACTTTTTATATTCACATAATTATATTTTTTGATATTATATATATATATATATATATATATATATATATATATATATATATATATATATATATATATATATATATATATATATATATATATATATATATATATATATTTACATGTACTACATATTAGCAATGGTTTTAACCACTGCTATTAGTGGTGATTAAAATTGCCCAAAAACTGCTGCATTACAAACCTTCCTCGTCCGCTATAAATCCACAACAAAAACTCTTTGTAGTGCACACAAATTACAACAATGTTGTAGCAATTTTTGAACC
Source organism: Dendrobium huoshanense (assembly GCA_016618105.1). Lineage (NCBI taxonomy): Eukaryota > Viridiplantae > Streptophyta > Magnoliopsida > Asparagales > Orchidaceae > Dendrobium > Dendrobium huoshanense. The sequence continues at coordinate 50,919,255 of CM028358.1, read as the reverse complement.
ATTGCAAGGTTTTTATTTGTGGTTAAATTAACCGAGAAAGCCCTTCAAATGTGATGTGAAAGCCATTTTTTCTGATTGTTAAACTCCCCTAGTAGGATGTGAAGGCAATCTTTTTTCAATATCTTTGGTGCTTTATATGAATTTCTGAGAATCTCCAATGCTTGCATGGAGGTGTTGGCCAAAACAACAAAGTGCTTGCTCATATTTTTTTTTTTTTTTTTTTAATTTTATTATTTTTTATTTTTTTTAAATGCTTGATTATATATAGATTGATTGATAGATATGAAGTTTTTTAACATTCTATTGACTCTCTCAAAGAAAATATCTTCATTGAGCTTTGATGGTAGCTCCTTCTTATGGCTTTTTATAACATTTGCTAAAAAAATTCATAAATGACTTGTCATGCACCAAAGCCTTTATTTGGATACTCAAAATTTAAACTTTTTTATAGTATGTTGATAAAATTATTATTATTATATAACGTTGTTGCAAGCCAAACATAGATAAGCTCTATTTAAAATGGAAAGAGGGAATGGATATTAAAAAATGGGATTTCAAGGCATTCTTACGAGCAAATAACTTGGGTTGTCATTTAAAAGCACTATTTCATCAGTGAAATTTATATACATAATACAATTACAAATGCTTAGATACCAACATCTAAACTGACTCTTCATATGCTCAAAACTATGAATTAATAGATGAATGAACTTCCTTTAATATATTTATAAATGCAACATGATTCTTAGAATTCTGACCCAGAAAAACTATTAGATTTTGAAATTATAATAATATTTTAATTTCTATGAGGAAGTTCATAAATTTAAACATAATTATATTTATGTGATAAATTTTAACAAATATATTTTTTCAGTCATATTTTCTTTATCTACTTTAATGAAAAAATGAAAATAAAATTTTATGGATAACCTTTGCCAAATTATGCATTTAACAAGTTCGTCTTATATCTAAGGAAAATAGATCATATTTTCAACAACTTTGCTTCGATTTTGACAAAAGTTAAATATAATCCTCATCGCCTTTAAGTACAACGTATGATTTAATAGAATGTAAAATATATTATATAAAAATTAACCCATTATGAGATTTTATGGCCGATACTCAAAAGTGATACACCTTCGGGATATTAATTTTGGTGCAATTTATCCAATTATTCCTCTTGCAATACTGATTGAGGTAAGACTTTGGCCCTTTGGGTGCAACTTAGCTAACCGAAAATATGATATCTTTACGGCAAATCTATGATCCAAGAGTATATTATGAGGCTTGATGTCAAAATGCAAAATCCTCATATTAGATCCCTAATGTAGGTAATGAAATCCCAAGGCCATAAACTTGGCAATCTCAAGAAGTTTCTCCATGTTGAGGAATTTATTTTCCTTGTTTGAAGTGAAAATATATTTAGTAAGAGATCCATTAGTCATGTACTCATAAGCCAAAGCTCTATAAGAACCTTAATAACACAAAATCCCACAAGTTGCATTACATTTACGTGATGAATTCTACCAATCGTCGATACTTCAATAATAAAATCCTCTCTATTACCCATGAATTTATTTAACATCTTCACAGTAACTAAATAACCGCCAGGGAGTCATCCTCTACATATGGATCCAAAGCCCCCTTGTCCTAGCTTCTCCATGATATTGTTTGTAATTGTGTTTATTTCATTGTATGAATATTTTGAAAGTGAGAGGGCCTTCTAGTTATGAAGAAACCTCTCAACACTATCAAAAGGCTCAATAAACTTGAATAAGTTGTATGCAATGAATGAAAGAACACATAATGGTGCTCATAGAAACCTTTCAATCATTAAAAAACTTCAAGAATGTAATTTAGTCGTCAGTTAGATGCGCCGATAATTCACTCATTTAAGTGAAAGCATGTTCCTACCAATAGTTAAGAGTGTTATGTCCAATACTAAGAAAATTATTGTTGCTACATAGAAAGCTAACATTGAAAGATTATAATGCGCTTCATTAAGACATGACAAGAATTCAATTTCAAAATGAATAGGATATTTCATATAATAAAATGCAAAGCTCATTTCTTTTTTATACCATCTTGATTGTTTATTATTATCCAAAAGGAGACTGGTTTAGGAAATAAAGATTAAAAGATGGAGAATAGGAAGTTAGCATGTGTAATGGTCAAGATACTTACCATCCAACACTTTGACCACAATATTGAATGATGTATGTTATTGAATTGATAGGAGGGTGCCAACTTAGACGAAATCCTAGTTTTGGTTGATTAAAAATAATAAGTTGAAGATTTTTGATCAGTGGAACTGCATGTATAAAATTATAATTTGTAGGGAGGACTCTAACTAATAAAGTTTCAAATATCTCATAGAGCCTTGAGTTGTTCTTTCTTAAACAAGGCACAATTTCATTACTTGGACTATGGATCTTTCTGAGGTGTTGATAAATGTGGTCTGACCTTGATAATCCTTCTTCTCTAACAAGAATGTTTCATTTTAATCACATGGATATATTGATTTACTTGGAAGATTGTAGTGTACATATGCCAAACCAACATCAACAAGTGTGATTTTAGAATAACGATATAATAATATTATTGACATAATACTTGCTTCGGTGGATCTCTAATATTGTATTGTTGCCATCGTAGCTGAGTTTGAAATCAAAACTGCTACTTTTAGTAGGATTACCTCTCGGGTGGAAAGGATACCTAATGTTTTTTAGGCTTTCGCAAGAAGATGAGCAACTTCCTTTGCCAAAGCTCATTGTTACTTCCATGTAAGAGTGGAAAATTAAACATAAAAATAATTTCAAAAATGATGGCATCTTATGGCTTCCCTTACTTGTCCGTCTTTCAAGGGTGGAGGCTTCAACATCTAGCTTTAAATAATTAAGTAGTTGCATAATATGCAAGAAAGGGTGCGGTCCATGTTGCAGCAATACGGATACCACAACAAGATAGGAACACGGGACACATTAATTCTTAATAATACATGATAAGGATATGATGCGGATACAACATTATAATATATAAATCATACATAAAAATTAAGAAAATAATCAAAACATAATATTTGAAATGACAAAAAATTGAAAGAAACATCATTTGTAGCATTGTATCTTATAATATCAAAATAAAAGTAAGCATTAAATATTTAAATATCTAGTACAACAACAAAAATAGAAGTATAAATTGTCCAGCACATGAAGTTTCAACTATTCAATAGAAGGAATGATAGGATTAGCTTCTTTAGTGGTTTGTCCTTGAATTTCTATATCCTCTTTAATAAATATCATAGCTTCCAATTCAGGCTCATCACGTAAAAGATTAGCAATTTCTAATATTCCCATATCCTCATGAGATTCACATCCATCTCCAGTAACATCCCACATCCTGTTGTCTCCTTCCATATGAGTTGGAGTTTTTCTTAAGAGAAGATGAAGGCTTGTATGGACATAAACTAAATTTTCATCTTGTTGTCAAGTAATTTTATTTCTTTTCATTGATTGGATGAACGGGTATGTGCTCCAATTTTTTTCACAACAATATTATGATGAAACATAACCAAGCAATTTTATGGTGATTATTTTAAGTAGAGGTGTTAAAGTTCCATGTATAATCCATCACATTTTCAGCTCAATTCTCCACCTATCACGCATTGAATCTTGGTCACCAAAGTCCTTTGAATAACTAAAAATTTAGCAAGCTCAATATTGACACTTTTCTCTCCTCTTCATTTGAAAAATAACGCTTCAAACATATCTTTCTTATATTTGAAATTTCTAAATCTTTCTCTGGAGAAACTCTCTGAGGATCCCCTTAAAGCTATTCTCTAGTTGACTATATTCAAATAACATTAAAAGCAAATAATAAAAAAATGTTGAAATTACTAAACAACAAATTATGAGTTAATAATAAAAAAGTTAAAATTTACCTGAGATTTAGTGAGTGAGCCAAGCAATATAAAGGTGTATTACTTTTGGTCTACCTATCTTATAGAATAGCATAAATAACATTCCAAAAGCTTGAGTCTTCATGTGATGTCTATATATAATTTCTTTTACTCTGGCTACCATTGAATCCCACAACTTATAAATAAGATATAAACAAGACTTTTCTGTATCAGCTACTCTCAAAATCTCATAAATTGGATATGTTAAATTTAAGATGTATTTATTCTCATCCCATCATAAATCATCTAAAACCTTCTCCTTTATATACCTAGCCTTTCCAACATCATCTTCCCTATAACAAGATTATTTGTCATTGATCATCATAGCTTGAAGAGCATTTTTTTTTTGAATCTTTTCAACATAACTATAACTAAGACAAACCAAGTTTTAATAATTGAAAGCATCTTTAAATTAGAGAAATCATTGAAAATAGAGACTCTCATGGAGTGATTCATAATAAAATTTGTAATTATAACAACTTCTCCAACAATCACTGCGATTCAATGATTTTCATTGTAGGTGATTTCATTTGCCTCGATATTCTTAGCCACACAAATACTCTTTAAGGCAAGATTAAGCGTATGCACAACACATGGTGTCTAGAAAATATGAGGATAGGCTAGCTCTACAAGTAGACCTACAACTATACAAATAAGTGCATTTTCAATAATGACTTGGTTGATGTTTGAAGGCCTCACCATCATGATAACTTCTTTTATTAAGTTATAATTAAAAAACTTATCCTTGTACTGTCCTTCATAGTTTATAACTTTGATAAACATATGATAGTTCTCTGTTACAATCATGAAGTTGATAATTGATCTTCTTTGTGGATCTGTCCACCCATCACAAATCAAAGTAACTCCTTTTTCCTTCTAAACTCCTCTAGTAGGCTTCTGCAACTTCTCAATATTATCCCTCTCTTTTGGCAACAATTTCATTCTAATGACATTATATCCTAGTGGCACGTATCCTACAAGATTATTATTGTATGCATAGGTAAAGGCATTCTTATAATATGGATTCCTTTCTAAAAAAGGAATTCTAACTGAGTAAAACATTCTAGATATTTCCCCATCTAGTTGTTCTCTCATTTGTAAAATAAATATTTTCTCCAAAGCACTATTTATAACATATTTTCTTCTTTTTGGTTCATATCACTCCATCCGGATAGTCCCTTTATTTATAGTATTATCATCACTTCTAATTGAAGAAGATGATGAAGAATATGAAGCATGGGCACTTGGAAGTGGAATAAGTTTTGGAAGCTCTTTTTTACACATTTGCTCAGCTTCATTGATTTTCTTTTGTAATTCAGCCATTTGTGATGAGCTTATCTTCAGACAAACTTTAATTCCATGATCACTAATCTTCAACAAATGAACTTTCTCTCTATAATATGATCCTTGTATGTGACATTACAGTAGTTACATTTGAATGCAGTATTGTCACCCCCTTTCTAATGGTCTACCTATTTTTATCACGTAACCCTATAGAGGTTTGTTATCTTCAATATTGGTCTATGATGGACCATCATCAGACCATATTCTTACGCCACTAAAGCTCATTATGGACCATCATCAGACCATATTCTTACGCCACTAAAGCTCATTATCCTACGAAGGATCGACACAAATTAAACCACATGAATTTGAAACATAAAAAATTTTAAGTAAAAGTGTAGATATATCGTAGATATGCCAGGGGTCCAAAGGGGTGCTGCTCCCTGGGAGGTTCGACTTGAGCATGGTATCGAGCTTTGCGAAGAGGTATTGAGCGGTGCCGAGTTTCGATAGCAAGCAGTACCAAGTGGTACCGAGTACCAAGCGATACCGAGGGGTGCCGAGTATCGAGCGGTACCGAGCTTATGATGAAAAAAAACAAAGAAACGAACCTTCACTGCTTGCGTTGCCTTCATTATTCATATTGTCGAGTCGCTCCGTCGATGAATGATGATCCTGTCGGCTTTAATGCTTGCATCGTCGAGCCTCTTTGTGATCCAATCCGCTTCTATGCTTGCATCGTGGAGCAGCTCCTTCGACTATAATGAAGAAGACGAACACTTGTGCGGAAACAAAAAAATCTTGCTCACTGAAATGTTTAAGCCGCATAAATGAATAGGGATATCAAGCGGATATCCGAAATGAATAGGGTAAATTGTGGCTCCATTTTTTTTTTCATTTTTTAATAGGAAACGCGCATTTGATATGTGTCTTCTCAATTTAAATAATATTTTAATTGGACACCGCAAAGCCATATCCGATAGGTATCATTGCCGTATCGGAGGTGTATCCGTATCCGACAAGTGTCCGATACAACATGCCTCATGAATAAGAGTATCCGTGCTACATAGGGTACCGTCCTTGTAGAATTTAATTGACTTTTAAAAAAGTGTTATTCTTTCGTATATTTAATTAGTCTGATTTGACATTTAAATGGCCCAGTTTTTTTTTTTACTTTTAATAGACTCCACAAGCCGCCAAGTTTGACGGCTTCAAAAGAATGAAATTATGTTCCTATATAGACTACATGTATTTAAGAGTCAATTATGGGCCCTACAAAAGATCGTAGTGCACTTCAATGATTCCTTGCTTGTCCAATGTCTACGACTTGGTCATATGAGTTGAAAGTTTTTATAAACATTTATACTGAACTGTGACGTCTTTATAAACATTTATACTGAACTGTGACGTCAAATGCACAACCATAATTAAAGAAGTAAGCGATTGAATAAAAATAAAAATAAAAATAAAAATAAAAATAAAAGTGTATAATATAAACGAGAAGTTATAATCTCCTGCTTTAAATGACAGTACAATATCAATATTTTTAATTATTGCAAGGCATCACACAAATATCTGAATGAACAAATCATCGGTATCTATAAAATTTTTTTGAGTAAGTATATAAAAAGTTATCTATATGCTAAATAATTGGGATATTGTATTTTTTTAATTCAACATTAATGAGCTATTTATTCTTGATATGTCACCAAGAAATTGTCCTGACCAAGCACGAATCTCCAAATATATTCAGGTTGGAAACTTTCAAAATAAAATGATTGACCATACAAACTCCAATTTCAGCAAACTTTATAATCAAATATAACATCTCAGTGAAACAAACCCAACGATACCAAAATTGTTCATATCCGAGCTTAAATGGGTCCAAATAAAGAAACCAAAGCATATTTGAAAGGTTCAAAACATTAATTTGATGTTCAAATGATATATAAATATAACAAGCATATAGTCGAATCATTCAGCTCGACAAGACGAATCCAACGAGCTTGATGATGACATCCTCAAAACACTTAAATGCGTGATAAATGCTCTATGATAAGAAGAATTAAATGGGTTAACTAATGGAGCAAACTAAATTTACCTGGGATCTTTTCTATATTTACGGGGCATGCCACTTGCAAAATTTATAAATATACCCCCTCATCTCATATGGAAGGAGGGACTTGGACCTTTGGAAGCTTAATTAGACCTTCGGCTAGAGATCAAGAGAGCTGTGGGGCTTAAAGAATCACAAAGCTCGAACCCGACATCATTGCCGACGAACCCTCGTTGTGTGTGGACCGCCGACTATGGTTCCTCCGATCTCAATCACTAACTGACCATGGTCCCTCTGACCTTCATAACCAATCGATCACAGTCCCTCAGACCTTCAATTGCCCATTGACCATGGTCCCTTTCGCCTCCAACGCCAACTAACTATGATACCTCTGACCTCCCATCGCCTGGCAACAATGGTCCCACTAAATTCCATTTCCATTAACTATGGTCCCTCGGACCTCTGTAATCCACCAATTATAGCCCCTACGACCTCTGTCGCTTAACAACTACGGTCCCTCCAGCCTCTATCACTAGATAACTACGGTCCTTCAAACCTCCTTCGTGCACGGAATGTAGTTCCTTGGACCTCCATCACCCTTAAACTACGATCCCTATGACCTCCCATGACCCATTAATCATGGTCCCTCTAAACTCTGTAGCCACCAACTATCATCCTTCTAACCTCAATTATCCGCCGACTACAATCCCTCTGATCTACGTTACTCATTAGCTATGGTTCCTCTAACCATCGTCGCCCACTTACTATGATCTCTTCGACCACCATTGATTATTGAATACAGTCCCTTTAAGCTCTATCGCGAACTAACTACGGTCTCTTTGACCTCTATTACTCACCCACTATAGTTCGTTTGACCACTATCACCCAATAATGATCCATCCAATTTTTATTGCCCAAATATAGTCCCACCAACTAAATTAATAGGTCAATACTCTCTTAAAAAACTCTCCATTGTTAAATTAAAATTATGTATTATTCATTACCTTAAAATTTAGTAAAAATGTGTGAATTTATTAAATATAAACTATGTATTATTTATTATGTTAAATTTATTTAAAGTTATGTTATTTTAATTGTATTTATATAGAAAATATTCAGGAGAAAGAAAATATTCACATGTATTAAATGAGCGCTATAGCACCCATAGATCTAGCACTGTAGCTTTGTTAACTATAAAATCCATAGTGCTTTTCTTAGACATTACAACGCTGACCTCTAAGGAAAATTATGGAAAAATTAGTGCCACTGTGAAGATAAGATCAGCACCATAGCGCTAGCACCCCATTCCCTCTCACTGTTAGAAATAAGTACCGTAGCTTGGGAGTCTCGGGAATATGGAATTTTTATTCCATCAGGTTACCTGACGTAAAGCTACGTCAGGTAACCTATAATATGTCGCCACGTGCTCTTACTCTTTACCGCGCGGCCTGACAATTCAACCCGGAACGGACCCGGGAGTTTGCGTAGCTCGGTATTGCTAGGTATTGATCCATTTTGCTTGACAAAAATGAAAAATACCATTATGTGAAGACCAATACCGAGCAATACCAAGTTCTTTTAGGTATTACTCGGTATTGGTCTTCACTGAGCAGTATTACCCGTTATTGCCAAGCAATACCGAGTAATACCTAGCAATACCGAGCAATACACGAATATAATAATCCTGGATTCGGTCCGAGTCGGGTCGTTAGGCCACGTGGTAAAGAGTAAGAGCACGTGGTGACATATTATAGACAACCTAACGTAGCTCTACGTCAGGTAACCTGACGGAATAAAAATTCTGGGAATATGAGCACTGGAGCATGAAAAATTTAACACTGTAGAGTCAGATTAAACTTTTAAGCACCGCAACGCGCAACTTTTCTAGTGTTATGGTGGAAAATTTATGAAAATGAGGAGACACACTAACTCACCTAAAAGATGCCCCACTTCAACCATTAGTTATGCCAAGTCAACCCAGTGCTCCAATGGAGCAAGCATAACAATGCTAAGGTGCTAGTTCTTTTAATAAGACCATGTTGCAATCATGTTGAGCACCATAGTGCTTGAGTCTACTTTTATACTTGTATAAATAGTTTTTTAGTTATTTTGTTAAAGGAGTTCTATTATTTTTAGTGGAGTCTTTTAGTTTTGAGAGTTTTCTTTTAATTCCACCTTAGAGTAAAGTCTAAGAGAGGCTTGGAAAGTGTATGATAATTTCAATGGATAATCTAAACATGTATTAGGTAAGCAGCTCTACTGTTAGAGGAAAGAGTGGGAAGATTATCAATTGATTTTTTTGGGTGATATTTATCTTATTAATTCTCCTTTATCTTTTTCTTATATGAATGAAATGAACTTGAATTTTCTTTTTTTGTTATCCATATCTTGCTAATTTTATGAGTTTTGACCTAATGATGTAAATGCATTGCAAGTACTATTGTAGACTCCTGTGTTTTAAATTACTTTATAAATATTTTTAATATGTCATGTACTTAATTTAATGCATACGATACTCATATATGTAATTAATACCTAGTATTAAGTATTTCCGTAACTGAAAGAATATTAGAATAAGTAGAAGTATTGAAATGGAATATTGTCATACTTAGACATAGGATGTTAAACCTTCTAGGTTCTATGGAGATAATATAATTGTAGGAAGGCCATAAACCTTCCTTTCTACCCTATAAGCTCGACAGATATCTAGGGATGTATATACTTCGATCCACATCTTAAATTAAGAGTCTCATAAAAAATTATATTGTTTTGTATTCATTAGTCCAAAACACTTTATTATATTAGTATCTAATTTTCTTGTAAGTCTCCATTAAGTGGCAAAAAAATTCAAATATATACATTTATATTAAGTAATATAAATTGTGCATTGAGATTAAATAATGGTAGTTTAATTACAATTATGTTGAATACTTTCTCATGGGATCGACACTCTTCTCTATCACTTTATTAGTTGATTGGTATGTATACTAAATAAGGTAGAAGAGATTGATATTAATATAGTTGAGAAGACTACTAAGTAATATATAACTGAATAGATGAATGATAAATGATAAGACTGATGACTTTTAATTGATAGATATGACAAATAATAAATGAAAAATAATATCTTTAGCAGATGATAGATAAGGCATATGACAGATAATACACATCACCAACGATAAATAACATATAAGATCAATGACAGATGATAATTATGACCAATGATAGATAACATATAAAAACAATAACAAATGATATATATATATATATATATATATATATATATATATATATATATATATATATATATATATATATATATATATATGATTCATGTCAAATGATAAATAAGATATATCATATATAAGATTGATGATTGATGAGACCTATTACTAATGACTAGTGACTGATGATACTAATTGATTGATTGAATGATATAATAAATATGACTTACATTCAGCTTGACTAATATGGTACTGATATGTGTTGCAAATCTATTTTTCATGACTTATATTTTGATGATTGACAAACACTGTTTCTCTTGGACTGCTTGTTGCTTCTAACTTTTCAGGAATCAAAGATCGGACGATCAAGAAGGAGCCAAGTTCAGGATTGCGTAGGTTTAGGGTTGAGTCAGTCTGTACGTTTAATTTTCACCTTTTGAGTCTACTTGTAATGGTCAAAGAGACTGATGCTATGTAACCCTTCACACACACACTTGAGAGACTTAGAATTTCTATTTTTACTCATATCGGCCAGGACGATGTTTTGATCGACCTGGACGATTAGCTTAAAATAGAAAGTCTAATTAAGGATTCTTAATTAGGGCAGCCGATATTAACCGATCGTCCTGGACGATACGTGTATCGGCCAGGACGATAAGCTCGAAACATAAAGAAGTAGCCGCCATAGTCAATTATGGTATACAATATTTTTAAATTATCGGCCAGGACGATCCTCGGATCGGCCTGGATGATATGCACAAATTATGCCATAATTGTTTAGGAAATCAAGGGAGTAATTAAGGATGATTGATACGATCATATCGTCCTGGACGATCGCAGGATCGGCCAGGATGATCTAGTTGAAAACTTTAAGTTACTTCAGGACGATCAATATCGGCCAGCCCATATCCAGGGCTATTGTCAGGACGATTGTCCTCCGATTTGAACTGATCAGCCAGGACGATCGTGAGATCGGCCTGGACGATCAAGCCAATTTTCCATTGTCCAGCTTTGCATCTAGGGCTATGCTCTGGCCGATCTTCATTGATTTGTACTGATCGGCCAGGCCGATATCCATATCAGCCTGAACGATATTGTCGGCAACTTATAATTAATGAGCTCTTTTGAAGCTCTTCTATTTAAGAGCTCTTGTTCAACATTTTTCAATACCTTTGGCTGCTGCCTTGACCTGAGAAGACCTTGAGGAGAGAAAGAGAGAGAGGAGAGAGAGAGGATCTTATGAGGGGGAGCTTGTGAGGGGGTTCACAAGGGTTGCTTCAAGGATCACTCTGCGTCATCTTCGTCTAGAGTTTCTCATCCATGGAAGTGTCGGTAGAGGTAAGGAGTTTTGCTTTTGGTTTTGGTTCTCTGCCAGCTTCAGGAGGAAGCAAAAGGAGGTAGGTTCTCTGCCTTGCCGGGGTAGCTAAAAGGAGGTACTTGTGAGGGCTTCTCCGCCTAGCCGTGGGGGCTAAAGGAGAGTCACTTTTTGTAGTGCAATACTTGGAGGGTGCCTCCAAGGAGTGGACGTAGGTTGAGTCGACCGAACCACTATAAATTTCTGTGTTCCTTTTTCTGCTTCCGCGCTTTTAAATTCCGCATTTACTTTTTGTGGTGATTTTGGTTTGTGATTTTTATTCTTTGTGAAAAGAGTTTTTAAAATACCAATTCACCTCCCCTCTTGGTTAGCTTGGGAATAAGTTCATAGGGCTTAACATCCCTAACGAACTTTCAAGTGGTATCAGAGCGGGATTCAAAAATTAAAGTTTAAAAACTTTTTAAATTTTGATCCATGTCTAACTTTGGGAATCGTAACACTACGGAAGGGTATTCCATTACCTGACCTCCCCTGTTTGATAATCTACCTTTTGATTTTTGGAAAACTCGTATGTCAACTTTTTTACAATCTACTGATTATCGCATGTGGATGCTTATTCAAGAAGGTTATTCTTCACCTTCTCGTGAAATTAATGGTTTTAAAACTGAAGTTGCTTTTACTGAATGGACTTTTGATGAACGAGATTTAGCTCAATTAAATGCTAAATGTTTGAACTGTTTTTTCTGTGCTTTGAAATCTGAAGATTACATGCGTGTTTCAACTTGCAAAACTGGTAAAGAAATTTGGGATAAATTGTGCATCACTTATGAAGGTACTAATGAAGTTAAATAATCCCGTTTAAACATTCTCTTGCATGACTACGAACCTTTTTGTATGAAACCTCATGAATCGATTTCTGACATGTACACTAGGTTTACTCAGATTGCTACTTCATTGCATGCACTAGGAAAGGAACATTCTAATTATGAAAAAGTTAACAAGATCTTGAGATGCTTGCCTTCATCTTATGATGCAAAAATTACTGCCATATCTGAATCTAAAGATTTGAACACCTATTCTATTGATAACTTGCTTGGCTCACTCATTGCTTACGAGCAAGGGGTGAATCAAAGAAATCTTGATGCAGGTGAGAAGAAAAAGGAGAAAACAATTGCATTGAAGGCACACAAATCAGATTCTGAATCTTTCGGGTCTGAAAGCAATGAAGTTGCCTTCATCACAAGGCAATTCAAAAGTTTTCTAAGGAAGAAACAAAAGCATCATCAAAGTTGGAGAAAAGGTAAGGATCATAAACATATTAAAGGATCTTCTGATGTTGTTTGTTTTGAATGAAGAAAACCTGGACATGTGAGAGCCGATTGTCCTACACTTCAAGATTATTCAAGCAAAGAAAAGGAAAAAGGTGAGGAGAAAGCTAAGTCTAGGAAGGAGAAGAAGAAAATCCAAAGAGGTTTCTGGGCAGAATCTGGTACTGATTCCTCTGAGACTGAACTAGAGGAAGAGACTACAAACTTGTATTTCATGGGAGAAAATTAAAGTGATGAGGAAGAGGTATGTAAACCAACCTATGATGAATTGTTTGAAATTTGTGAAAAAATCCATACATCATACAAAAAACTTAAAAAAAACTCATGCTAGCCTAAAATTAGAACATTCAAATCTACAAAAAGAGCATGAAGTTTTTCTCAAAGATCATTCAACGATTGATTCAAATCACATGGCTCTTCTTGACGAATTTGATGAGTTAAACAAGAAGCATTTGAAATTAGTTGATGAAAGTAATGCATTAAAAGCTTCACACAACTCACTTAAGGATGATCTTAAGAAATCTAAAGAGATTGAGAAAAATTTGAGGATTGAGAATGATGCATTAAAAAGAACTAACTTGAGGATTCAAAATGATTTAGAAACATGTAAGAAAGCTAGGATGACACCAACTACTAATCAAAAGTCAGAACCTAGGAAGAGGCATTTTTACCCAAACCATTTAAGAAAACCTTTTCCTGGAGTTAAATATTTTTCTTGTGGCATGCTAGGACATATCTCACACACTTGCACAGTTCACCGTAGTACACATTGGGTGTGGAGACCTAAGATGCATGATTCAAAGCATACCACATCTGCATTGCACTCTACGTTTTCTAAGAAGGAGCCCAAACCTGTTTGGGTTCCTAAATCTGACTGTTGTTGAGTTTTGCAGGTGTGCTCTCACCAAAGACCTCGTGGGAGCATAAGATAACTGGACATAAGGAGGCTCGCAGCTCAAAATTGCTTAAATCCGCTGCTTTATCGCTTGCTTGAAATCTTTAGCTTTTGTGTCTTTTATTTTTTTTTTGTACTAGTTTTTTTTTGTGCTCACTTTGTGTTGTTTTTAGTTTGCTTTATTATTTTATTGTTTTTCACTTTGTTCTTTATTTTTTGGCCTTCCATATGATGAAACTTTTCATGCTTTTAAATATTGGAGTTTTGGAGATAGGGTTTAGCTTTTCTAAATTGGTTAAAGGGAGTAAACTGTTGATGTTTTCCCTTCTTCTGACTTTGTTTAGTGGCATGATTTTCTTCTCTAAAATAAAAGTCTAAACTCAGTTTAATCAATGACTTTTCATCTAAGATCTTTTTCTTATCTTGCTACATTAAATTATCTTATGCATAATAGCCAAAATTCTTAGATATCATTCAAGCTTTTGAAATCTTGCCATTGCATTTATCACGTGATTTTGATTTTGTGTTGTGGATTGTTCTTCCCTATGTTAGAGAGAGAGCTCCTATTCTCTAATATTTGGAGGATATACTCACAACTAAGTCTTTTTCTTTAAGGGTATATTAAAGAGTTTTTAGCTTGCAAGAGTTAAAAAGGAAAGAGGCCAATGAAGCCAAATTAAAAAGAAAGCTATATACACAAAAGTGTATCAGAAATCAAAAGATGCTCAAAGAGCCAATCAAAATGACAAGAGGCATAAAATGAGCCCACTAAATGCAAGCTATCCTCTCTTTGGTAAAAACTCTTAAAACTTAGAAAACTCATTGATTATGTGATACTTTCAAAGACTTGATTTCAATTTCCATGATTGAGAAAAATTACTTTGGTTTATTATTTATGAGATATTTTAGTTGTAAACAAATCTTGAATAGATCTTCTTATTATATTTTGTTATTCCGAGTTAGGCCTCTGTTTTCCAAAAGAATTTTGTACCCTGAAGGATGCCCAAACTAGGTTAACGGAATCAGATTTTCTACCTTCTTCTGATTGGGATTTGTTAAATTTTCTTGATCTATTGGAACTTTAAATGTTTAAATTTTTTAAAGAATTCTCATATGATGCCTCCATAAAACAAAAAAATTAGAAAAATTAAAATTCAAAAATATTCGGTGTTTGGTTTTCATTGTGTTATTTTTATTTTTCTTTTGTTTTATTTTTTAGGATCTTGATCATCACCATTCTTTTCTTGATTTCAATTTCAAGTCAAATCGGCCTGGCCGATACTTCGATCGTCCTGGCCGATATGACAAATTCTATTCAAAATCCATCTGCTGACCTTTTTCTGTGCTTGCTGCAATTCATCGTCCTGGACGATTTGATTAAACTCATGGTGATAGTCCTGGCCGATAGTATATTTATCTGATCGATGCATTTTATGTGCATCGTCCTGGCCGATACACTGGATCGTCCTGGACGATCCACGTGTCAGCACGTTTTGATCTTTAAATTCGGCCCCGGACGATCCATTATTGGACAATCGGCTGGGCCGATCCACTATTCATCCTGGACGATACACGTGGCAAGCATTTAAAACGTTTTAACTTCGGCCGGTACGATCAATTATTGTGCATCGT
Organism: Dendrobium huoshanense; assembly: GCA_016618105.1. NCBI lineage: Eukaryota > Viridiplantae > Streptophyta > Magnoliopsida > Asparagales > Orchidaceae > Dendrobium > Dendrobium huoshanense. The sequence goes on along the minus strand of CM028358.1, from coordinate 50,903,563 downwards.
CCTTGACGATACACCTAATTGGCCCGGACGATCTGCTTTTTCAACGGTCGTCCGGACTGACTCCTAGGGCTGATAGCCTGTGTCTAATCGGCCTGGCCGATATCTGATCGACCCGGACGATTGGACCGCCTTTTTGACCAATCGGCCTGTACATAATTATTGAACCATATCGGCCTGGACGATTCTGCGATTGACCAGGACGATATGGCCGTTTCTTTAAATTCAGGTAGTTCCAGCCATGGCTTTTCACTTCCAACCCTTTCTCCTCTTGTGTTCTTTGCTTAGTGCTCTCAATGGCTGGTGGGAAACGCGCCCAACAGACTTCTGGGAGTTCCTCGAGGGCAAGGATTGATCCTCATTTCCGGAAAGCAGAAGATAAAGCCGTCTATCATCGTTACAAAGAGTGTGGAATTACTGTCTCCAGAATTATCAATCCTGTCCACATCTCTTACCCGGTAATGGATCTTTTTTCTCACACCTCCCTCTGCTTCATTCTGTCTCTTGCCTTCCCTTTTAATTCAGAGTTTCTTAGAGAGTTTTTTGCAAATCTTCGCATCAACCCAACCTTCACAGCCCTGACCTCCTAAGTGAATCGACGCCCTGTCGAAATCACATATCAGGATTGTGTTGATCTTTTACAGCTATCCACCACCGGGGATAAGCTGCACATAATCGCCTCTGACCCTGATCTTGACTGGTCCACGGCAAATCACTTTCTTCGCCAGACCAATGTACCCTACCATGTTGGAGAGACTAGCTCTTTAGTCAGAGATGCTAGGACAATCCAACATGTCCTTCGCACCTCAGTCATTCCAAAAGCCGGCGACCGAGTCCACATCACCCCTCTACTTTCCCTCACTACCTTCTACATCATGGCTCATAGGGAATTCAACACTGCGGACCTAATCTTTCGATACATTGATAACCTAACCACAATTTACGATCCAGGCCACAAAAGGAAACCAAATCTAGCCTTAGGACACATCATAGCCTATGTTCTTGAAACTAAATACCAACTTCAATATACTGTTCCACCAAACCTCCCAACTCCCTTCTACTCAAACAATTCCTTCAGCACCCTTCACAGTTCTCGTCTCCACCCTGAGGAACCTCGGGGGGCTAGAGAGGAGGAGGCTCCCGCTCCAGCTCCATTTCCTGATCCTATTCCTCTCCACCAACACTCACCGGTTGATCAGTTGATTGAGAGATTTGATAGATGGGAGACCCGATTTGATGCCTATGTTGCTGCACAGGAGCAGCAACACTCTGAGGACATTGCCCGTTACGAGCATCACCGCGCTGAGGATTTATCCCGATTTGACAGTTTCCTTACTCACCAGCAGCAGCAGCATGACCAGGACATCGCCTGGTTCAATGCTCAGTTTACCACACTTGCCGGTTACTTTCAGCAGCCACCTCCACAACCTCAATCTGATGATCAGGATCCCTCATTCTTTTAGTCTGTGCTTTGTGTTGTTTGTCTTTTTGTAATTTGCATGTTAAGTCTTTTGTGATGTTTTTATGTTGTTTCTGGACCCTCTTTTTGTGATGACAAAAGGGGGAGTAGGATAGGTGTGGTAGGAAAAAACTGTTATAACTTTGATTTTCTAATGAACATGTTTTTTTGTTTAAACTTTTCCTACTTGTGTTTGCCATCATAAAAAAGGGGGAGATTGTTGCAAATCTATTTTTCATGACTTATATTTTGATGATTGACAAACACTGTTTCTCTTGGACTGCTTGTTGCTTCTAACTTTTTAGGAATCAAAGATCGGACGATCAAGAAGGAGCCAAGTTCAGGATTGCGTAGGTTTAGGGTTGAGTCAGTCTGTACGTTTAATTTTTACCTTTTGAGTCTACTTGTAATGGTCAAAGAGACTGATGCTATGTAACCCTTCACAAACACACTTGAGAGACTTAGAATTTCTGTTTTTACTCATATTGGCCAGGACGATGTTTTGATCGGCCTGGACGATCAGCTTAAAACAGAAAGTCTAATTAAGGATTCTTAATTAAGGCAGCCGATATTAACTGATTGTCCTAGACGATACGTGTATCGGCCAGGACGATAAGCTCAAAATAGAAAGAAGTAGCCGCCATAGTCAATTATGATATACTGTATTTTAAATTATCGGCCAGGATGATCCTCGGATCGGCCTAGACGATATGCACAAATTATGCCATAATTGTTCAGCAAATCAAGGGAGTAATTAAGGATGATTGATGCGATCATATCATCCCGGACGATCGTAGGATCGGCCAGGACGATCCAGTCGAAAACCATAAGTTACTTCAGGACGATCAATATCGGCCAGCCCGTATCTAGGGCTATTGTCAGGACGATTGTCCTCCGATTTGAACTGATCGGCCAGGACGATCGTGAGATCGGCCTGGATGATCAAGCTAATTTTCAATCGTCCAGCTTTGCATCCAGGGCTATGCTCTGGCCGATCTTCATTGATTTTTACTGATCGGCCAGGCCGATGTCCATATCGGCCTGGATGATATTATCGGCAACTTGCAATTAATGAGCTCTTTTGAAGCTCTTCTATTTAAGTGCTCTTGTCCAACGTTTTTCAAGACCTTTGGCTGCTGCCTTGACCTGAGAAGACCTTGAGGAGAGAAAGAGAGAGAGGAGAGAGAGAGGATCTTGTGAGGGGGAGCTTGTGAGGGGATTCACAAGGGTTGCTTCAAGGATCGCTCTGCGTCGTCTTCGTCTAGAGTTTCTCGTCCATGGAAGGGTCGGTAGAGGTAAGGAGTTTTGCTTTTGGTTTTGGTTCTCTGCCAGCTTCAGGAGGAAGCAAAAGGAGGTAGGTTCTCTGCCTTGCCGGGGTAGCTAAAAGGAGGTACTTGTGAGGGCTTCTTCGCCTAGCCGTGGGGGCTAAAGGAGAGTCACTTTTTGTAGTGCAATACTTGGAGGGTGCCTCCAAAGAGTGGACGTAGGTCGAGTCAACCGAACCACTATAAATTTTTGTGTTCCTTTTTCTGCTTCCGCGCTTTTAAATTCCGCATTTACTTTTTGTGGTGATTTTGGTTTGTGATTTTTATTCTTTGTGAAAAGAGTTTTTAAAATACCAATTCACCCCCCCCCCCTCTTGGTTAGCTTGGGACTAAGTTCATAGGGCTTAACATCCCTAACGAACTTTCAATATGAATACAAGATATATGGTGCACATATGATAAGATTGGTCCATTTAATATGTAAATGATAAGAATATATAGAGCACATATTGTTTATATAAATATAATTTCTTATATACATATTATTTCTATTTTTTGCATTGATTTTAATTGAAGATTTTAGTGAGATATTGGGATTTGATGCTCATTATATATTTTTTTGCATATTTTTAGGCAAGGAAAAGAAATAAGGTGAGTGTGATTGATCTGGGTTGCAGGCTTAGGTTTTGTTTTGTGTATGTTTGTCTATCTTTTTATAATCATGATGTAATTATAGTAATGAGCAATTTTTTATTGAACATTATGACTATTATATACACCATTTTATGCTTGAATTAATTTATAAATATTAAATTTATTTATTATTTCTACTATATATGTTAATGCAATTAAATTAGTAAGCTCATGTAGATATTTATATAAAAAAAATGTAATCTTTTCAAATTTGACCTTAGGGTGTCACAATTGGTATGAAAGTAATGGTTGTTGGAAGTGCTGAATTTTAATAAGAGATGTAGGATTGATTTTGAGTGGAGTAAAAATGGGGTTATGTCTTGCATACAAGAACATCTATTGCACATATTATATTATGTTGTATTCATAAGCATATATAGCATACATAATTGAATATGTATATATCTATTAAAGTTTTTGTTTAAGTGATAAAGCGAATATAGATGGAGCTAAAGGGAAAATAAATTAAAAAAAAAAATGACAAGAGCAACTTTAATCACACTACTTTAATCACACCCAAGGGTGTATTAACTTTCACTGGTATGAATGTACAAATGTTTAGAGATAGATTTACTAAGTAGAATGAGAAAACATCTATTGAATAGACATCTCCACTATTTAGGAAACTATGTGAAGGTAGTAAAAAAAAAAGGACCGGTAAGATTATAAAAGCACCTGCTCGAAGTACCCTACAATGTGTCTGGTGTGGGAGAAGGCGTGCATGACAATGTTGAAATGATAGGGTAATTTTTCAGGTTTGGTAACTATGGATAGAAGATGATGAAATGTCCACAGTTTAAATATGGTCCAGAGATTGTACTGACAAAAAAAAAAAAATTCTTTTACAACACTTTTTAGATATGTCTAATAGTTCTATAAGTATAATTTTATATTTTGAATATTATTGTGAATTTTATAATTTTTTATAGAAATACTTTTTTTGACATTTTGGCCATTTTAGGCAAACTTACACACACGCATACACAAAGACCTAAACAAAAGCTCTTTTACAACACTTTTTAGATATGTCTAATAGTTCTACAAGTACAATTTTATATTTTGAATATTATTGTGAATTTTATAATTTTTTTTATAAAAATACTTTTTTGGGACATTTAGGCCATTTAAGGCTAACTTACACACATGCATACACAAAGATCCGAACCCAAGACCTCTTAGTTGGAAGCCTAAGCTCTCAACCAATAGGCTAAGGAGAACTATGTTTTTTTATAGAAATACATTGAATCATATGATATAAGACTTCTTGACACATATGTGTACCTATTAGAAAATGAAAATATGATTGGATTAAAATGATTAATATGCTAGGTGATTAATTCTTTAATGAATTATCAACAATGGTATTTTTTAAAGGTGGGTATATTACAATAGTTTTATTTTCCCTAAAGTTTAAGAATTTGAACTATGTGAGAGTTGTGGCATCAGATGGAAGGCACCCCAACTTTTAGCTCTCAAGTTTTTGGCGACAAAAATGAGCCTAGAGGCATTGGGATCAAGGTCACTGTGGTACTTGGCACTAAATGATATTTTTAATATAAGTATCCCTCCACCCAAGCCATTTTTCCCCTCATTTTGTTACCTTGTAAGGAAAGGAAAGAAAGGATGAGGAGAAGAGAATTGAATGAGTGGAGAGGAGAGGCCAAGAGAGGTCATTCGAGGCTTTTTTATCCCTCACTTCTATTACAAAATTTGTTTTGATTATTGTAATTAACCTCTACACTACATGTACTTTCAATGATTTTATGTTTTGCATATTTTCTCTCTCTTAAAACCTATAAACATGTTATATCTCCCGTTTTAGTAAACTCTCATTGTATAACTTTTATATATGATTGAAATATTCACTATGAACATTTTGACTAGCATATATTGAATATGCACTAATTTATTTGGCTTATACCGCATTTTACTTAAAATAAGTAAGGAAATATTGAGTATAAAATTATCATGTGCTAATGTACTAGAGTTTTAAATGAGATACATGACGTGTATGTGATTATTGTTTACTTGTCATAATATGAATTTTGGCATAATAGATGCATTGATGAACACATTGAATAAATTTACATGTTATAACAATTACACATGATATGTACATGATGTATGTTATTATGATATATAGGATATGAAATGGACATAAGAAAGGTAAAATGAATGAATTGAAGTGCAATATGAAATGGATGGAATTAATATTGATATGTTTAAGAAGATTGATGAGTAATATATCATTAAACATATAATTGATGATAGATGACATATAAGAAAAAAAACATAAGATAAATATGACCGATGATAGATTTAATAGATGATAAATGCATATAAGACCGATGATGAATGATAGATATAATATATATTAGATGACATATAAGACCAATGACAAATAATTGATAAGATTGATGATAGATTATATATAAGAGTGATTATAAATGAAAGATATTATTGATAATAAATAAATGATAATATTAATGAAAAATAAGAAAGATTATAGATAAGACTGATGATTGATGAGATTGATTACGTATGCATGTTGACTGATGATACTATTCAATGATTGAATAATAAAGAAATATGATTAATATGTAACCAGATTGATATGGTACTAATATGAATACATAATATGATGCACATATGATAATATTGGTCCATTTCATGAGTAAATGATAAGAATTTATGCCAAAAATCATAGTGTTTCTATTTTGTATGTATTAATTTTAGATATAACATATTTTTAGGTAAAGGTAGGAAACAAGTGGAGTGAGGTTGATATGGGCTGTAGGCTTAGGTTTTCTTTCTGTATCTATAAGTTTTTTTTTTTGTTGTCAGAATGTAATTACAGTTATAAGCTTTTTTAGTTGAACATCATGACTATTCTATACATCATTTAGGCTTGAATCGTTGTATAAATATTTGATGTATTTATATTTTTAATTATCTATGTTAGTGCAGTGAAATTAGTAAAATATGATAGATGTTGAAAAGCTAAAAAATTTATATTTTTTCATTTTTTATCTTGGGGCATCACAATTTCCTCTCTAAATTATCAATCTCAAAAATTTTAAAATCTTTAGACATTTTCTACTTTTGTAGCATATTAGAAATTCAAGAAGGATAGTAAATTTGACTTGAACTATTTTCTTTCAGGTCAATATGCCTACACCCACCTATAATGTCCATTAAAAGACTGTCAAAGCTATAATATCCTCTACACCCATTATTTTTTCTATCATATTTATATTAACCAAATAACCCCTGGGTAATCTTCCTTTAAAGATAGACTTAAAGCCTCCTTGTCCAACCGTCTCTTTAAAATTGCTTGTAATTGTGACAATCTCTTTGAATGAATATGTTGATGGTAAGAGAGCTTGCTAGTTTTGTAGAATACTCTCAATGCTATCAAATGGTGTCATAAGATTAAATAAGTTGTAAGAAATGAAATAAGACATAATGAAGCAAATAGAAATCTTCCAATAGTAACAAAATTATAATAATATAATTTATCTACCAGTCAGGATTGTGCCAATAATTTCATGATTTAGATGAAAGCATGTTCCTACCTAGTATTTGGAGTATTATTTCCAATACTAAGATAATTATTGATGTTTCATAGAAGGTAAATATTTAATTTATTTACTTCTCTTCATAGAGACATTCCAAGAAATTACTCCAAAAAGGGAATAGGCCATAATCACATCAAATACAATAATTTTGGCATTGTATTTAGGAAATAATAGAAGATGGATACTAGGAAATTAACATGTTAATCCAAATAAAAATTTTTGTTCTAAAAAAATGTTTTAAGAAGCAGTAAGAAAGTCTTCCCAAACAAAGCCTAAGGCTTCGTTTAGGATGGCTTTCTTACTCCTTAAAATTGATTTCTAGTACAAAAGTTAAAATTTTTTACTAGAAAAAGTCTTTAACAAGCAGTAAGAAAGCCATCCAAAATGAAAACCATGAGTAAGAGGAATAAAGAAAACCATATGTGTCTACCACTGCCTCCATCCATCTCCATCGCCCCATTTTCTAGTACAAAAAAGAATACATTGTGCTATATCAACACAGATTTCTGATTTTCTTTATCTGAACAAGTCATCAATATCTATAAGAATTTTATTGAGCAAGTATTCAATAATAAGTTAGATCTTGTTTATTATTAAATTCAAGTTTTATCATAAAAGTAATCATCAGTTATTTATTCTCATCATAAAGGTCCATTTTTATGCCCTCACGAGTCACGATTTCATAAAATGTGGAAAATTAATGAGATTATTAAGGCCTTTAGGATTTTTTTTTTTTCTTGGATTGATGAGTAATGCATCAAAAAAATGAAAAAAAAAAAAAATCAAACTTAGGAATTTGTTCATAGATATTTTCACAGCTTTACTATGATTAATTAATATGTTGTATGGAAATATTTTCTATTTTTATTTTCTATTTTTTTTTTAAATAGTTTGATTTGTTTAAGAAATTGAAAATAAAAACCAAAATCTCTTTATATAGAACCTTCATCAAAAACTTTATAAATGTTAGGCTTATTTATATTGATGTTGAGGGAAGGAAAACATATTTATCTTCCTAATCTTTTAGTGTGTTTATTTTTCATATAATTATTACATAATTTGATTTGTCTAAGAAATGCGAAGAAATATAATTTTTTATTCATCATTTTAGATTATACTTTAATGCAAAAATAAAATGAATATACTTTAACATCATGAATATAATTTAAACATTCAAATAAAACCTCAAATTCTAATAAATCATTTAATAAAAAAGTAAAAAATTTCACTCAACTACTTAAAATAAATAAATAAGTGAACATAATAAAATAATAAATAAATAAATAAATAAGTGAACATAGATTTTAGTTTAAAGCTATTATGATTTATAATTTTATTTACTATTCATTTCAGCCCTTTCAACTTCTTCATAGCGAGCATAGCCTAAATGTAAATTCTAAATGTAGTAATCATTGTCAAACTGTGCAATTACGAAGTTTGTCTTATATTTAAAGAAAAGAGAATATATTTCAACAACTTTTCTTACATTTAAGAAAATTAAAATATAACCCTCATTACATTGAGATTTAGATGTAGCACATATTCTAATTGAATTTACAATATATGATATCACATATAAAATGCTTTGAGATTTTGTGGTAATTACCAACTTTGGCGTGATTATTTAAAAGTGATACACCTTTTGCATAGATTATAAGTCCTCATCAATTATTGATAGCTCAGATAGAGAGTCATCCAAGAGAATGTTTCTTGGAGACACTATACCTGAAGAAGAGAAGAAAGGCTTTGGTGGAATATGTAAGGAATCCACATCAGCTTCTAGCATCTCCACAACATTGATCATGGATGGACGATCTGAAGGTCGTGTTTGAATGCAGCATAACCCCACTTTGCTTAGTTTTATCTCTAAATCATCTATATCAAAAATCTCAAAGTTTTTAGATAGTTCCCTCTTTTGTAGCTTATCATAAATCCATGAAGGATAATAAACTTGACTAGAATTATTTTCTTTCAGCTTAGTATGCTTACGCCCACCAGCCATGTCCATTAGAAGCATGCCAAAGCTATATACATCTGATTTATGAGATATAGTCTCAAAACTTCTGGATATTAATTCTGGTGCAATGTATCCAATTGTTCCTCTGGCAGCACTAATGGAGACAAGACTATGTCCCTTGGGGTGCAACTTTGCTAAGCCAAAATCAGAGATCTTTGGTGTGAATTTAAGATCCAAAAGAATATTATGAGGCTTGATGTCAAAATGCAAAATCCTCATATTACACCCTTGGTGTAGGTAATGAAGTCATTTGGTCACAGATAAGGCAATATCAAGAAGCTTATCTTTGACAAGGATTCTATTTGCCTTGTTTGAAGTGAAAATGTACTTTTCAAGAGATCCATTAGCCATGTACTCATAAACCAAAGCTCTGTAAGAACCTTCAACACAAAATCCAACAAGTTGCACTACATTTATGTGATGAATCATACCGATAGTTGATACTTCATTAATAAAATCTTCTCCATCACCCATGGATTTTCCCAACATCTTCACAGCAACCAAATAACCATCAGGGAGTCTTCCTTTAAATACGGAACCAAAGCCTCCTGGTCCTAACTTCTCTTTAAAATTGTTTGTAATTGTAATAATTTCATTGTATGAATATCTTGAAGGTGAGAAAGCTTTCTGGTTTTGTAGAAACCTCTCAATGCTATCAACATGTATCAAAAGCTTGAATAATTTGTATGCAAGAAATGAAAGAATGCATAATGGGGCAAATAGAAATCTTCCAATCAGTAACAAAACTGTAACAATAGAATTTATCAGTCAGTTAATATTTTGTCAAAAATTTTATAATTTAAATGAAAGCATGTTAATACCAAGCACTATGAGTGTTATGTCCAAAACTAAGATAATTACTACTGCTGCATAGAAGGTTAATTTTGAATGACTGTACTGTAATCCATAAAGACATGATAAGAACTCCATCTCAAAAAGAATGGGCCATAACTCATCAAATATATTTCCAACGAAGTCAGCACTGCATTCAAAAAATAAAGATTAGAACATGAATAATGGGAAGTTTGCTTATAAAATAATCTATATACTTACAGTGGTCCATTTCTTTTTGCACAATACCAAATGGCATCTACTGATGATTTGATAAGAGGGGACCAATGAAGCCTAAAACCTTGTTTGAGGTTATCAAAAATACTAACTTGAAGATTTTCAGTCATTAAAACTGTGCAGAGAACATGACAATTTACTGGGAGGTCTTGAACATAAAAAGCTTCAAATACTACATAGATGGTTGAGTTGTTATTGCTGAGACAAGGCACAATTACATATCTTGGACTATCGATCTTTATTGAGCAATTAATGAATGCAGCTTGTCTTTGATTGTAAAACTCCAAGAAGAATGGTTGTTTGAAAACATCCCAATATATTGATTTATCTGGAAGATTGCAGTTGCCACGTGCCAAACTAACCTCAACTACCGTGATTGTAGAATCATGGTATGATATATCTTTGACATAATACTTTCTTTGGTGGATATGTAATATTGTGTTGTTGCCTTCGCAGTTGAGTTCAAAATCAGAGCTGCCACATTCAGTTGGATCACCTCTAAGGTGGAATGGATACCTGATGTTTTGGAGGATTCCACAAGATGATGAGCAACTTTCTTTGCCATGACTTATTATTATTTCCGTGAAGGAGAGGAAAATCAAACAGAAAAACAATTCCAAAAGTGATGGCATCCTCTAAGCCTCTCTTATTTTTTTTTTTTTTTCTGCATCTAACTATTAATTGAATGGTTTTATAATATGATGAGAAGTTTCTGGTTGTCTTCAAATTTAATTGACATTTAATATGTCATTGTTTTTTTTTTTAAATATATTCATTTTTTTTATTTACTTTTAATAGGCCCAATTTGTTTATTTTTAATAGACTTTTCAAGCAGCCAAATTTGAATGCTTCGTATATATAAAAGTCAATTACGGGCCCTACAAAAGAAAAGGAACTGCATGCTTGCTACTTTCTCCAATATGTACAACTCGGACATACCATATGATTTTTTTTTCTTTTTTTCTTATGCTTTTATATGGAACTGTGATGTAAATTGCATAATGATAATTTAAGAAGTAAGAAAATATATAAAAGTAAATAATAAATAAAGAATATATATAAAGGCGAATAATTTTCAGGTTTTGCTTCTTTTCTTCCCCTAATTATCGATCCCATTTGGTTTTCTTTTCCTTGGAATGACAAGTGATCATCATTATACTACGTAGTTATGATACTGTAAAATTTTAAATTCATATTTTATCAGCTATTTGTTCTCATAATTACATGGTCCATTTTTATACATGCCATTGCAATCTGATAAAATGCCGAAAATTAATGAGATTATTAATGCCTTTTGGATTCTTTTTCTGTGATTATCACAAAATGTATAAAATTCTAGCCTTGGAGGACAACTTTCTTCAACCGTCAGTTCACAGATTTTTTCACTGCTCTATTATGATTAATTGAGAGATTGTAGGTATTTTATGTTACATTTTTATTTTATTTATGCAATAAATATTATTTTTATTTTCATTGAATATTATATATGGTGGTGATTCCAAGCCACTATGTAGTTAGTGACTGGAGTAATTTTGATTTATAAAATATTAAAACATCTATGAAATCGTAAAAGCTTTGTACTCGCATATGCCTTCTCAAGTACTTAGAAGTTGACTAGTGGATCACCATAGAGAAACTCGCCCTTTAAAGGGGCCATGAGAGGAACTCACTTAAGTGAGTGGTGCTCACCCAGAAGTCAAAGGGAGACTCATCCCAATAAAGTCAACAGTCACCCAAGCCTATTGGAGAACTCGCTCTGTAGAAGGGGACAATAAAATTTCTCATCAAATTAACACCTAAGCACCCATCACGTGGCTGGACTCCTCTGTCAATCACTCACTCTCTCCCAGAGTGACCATCCCTCCATCAAACTCAGCTACATGAAAGGGCCTATTAGAAGCCCTCAGCTCACCTTATCCATCTCAACCTCAGTTTATTCAGTTGACTGCCTCAACTCACTCACCAATTCCCTCATGGAGACTCGAGGATCAGTATAGAACACATGAAACCTCTAACTGATGTCAGATAACTGAGTTACATGCTCAGCACTACGTCACAAACTTTCCAGATACAATAGATTACCCCACTAAATTCCCTCAGAGAGAAATCTACCTCACATCTCTCTCAACCAATCGGTGGAGAGCACTTTTCTAGGGTTGTATGTGGCATATTATATGTGTTCTATGTAGCCTTGTATTTTTTTACTTTTACTTTTCACTATATAATTTTTAATGTAGCCCTTGAGACCATATAAATATGAGTTGATGATGCACAGTTTGGGGATTTTCTTACGCTTGTATTTTTTGACTCATATAGTTAAAATTCTGTCAGTTTGAAACCTCTAGTTCATTTTGAACTATTTTTTAAATTCTCTCTCTCTCTCTCCAACTTTAATCAAAACTCTCCATTCTCACACTAGTATACTCACTTGTTCTCCTAGCTGACCTGCTAGTAAGGTAGGTAACATCCAAAGATAAATTTGGATTTAACAAAAGTTTTTTTTTTCTTAAATAGTTTGATTTATACTCACATTGGTTATACTCTCTCTCTCTCTCTCTCTCTCTCTCTCTCTCTCTCTCTCTCTCTCTCTCTCTCTCTCTCTCTCTCTCTCTCTCTCTCTATATATATATATATATATATATATATATATATATATATATATATATATATATATATATATATATATATATATATATATATATATATATATATACTTCGATATATATGATTGCAATGTCCACCACCTACTGCCAGTCATCACCATCACCCCTACCAGCTGCTACCCTCACCATTGACTATCTCCGAGCAATTATTATTAAAAATGCACTACTACTTTACTTTGCCTAATTGCATTCTCTTATTGCAATTAAACCAAAAAAAAGTAAACCAGTGTGCTCACCCAAATCATTCAAAAATATTTTCCATTATTTATTTGTATTTTAAGAAGCTTATTTTTTACTATGCTTTTCATTACATAAAAAATCTTTAAAGGAAAATATAGACGTAAAAAAAAAACTATACTTGATACGTCTTCAAAAAATTATTTTAAACGGGCACTATCCTTGAGGAAAAATTAAGTTGGAAACTTCCAAAATAAAAATTGTGACCATCCAAACTCTGATATCAGCAAACTTATAATCAATCTGAACATCTCAGAAATACGAACCCAAAGACACAAAATTCGACCCAATCCAAGCACAAACGGGTCCAAATCGAAGGTCTGAACCACTTTTGGAAGGTTTAAACCACAATTAGGATTACCAAAGAGTTTTCAAATGTAACATGCTTCTAGTTGAATCGATTGGCTCAACGAGACAAATCCAACAAGTCCGCGATCACGGAATTATGACATCACTAAGACGTTCAAATGTCCATCAATTTGTCTAAAATCAAGGAATTCAACACTGGCCGTCCATCCAAACCACTCCTCATTTTCCCTTGATCTTTCACCTATTTATAGGTCATGCCACTCCAAGAAATCTATAAATAGACCTCTCATTCCTCTTGAAAGGGGACCCTTAAGCCTAATTAGAAAAGATAGAGATCGAAGATGTCTCTTCCCTCGCCTCCTCATCACCACCTGTAGTTCTGATGGATCACCACTTGAGGCCCCACTACAGAAAAATCACTCATTTTCGGCGGCCTTTTCTGGCGGAAATTGAACCATTTCCGGCCGTTTTGTAGTTTACCGGCGGTTTTCCGACGGTTAGGGTTACCGCCGGAAAAAACGGCGTAGGAAAATAATTTTCGGCAATTTTTACCGGCGGTAAATAATTTCGGCGACGTTCCGGCGGTTATAAACCGTCGGTCAAATTTATTAAAAAAAAAACAAATTTCCGAGGTCCGCACCACCACCGCTCCTGCGCTCCCGGGAGTGCGATCCGACTGCCGCGCTTAGGCCAGGCGCCGCTCCCGCGCTCCCGCCAGACTCTCCCGCGCGCGCGCCAGACTCTCCTGCGCGATTCGACTCCCCCGGGCTCAGGCGCTCCCACGCGCGCGATCTGACCTTCGACTCCCCCGCGCTCCCCCGCCAGGCGCTCCCACGCGATCCGGGACTCCCGCGCTCCGCGTCCGCAGGCGGTGAGGTTCGAACTGGGGTTGGTTGGGAGAAATTTCAAGCAACTGACCAAACTGCTGAAGATGCAAATGTGAAAATTTTATCAATATTTTTTATTTAAACTATATTCAGTATGAAAATTAATTTAGTTTTAAATTATTTAAAAAATAGAACTAATTAATTTAAAATAAAAAATAATATTTAATATGAAATAAAATGTAACTAACTAATTAATTTTAAAATGAAAATTAATTAAATTTTAATATAAGTTTTAATAAATTTTTATTAAATCATTTAAATAGTAAAAAATTTATTCATTTTTATTAATTTTTTAAAAGCCACCGGAAAAGTGCAAAAGCTGCCGGAAATTCCGCCGGAAAATTCCCTGGAAAAAAGCCGCCGGAAATGCGCTGGAAAGCCGCCGAAAATTTGGCCGCCGGAAAGCCGCCGGAAATCAGTGGTTTTCCTGTAGTGCCCTAAGCTCTGCCGGACAACAAATAGATGCTATGAGTTCCACCAGACCCCCACTTAAGGCCTTGATTTCCTACGGACTGCCACATGAGGCCCTAAGTGCCGTTGGACCACCACTTCAGGTCTTGAGTTCCGCTGGTCCCCCACTTAAGGCCCTAACCTCCACCGAACCTCCACTTGAGGACCTAAGTTCTGTCGGACCTTCAATTGAGGCACTAAGTTCCATCGGACCACCACCTATGGCCCGAAGTTCTGCCTAACCACAACTTGAGGCCTAAAGTTCTGCCAGACCACCACCTGAGACCTGAACTTCTATCGGACCACCACATGATATCTGGAGCTCTACCGGCCACCACTTGATGCCTGAAGTTCTACTAGACCATAAACTGAGGCCCAAAATTCTACAGGACAACCACCTGAGGCCCAAACTTCTATTGAACCACCATTTGATGCTTGGAGTTCTACTGGAGTATTACCCTACTACTACGATCTTTCTGACCCCAATCTCCTTCCAACTATGATCTTTTGGACCTCTATCACTTACTATGGTCCTTCCCACTTCACCAGATAATGGCTTTTTGACCATGATCTCCTATCAACTATGGTATTTTTGATCCCTATATCCTATCGACTATGGTCTTTCTGACCTACACTACTGACTAAGGTCCTTCTGACCTCCATCGCTATATAATGGTCTTTATGATCCTTATCTCCTAACGACTACAGTCCTTCCGACTTCTATC
Organism: Dendrobium huoshanense; assembly: GCA_016618105.1. NCBI lineage: Eukaryota > Viridiplantae > Streptophyta > Magnoliopsida > Asparagales > Orchidaceae > Dendrobium > Dendrobium huoshanense. The sequence continues at coordinate 50,888,215 of CM028358.1, read as the reverse complement.
ACTAGTCAATAGTCTTTCTGACCTTTGTTTTCTGCTGACTACAGTCCTTCCAACCTCTATTGCTAGACAAAGGTATTTTTGACCCTGGTCTCCTATCGACTATAATGCTTCCAATACTTATTGCTATACAATGGTCTTTATGACCCCAGTTTTCTCTCGACTAAGGTCCTTCTGACCTCCCTCACTTGACAATAGTCTTTCTAACCCTTATCTCCCACTGACTATGGTCCTTTTAACCTTCATCACCTACTACAATCTTTCCAACATCTAACCTATCGATTATGATCCTACCGGCCAAACAAACGTATCTATGTTAATTATTAAAACTTCCACCACATATTACGTTCTATATGATGTATAATTGAGACATCAAGCAAAGGCCTTCAACCATGTTTTGTGCCCTCTTAGTCTAACAAAATATTTAATTAACTGCAAGGGTTTGTGCCCACTCCACAAATTGCCATTTTCATTTTAGGGGCTATTTGGATCCAAGATTTGAGCATGGTTTATGCTAAATCATACAAATCAAGATTTAGGGAACCTTAAATCTTATAACAAATTAAATTCTCTATTTCACTCTTTTTTTTGTAAATCTCAAATTTATGAGTTCAGTTGATTTCTAGGATTTGGCCTAAGGGAAAAGTTGAAGGGCATTGAACAATGCAAAAGGGAAAAGCAAAGTCTCTCTCTCTCTCTCTCTCTCTCTCTCTCTCTCTCTCTCTCTCTCTCTCTCTCTCTCTCTCTCTCTCTCTCTCTCTCTCTCTCTCTCTCTCTCTCTCTCTCTCTCTCTCTCTCTCTCTCTCTCTCTCTCTCTCTCTCTCTCTCTCTCTCTCTCTCTCTCTCTCTCTCTCTCTCTCTCTCTCTCTCTCTCTCTCTCCAGCTTTTTAAAAATTGGATAAACATTAATTGGAGAGGGAAGAGCTTAAAAGCTCTAAAATTTTAAGTTACGATAATATGAAATTATTAAAAAAAATAATAGTTTTAGTAATATTTCAATAAATGATAAAAAATTAGAAATACATATATGTTAAATTATAATATATCAACTTGAAATAAGTAAAATACATATTAAAAAATTAATTAATTTCAATTTTATTTCTATATTTTAATTTATATAAATTACTATTGCTAGAATTTTAATTTTATCAAATTTATAATATTTATTACTATTACGGCTAGAATATTTGAGACGGTAAGGTAGAAAAAACTATGCATCTTAGTGTTGTATAAGTATCCAGCTCACAAAAAGAAATACTAAAAACACTAGAACTTTTTTACGTTGAAATTCTTGAAGGAAAAAAATATAGGGCCAAGTCCAATTGAAATGATTCCACTAGTGTTTGAATAGATTACGAATGAAAGGTTCATTATTGAGACTGAGGACAATCATATTACAATAGTCAACCGATAGTTTAAAATCTTACAACGAACGAGGATCAGATGGAAACCTAATAACATTCTATGAACATAAGGAAATCTAGTGACAACTAGTTGTCAGGTGGAAGTTTGATAATGGTCTGTGGTTGGGCTGTGTTTGAGATGGAGTCTGGTAGCAAGAGAACTCTGATTTCTCTTCCTTTTCTCTATTTTTTTTATTTTCCTTGCTTGGCTCCCTCTTAATTATATATAATATTTTGGGAGTGGCATGGCCAATAAAAAAGGAGAATATTAAGGGCATGTTGGGAGTGTTTTGAATGGACGGTCGATATCGACTCCCTTGATCATCAATAGTTTATCAAATATTTGAGCATCGAAATGACAAAAGAATTTGGCGATCTTAGGCTCATTAGATTTGTCTTATCTAGCCGCTTAATTTGACTAAAAGTATGTCATCTTTGGAAAATTGTTTGGTTTTCCATTATATAGTTTGAACCTTCTAAATACATTTTGGGTCTTTGATTTGGATCCATTGTGGTCCGTATTAGGTCATATTTGGTGTCTCTGGGTTTATCATTTTGAAATGTTTTGTTTGACTATAAGTTTGCTAAAATTGGAGTTCAAATTGTCCTAGATTTAACTTCAAAATCTTCGAGCTCAAACTTGCCTCGAAATTCATGCCTGGTCAAGATAATTTCTAACGATGTATTAGTTGCCCCCCAATTTTTAAACATTGTAACCTCAGAAGTTTGGAATATGAGTCATAGCTTTTGTGAAACTCCCAATATGGTTTAGAACTTTGGAATGGCTTGATCATGTTCGTAGAGTTCTTGAATAGCTACAAAGTGCTAGAATTTAATCCAGACATTGAAAAGTAGTTCTGGGGACCTCAAAAAATAGTTGAATCGGCATATTCAAGAAACAATTAGGGACCACAAAAACTACAAATTGGGCTGAACCAGCCAATCAGCTACATGCCTGGATGTCATGTGTGGAGTGCTCTCCACTACTCGCTGCCTAGCTGCTTGTGTGCTGCTAGTTTCCTACCCGTGCACCAGCACGCCTTCCCGAATACTCGTATCATTCCAGCTAGTGTCATTTTGGTGACACCCACTGGCTGGTGCACCAACAATAGCCGATCGGTTGAAGTTTATTATTATTATTATGTTATAAATATTTATTTTTCTTTTTTTCTGAAAAAAATAAAAATAAAAAATCATTTAAAATTTAATTTTTTGTTGGAAACCACTTACCTTGCACACCCCCCCCCCCCCCACCCCCCCGCCCCCCCAAAAAAAAAAAAATTGCTCTTATAAATACCCCTTTGTGGCAAAGTGAAAACTCACCTTTCCTTCTTCTATATTATTCCTCTTTCTTTTTTAAAGGTGACACCATCCACTATGTTGAATAGGTGGCATCCCATATCAAGTACAAGTGGCTCTCTCTTATATAGAACATAAGAGTTTTCAACCTTTCTCTCTTCTTTCTTCCCATATTTCTTCTTACTTTGGAGGCTTCCATTAATTTTTATAAGTGGTATCCTCTATTAAAATTCAGTGCCCCTCTTTAATATAGAAGTTCAAATGGGTTAACATGCCCCCACTAATTTTTTTTGGCTAGTGGATTAACAACCTAATGCCTAGAATAGCAGTTTAAAGTAATCCCACAAGGTGGCCAAGACTGATGATATGCTTTCCATCATAACTAGTGATTCATTGATCATCTTTAAAAAGAAGTTTCACTTTCCAAATAATCTTGTGATGAAGGTGCTTGAAATTTTGATCGTGCTTATTCACCTCCTCTAGGATATTTGACTGTTTATGAGTTCAACTTGCAAGATAGGCTAAAGTTGTCATCTCCCCTAGAGTTGGTTGATATTTTAGTGACATGTGGAGTGAGATATCTTAGTTTTCTTACACCATGTCGATCATAGTGGGATTGATTGTCTTTTTTAGAGATCGTAGTGTAGTGTCTCTCTTGGATGGGTTGATTCACTTGTAATACACAGGGCCGTATCACTTTCATATCTAAATAGCTAAATATTCGAGCCCAGAATTTGTTAAAGAGATGGGCCAGTGGATATTTCTTCATGCAGAATGATTGAAATCTTTTAAAGAAATGGGTAAAACTTAAGGATTTACCCATTCTCCTCCATGTTGGTGTAGAAGACATACTGAAGATACTCAATATTTCTAATGTAAACATCTTTCACTATAAGGTATACTTTCTTGGGCAGGTGTGTGGAGGAAGAGTACTTATTCAAGGTAGGATTATCTACTTAGGCAGGGATATCTCATACACTTATATTGAATAAAGTAGCAAAATTTTTTTGAAGAACCTACTCACACTTCAAATGCCCTTCCTAAAAGATTGGGTTATAGTCATGATCCAAAGGCATCATCAAAAAAGAAGAAGGTGAATGAGATTTTAATAGGTATTAAGAAAGGTTATAATTCTTCTCCATCCAAGTTACACATTCCAGAAGATATTCTGAAGCACCACTGTGCTAAACATTAATGAGCTGATGACTTGGTGAGTATCCATTTCTTTTTTACTTATTATTTGCACTTTTAAAAGTGCATTTCTCTTACAAATACCCTCTTATTCCTTTAGTTATTGTGATATATGGATATTGAAATTGAATTAACTCAAGACTTGAATGATTTGAATAATGAATTTATGAAAGTCAATAACTTCAATGAGAGTACAAGCAAAAGTATAATGGCAAGATGAGAGAGATAAAGGCAATGGAATAGTAGATAATAGAATATAGAGCAAAATTAGATACCATGGCAACTTCAGCTTATTTGTAGAATCAATAGATGGATTAGGTCCACATTGAATCTGTTGATGCACAGACTAGAATCAAGCTGAATGTAAATGACCAGCTAATCCTTGAGGAGAAGATATCATCCATTGAGGATGAAAACAAAATATTTTCAAGCCTTCTATTTGAGAAAGATGTTGTGTTGTCAAATAAAAAGTCCAAAATAGAACTATGATCTACCAAAGTTATATAAGAGTTTACGAAGTCTGTAACCTTCAAACTAATAATTCAGGATCATCTACAGTAAGCTTTATGGGCCTCTAGAAGGAAACTGCTCAGCGGCGGTAGAATACAAATTGTACGATCACACTAACAGTAGGATAAAATGGTCGCAGGCCTTTTCACTCTTTGTAAGCAGGCCAATAGGAGGGCAAATTGGATCATACATATGATTAACCATTGGAGATAGTAACTTTCACTTGCGCACCTCTATGGCTAATGATATGTATAATATGATAAAATTCATAAGATTTCTCCATCCAATATATCAACTTGAGTGGGGTTTATTTGATGTGGGATTCGATTTCCCATGGGTGCAAGCCCCCATGGTTAATTAAATCTAAAGGCAGGACATAAGAAGACTCTCGATTAAAGACTATACATTATTCTCTCATATGAGAGTGGCACATAGGGAGGAGTCTAGGAGCTTCCTATTCAAAGGGAAAGAAAGGTTGAACTTGGCTTGGTCAACATGCACACATGGCTCATATCATCATCTAGAAGGGCTAAGATAGGGAAAATAAACTAGCAAAAGACCACACTGCACTTTGAGCATATTAGAGAGGAAGATAAAGGTGGCGTTATCAATACGATGCAAATAGGTAATATTTATAAAGGTCCTCGCTGATGAGGCATACTACAGGACACTAATAGTAGTAACCTTGAACCCTAAATCTAAAGTGTGTTTAGTTTTCTATATATAATACTAACACTCGTATCATAACTAATATATTTTGGGCTTATAACCTTCCTAAAAATGAAAGCCAGCTAACCACCTAATCGTATAAAATTCATGTTGTTCGATCTTTATGAAAGATGGGTTAGTGGCCAAGTCTTTGGAAATTAAAACCGACATTTAGAGTGGTTCCTAAGTGGCATTGTACTTATAAATGGTGATATGCTCATAAGACTAATGGAATTAAACTTTAATTTTAGTTAATTTCTAATGCAATGCGTTCTAGTCAAAATATCTAAATAAGAAAGGCTTACAAAAATAATTTTTAGAAGACTAGACTTCCCCAAGTTTAGCACCTCATCCTTATAGGTCGAATTATCTGAACTCTACCCGTAGGCAGGGAAGCGTCTAAATGAGGAAAGAGAATAATGCATTAAGATTCATGTGACCCCGGACGACCTCCGGCTTACTCCCTAGATCATAATCTTTTTATGTTATTCAATTTATAAAACTTTAAATTTTAATTACGAGTAGAAATATTTTATCCCTGAGAGTCTAGCAAAATTAGGAACATACACATATAAGAAAGAAACCTATAAAAAGAATATCATTTCTACTATGTAAGTAAAGTAAACACCTTAATAAAATATTAACCAAAGCTAAAAGTATTCAAAAGCCCACGACAAGTGCCATATAATATATAACCTAGGGTCTGTAGAAAAGTAATGGTGGCCAGACTCCACCGACAACAACCTAGATTCTAATCCTACAGAACGTCACAAATCTTAAAAATAATTCATTGTTATATTGATATTAATCTTCTAGCTCCTATATTGGTTTCCTTTCTTTATCTTCATCGTATTATCTTCTCTAAAAGGATATCCAAATTTTTTTAAAAAAATTCTGTAAAAGGTTTTCTTTTCTCTTTTGATCCCTTATATTCTTAGATTTCCACAACTGTATGCTTTGAATAAAATTACATCATGAATATAAAAGAAAAATTCTACTCTTATACATGGTTATTCTAAATAGTTATAATAAAATATCTAAAGCAATTATATATGAAATAAAGTACTCAAGCCAGCTATACTTGACTATGCTTTTATTTATTTGGTGGCTAGATAGCTAAAGTACCAGTAACAATTATGTTTTCATACAATTCATATTTTATTACTTTATCAATAAAAAAAGGAATATATCATGATTTATCAAGTTCAATCAGTTGGAGCGGTCTAAATTTTTAATTTAACTCACACAAGCTCTAATAGATCAATGATGTTCAATATCTAGAGATTGGTATTCAAGTCCAAAACATGAACATATGCAATAAGAGAGATCCTTCATAGATTGCCAAAACTTTTTAAAAATATATAATTGTTGTGTCCTGGTGTATTCATGGCGGTAGAGAAAATATATAGTTTAACGTCTTAATATTATACGAAGATCCAGCACACAATCAGATAAGTGAGAGGGTGTAGCATTCATAAGGGACACCAGAGTTTTTACGTGGAAACCCCTAAAAAAAGGGGAAAAACCATGGGGCCTTCCCAGTTTGAATGAATCCACTAGTATTTGCAGTCGATTACAAATGAGGCCTTTCCTTGGGAGAAGGCCTTGGCTTGATGGTAGAAATGTACATCATATAAACCGCATTATATAATGGGAGTTACAATAATATACATGTTTGTTTGGTTGGAAAGGCCGTAGTCGGCACGAGACGGGGGTCTGAAAGACCGTAGTTGATAAGAGATTGAGGTTAGGAAGATCATTGTCTGGCGATGTAGGTCGGAAAGACCGTAGTAGGTGACAGAGGTCGTGAGGACCGTAGTCAGCAGGAGATCGGGGTCTAAAAGACCGTTATCTAGTGATGGACGTCAGAGTGGTCATAGTAGGTGAAGGAGGTCGGGAGGACTGTAGTCGGTATAAGATATGAGTCTGGAAGACCGTAGTAGAAGGATGATACTATGATAGAAATCCGGGCGTCAAGTGATGGCCTGGTGGAGCTCGGGGCCTCAAGTGACAGTCCAGCAGAAGTCCGAGCTTCAGGTAGTGGCCTGTTGGAGCATAGAGTCTCAAGTGGTGGTACGACGAAAGTCTGGTCCTCAAGTAGTGGTCCAGTGGAATTTCGGGCTTCAGATGGTGGTCCGACAGAAGTCCGGGCCTCAGGTGATGTCCGGCAGAGCAACGACATCAGGCGGTGGTTCAGTGAAGGTGAGGACCTCAAGTGGTGGTTCGGCAGAGTAACGACGTCAGGCGGTGGTCTGGCGGAGGTGAGGGCATCAAGTGGTGGTTCGGCGGAGAAACGGTGTAAGGCGGTGGTCCGGCGGAGGTGAGGGCCTTAAGTGGTGGTCTGACTAAGCAACGGTGTCAGGCGGTGGCCCGGCGAAGGCGAGGGCCTCAAGTGGTGGTCCGGTGGAGCAACGGCGTTAGGCGGTGGTCCGGCGGAGGTGAGGGCCTCAAGAGGTGGTCCGACGGAGCAAGGGCATCATGCGGTGGTCCGGCGGAGGTGAGGGCCTCAAGTGGTAGTCGGGCGGAGCAACGACGTCAGGCGGTGGTCAGGCGGAGGTTAGGGCCTCAAGTGGTGGTCCAGCGGAGCAATGGCGTCAGGCGGTGGTCCGACATAAGTGAGGGCCTCAAGAGGTGGTTCGACAGAGCAACGATGTCAGGCGGTGGTCCGATGGAGGTGAGGGCCCTATGTGGTGGTCTGGTGGAGGTGAGAGCCTCAATTGGTGGTCCGACGAAACTTCGGCGGTGGTCAAGGAGGCAAGGAAGCAAGAGCGATCTCTGATCTCTCTCTTTTTTCCTTAGGCTTCCGTGCCCTTTTTTCAAGAGGAGAGGAAGCTCTATTTATAGATTTCTGGAGTGGCATGGCCCATAAATAAATGAAAGATCAAGGGTAAATGGGGAGTGGTCGGATGAACGGCCGATGTTGAATCCCTTGATCATGCACCGTTCTTTAAATATTTGAAGACCTCAATGATGTCAAAATTCGGCGATCTTGGGCTTGTTAAATTCGTTTCGTTGAGCCGCTCAATTTGAGAATAAGCTTGTTATGTTTGGATACTATTTGGTAATCCAAATTGTGGTTTGAACCTTCAAATAGCGCTTCGGGTCCCTGATTTGGACCCATTTGGGCTCAGATTGAGTCGAATTTGATGTTGTTGTGTTCGTATTTCCGAGACGCTCAGTTCGACTGTAGGTTTGCTGAAATCGGGAATTGAATGGTCTCCGAATTAATTTTTGAGGTTTCCAAGTTGATTTTGCATCGAAATTCGCGCCCGATTAAGATAATTTTTTGAAGACGTATCAATAATAAATTAAAAAAAATCATATGTAATATATCAATTTTTAGTAAAACCTAATGAATACATAAAAAGATAAAATAATAATAATGAAATTTATTAGACATTATACATATAAATCACATATTTATATATTTCTTTCTAACTAGAGAAAACAATTATTGCATCTCACTCATGGGCGTTAATTAGAGTGAGAGCCGTAGGGCATGGACCCCCACATGCCCCAACTAAAATTTGCCAACCAACCTTTCATCCAAATATCCAATAAAACATGGAGTATTTTTCTCTAAAACATTTACTTTCTTTTTTATTTAAATAGTTAATTAAATTCTAAACATTAAATTTATAATATATTTATATAAAGGAACTTAGAAATCAGCAGAAAAAATTTAAAAAAGTTCAAAAATATTCAATTTGTGCACTCACTAATAAAATAGCTCTACCACTTTTAAAGTAATAAGTGATGTATAACAAAATGTAGAAAATTCTGACTTTGGAGAACAGCTTTCTCCCATCACTAGTTCATAGATCTTTTCATAGCTCCAATATCATTAATTAAGAGGATGTTTTGATTTATTTTCTATTATATATTATTTTTTATTTTTATTTAATCTAAATTTTAACAAAAAAAATATATTTGGTATCAAATAAATATTGTTTTAGTTTTTATTGAATACCATAAAAGGTGGTGGTCATAGTGGTAGGTAGTGAACGAGATAGTTTTCATTTGAAAAAAAAAAACCCTACTAAATTATAAAAGTTGTGTACTCACATATGCTTGCTCAAGTGCTTAATAGGTGACAAGTGAGTCATGATAGAAGAAGTAGCCTTTCAAGGGGCCCCACAGGAGAAGCTCTCCTATGTAATCAAAGGGGAGTTGTACTCACCCGGTAATCAAGGGAGATTATGTTGCAATCCAAGATCACTAGTATGTAATTTTGATGACGACAAATAATATTGACTGAATTATTCCATTCTTCATTAAACATTTTGAATGCTACTCTTATCTGTGAGTACTAACATTTTAGGGAGATTGTGCACTGCTTAAGACAACGGAAGACTCGAGACTTGGTAGAATAGGATGTGAGTTCTTCATTAAACATTTTGAATGTTGCTCTAGTCTGTGAGTACTAACATTTCAGGGAGATTACACACAAGATAATGCAAGACTCGAGACTTAGTAGAATAGGAAGTGAAGGAGTCTGTATTTTTTATTTTTTCTTTATTTTTTATTTCTTGAGTCTCGCCACAATACAATGTATGCAAATTGAGCGACCATGCACATATAGGAGGAGAGTTTTTTTAATGATAAAAAATTATTTTTTATGCAGATCATACTGTACAATTTTAAATTATACTGTACGATATATTGTGGCTTAACGGCTAACTTATGTGAACTAATCGTACTGTACGATAGTGATAGTACTGTACGATTTGTTTTCAACACTAAACCCTAGCCGCCAGATTAATTTAAGCAAGTTTTTTAAATTTGAAGTTTGAGCACATCATAATATATGATTCAAATCGTACTGTAAGAATATTTGAAATCTTGTTAAAATTAACCCCCATGATTAATTAATTTATTAAATCAAGGCTTAATCAAAGATTGGTGATCATACTGTATGAATTGAATCATACCGTACGATGAACCGAGGTTATTTTTGGTCGAACCAAAGAATGTAGCAGACAAACCCTAGATTTTGTTCTAATCATATTGTACGAGCTTGATCGTACCGTACGATGAACCGATGATGTTTTTGGTCGTACCAAAGATCATACCAGACAAAATCTTAATTTTTGAACTAATTATACTATACAATATATAAATCATACAAGATGACTTGAATAATTTTAATGGATCGTACGGTACAAATTAGATCATTCTGGATGATGAAAAGAGATGAATTTTGGTCTTCCCAACATTTGTCTTGTACGAATAGAAGAAATATAGTATATTGTATTGGATGATATTCGTATCGTATTAGACAATATCTTGAAAATTTGTTACCTGCTCTTACTCCTTCGTGCGAGGACGAAAGCTATTTTGAACAAATCATACTATATAAACTGTGATGGTATTGTAAGAACAGAAATATCTAAATTGAATCTTTAGGGTTTCTCGAAGCCTGTTATATAAAAAATGCTTTTATTTATTATCGGTAAGGGAGAGGACCGTGACAACTGAAAGAACTCTTGAGAGCAAGCTTTTTGAAAAGATTTAGTGCTTATGAGAGGAAAGAAAAGGTGACTTTATGCGTGAGGGAGGAGTGAGAGGGGATCACACGGTTTATCCGAGCCTGCTGCACGCTTGCTCCTCTTGTGGCCTGGGTAAGTCTTTTGGGAGCTCACTAGGGGGAGAGGCTTCTAGGTCAAAGAACCTAGCGAGACTATATCAGACATGTACACTAGGTTCACCCAGATGTGATATGCTTGCATGTACTATGTAGAGAAATATCAAATTTTTAAAAAGTGAATAAAATTTTGAGATACTTATTGAGTTGTTACGATGGAAAAATAATTGCAATCACTGAGTTTAAAGATTTAAACATTTATTCAATTGATAATTACTTGAGTCACTCATTGCTTAGGAGAAAGGAGTGAGTCAAAAGCAAAATGATGCAAGAGAAAAGAAGGAGCGAACAGTGACTCTAAAAGTAAACAATTCAAAAAGTAACAGTTCTGTAGTGGAAAAAGATGGCAATATAGCCTTAATAACCCATTAATTCAATAATTTTCTGAAGAGAAAATAAAGGCGCCATCAAAACAATTGGAACAAAGGTAAAAGCTCAAAGAATAGTAAAGTTACATCTGACATAATTTGCTTTGAGGGCAGAAAACAAAGCCACTTCTGAGCTGATTGTCCCAATATAAAGACACATCCAACCAAGGAGAAGGGCGAGGAGAAGCCAAAGTATTAAAAGGGCAAGCTAAGGATAGAAGGTATTTTGGGCTGACTCTACCTCAGAATTATTAGAAGAAGAAGCAGGGGAGGAGGTAACAAATTTGTGTCTAATGGCTAATGGTAATCTTAATCAATCGGATCAAGATGAGGTATGTCAACTTTTTTATGAAGAACTATAAGTTATTTCTAAAAATAATCATTGTTCGTATAGAAAATTAAAGAAAATGCATGCTAACCTTAACATTAAATTTAGTACTTTACAAAAAGAGCAAGCTAATTTAGTTAAAGAACATTCTAACCTAGAAAGAGATCACATGTCCCCTGCTTGATGAATTTAATATATTAAATAACAAGTATATTGAGTTATCTGATGCACTTAATTCCTTAAAAACATCATATATTTAGTTAGAAAAAGAATTTAATGCATTAGATGAACTTGCATGTCAATTATATAGGAGTTACCATGCATTAAAAGTGGAAGTGACAGCCTATAAATATGCAAATAAAGCTCTATAAGCAAAAATTACAGCACATGAAAATGATAAACCATCACCCTCATTAGATCAAACAATTAACCCCTTAGTATTGCATGTATCACATAACTTTAGGAAGAGGCACAACCACCCACTAGGTTAGTGATGAAAGTTTGTTAGGGTTGTTAAGCCCTTATGAACTAGCCCAAGGCTAACTTAAAGGAGAGGGGTGAATTGGTAGTTTTAAAAATCTTTAAACAAAAAATATGATCTTTTTGAAATATTTTAAAACATTAAATCATATAATCATCCATATAAAAATAAAGTGTGGAAATTAAAAAATTGGAACATAATAAGAAAGAACATATTTAATTTTATAGTGGTTCAGTCAACTTGACCTACGTTCACTACCAAGAGCCTCACCTCCAGGTATTGCACCAAAACACAATGACTCTCCTTTTGATGCCACAATAAGGTGGAGAAGCCCTTACAAACTCCTTTCCACTGACCTTGATGGGAAGAGAACCTGACATTCTTTTGCTTCCTCCTAACCAGGAATAGAACCTTGATCGATTGTTAAAGAAGTCCTTCTCAGAGCCACCAAGGAGCCAAGGATGACGAGAATGGAGAAGACGACTTGAATCCTTTCTTAGAGAAACCTTTTTGAACACCTCACAAACTCTCCCTCATAAGATTCTCTCTCTCTCTCTCTCTCTCTCTCTCTCTCTCTCTCTCTCTCTCTCTCTCTCTCTCTCTCTCTCTCTCCAAAGCTTTCCATCTCCTTCTTTAAGCTCTCTTAGGTTAGAAAGAAGCAAAAGATTTTCCCTTGAATCATAAAAAGATCTTATAAAGAAGGACTTAAAATTTGCCCTAATTTTTAACTAGTAGTCAAATATCGTCCGGACGATCGAGAATGATCCGTGTATTTCATCCCTTTTCAGCCAAGACAATCTAGTTGGGCTAAATGATTATAAGTCATATTTTATACTAATCATCTAGGATGATGTGGACATCATCATGTATGATTAGTTCAAAATCATATAATCATCCAGAATATCATTCGGGTCATCCATGAGATAAATGTTTGGATGATAAAAAAAATATATCGTATCGACCAAGATGATTAATGGATCATCCCGAAGGATTAGTTTAAAATTAGAGATTATCATCCAAAATAACATTCTGGTCATCTAGGAGATACATATTGTTTGATCAAAAATATAATGTATCGTGATAATTAGTTCAAAATCAATGATTTTCATCCAGCAAATCATTCTGGTTATCTAGGTGAACTAAGTTTTTCATTCATATCGCCCGGGACGATCCTACGATTGGTTAGGATGATATGATCAATCAATCTAACCTTAATTACTTTTCTTAATCATGTGACTGATTTAGGCATGATTGTAATGAATCGTCCAAGATGATATGGTATCGTCCTATATGATTAGAGTAAAATCCTTTAAATAAAATCTTGCCTAAATGAGTTTGGCAACTCTGATTTTCTAATTTGAGCATATCATCTAAGATGATAGAAAGATCGTCTAGAATAATTTACTTAATTCAGTTGACTTAACACAGATGCCTTATTAGGGTTTATATTTTTAACTGATTGTCTAAGATGATTTGAGATCGTCCTGTACGATGTGATAAAAAATACAAAATCCTTAAACTTACAAAATTTCTCCCCCTGAGTGTGTATGTGCAAGGTTACTTAGCATCAGGATCTACCTTATTACATTTGACTCAAGAAAAGGTAAAAACACTAAAATTATACTTACAAACTTACTCAATCCTAATCTACCTAATCTTCAACTAGCTTGAATTGCAATTGACCTTGTGGACCTAAAACGCTAGTTAGTAGGACAACAAAAATAGATGTACACTAGTAACAGCAGTAAGAAAATAAAATTGTTAGAAATGTTTGCTATCATCAAATTTATAATCCTTGAATCTAGGTTTGCAACAATCTCTCACTTTTTTATGATGCAAGTTTTGGTTAGGAAATTCAACTCAAGCTGATTAATGAAACATAAAATAAAGGAGAAAAATATGCACCAAGCAATGAAAATTTTACTAAAACAAGCGGGTGGTACAAAAAACATAACAACTCTAACAACAAAAGTATTAAAACCAATAATATAATAAACCAACACTAACACTGCTCTACCTTTTGACATCATAAAAAGGAGGAGGAAACAAAAACTAAATACAAAATAGAAAATACAACCCAAAAACTAACAGTGATATAAGAAAAAAAAATCACAAAAAACATCAAAATTGACTACAAGTACGAGGGACCCTTATCTAGCGAAGGAGGAGGTGGTGGTGGCTAAAAACGTCTATGGATGCAAGCAAACAGCTCCCCAAACCAGGTCATATCCTTATCGTGCTGATGTTATTGGTGTGCCAAATATGCATCAAATCGAGCAACATTTACCATATGATGCTGCTACTGTGCAGTAACGTAAGAGTAAAACCTAGCCTCCCTCTGATCTAACCTCTCCACCAGTTGATCTAGTTGTAACTACTGGCAGATCGAAATAGGTGCAGGAACAGGTGCAGAAGTAGCTTTCTCCTCAGCTTACTCAGCCTCCTCGTACACTGGTTGAAGATGAGTGCTATAAAGAATGTGTATGGAGTTGTTGGTGTAGTAAACAGGCTGATAATTTGGTGGGGCATGATATTGATGATTATATTTGATTTCTAGGGCAAAAGCTATGAATTTTCCTAAGGTGAGGTTTGGGTTTTTTTTTTGTGCCATGGATCCCTAATACTAGTTAGGTGTTCAATGTATCAAAAAAGAAGATCAATGTCATTGAACTCCCTATAGCCCATTATATAAAAGATGGTGATTGAAAGTTGGGTTATAATATGGACACGATCACCAGCCTTTGGATTACTGAGGTTTTAAGAACATATTGACTTATCCTATCATCTTTAACTAAGGTGTTTGATGCCCTATCATGGTATGCAACATTTTTAATTTCTTAGTAGTTGGTTAACATGATCGTAGTCATAATCAAGATTTAAAGATAAGATGTGAAGCTTATCACTAGTAGTAGAAAGTTGGAGGAATTTGTGGTAATCTTGGTAGGTTATCTATACTAGGCGTCTGTGCACATAGAATTGAAGGGTAGTGTAAGCGGCATTGATTTTAAGACTATAGAAGAACTCATAGAGGAGTTTAGAGTTAAAAGGGAAGGCCAGTGTCAAAATTAAAGTGAAAGAGATGTGAGTGAACAGATTCAGTACTGGGTAAGTGTGGGTTCGAGGATTGACAATCCTCGACGGTGTGATCCTACAAGTTTTGTATCAAAGATACGTGGCTTGCTCAGCCACCTCAGTGAAATAAGGGTCGACAGATACTCTTGAGGAACTTCTGGTCACCATCTTGGACCTTGTCCCACCAGCCATAGATAAGTATTTGAGAGTATGAGTGAGAGGGAAGGGAAATTAAGGATTTGAGGGTGAGAAAAAAATGTTTGAACTCGACTATTTTTAAAGAAGCGGTCATATCATCCAGGACAATCATAGGATCATCCAGGATGATCAGGAAAATTTATGACGTCCGTGACAATTGGTTAAAAAGGCGGTCCTTTCATCCAAGACGATCAGACATCGTCTAGGATGATTAGACTCAGGCGATCATCCTGAGGAGTCAGCCAGTATGATCTTTAACAAAAAGTATCATCTTGGATGATTAGGTGGATCATCTAGGATAGTTAGTAATAATGAATTGTATCGGCCTAATTTAAAATGTGTAACCATTTTTTGCCACATGGATCATCTAGGATGAATAGGTGGATCATCTATAATGATCATCAATAATTGAATCAGAAGTTCAAATTATCCAAGATGATGAAAGATGATCACCAATGATTAAACTAGAATTCGATCAAATCCTCTAGGATCATGCGTATCGTCTAGAATGATCTCAAATAATTAGTCAGATCAACCATCTAATGGAAAGAGAAGGATGATTTGATGATATCATCTAGGATAATAGGATAAAAAATGAAGATTTTTATGATGGAAGGAGATGATTAGAAGACCCCAAAACATAAAATTCAAGTAAAAGTCAAACATAAAAAAAAGATGATAAAAAGAATGAAAAAATATGTTTTTTCTTCAAAGCAAGAATATAATAAGTTTTTCATGTGATTGAATTAAAATTTTATAAGAAATGAGTTAACATCATTGAAATATAAAAAATGGTAAAACAACCGATCCTGTTATCCCCAGCTTAAACTTCTTATAGAGCAAACCACTTTTGAAAATAAAGATCTAACTCATAAAAAGCAATCAGATAAGAAAAAATGATCCATTCAAAACTTCATTCAAGAAAAATATCTTATAGAATAATAAAGCAAAGTAATTAGTCACAATCATGAATTACGAAATCAAGTCATTGAATATATCAAGTGACATATGGATTCTTCTAAGATTTAAAGGTTCGAAAGAGAAGGAAGCTTGCTTTCTTATAGGCTCATTTTATGCTTCATGTCAATTGGTTAGCGCACTTTGCGCATCTTTTAATTTTTGATATACTTTATGAATTTTTTAAATTTTTATGGCGATTATAGCGCATCTTTTTAGTTTTTCTTTTTGGGCTCATTTTATGCCTATTATAATTTTTACAAGCTAGCTCCCTTTCAAAACTTTTAAAAACTCTCAGTTATGAGAATATCTTCTAGATATTAGAGAAAAAAAACTCACTCTCTAATATAAGGAGGAGTAAACCACAAAGTAGAATCAAAGCCATATGATAAATGCAACAACAAGATTAAGAAAGTCTGAAAGTGATTTAACGACTTTGAATATTAATTATATAAGATAGATTACTGTAAGAAGATAGAAAAGATCTCAATTACAAAGTCTAATTATTAATTTGAGATAAACTTTTATTTAGAAATGAAAATTAAACCACTAAAAGGAGTTTAAGGAAGGGAAACAATAAATGGTGTTTCTCACTTTAACTGATTTAGGGATGTCAATCATTGATTATAAAGTTTCAAAAATAAAATTAAGGAAAAAATATAGTTTCAACAGTGACCAAAAGAAAAATTGAAAGAAATAATAACATAAATAATGAAAGCAGGAAAGATAGTAGCAAATAAATAAAAAGCAACAATAAAAAAAACATAATAAATGATAGAAAAAAAAAAGAAAGATCAGAAAATATGAATAAAAGAAACATCATAAAATAAAAATTAAATAAAAAAAAACATAAAGTTCAGAGTTCAGTAGTCATCAAGTTCATGCATTTATGTCAATCACACACAATTTGATTTTTAAGATGCTGAATATGTCAAAGGCCAGTGGTTTAGTAAAGATGTCAGCTTGTTGGTTTTTAGTCGCTACATGGTGTAACTCAATGTCTCCTTTGGAAACATGGTCCCTAATAAAATGATTCCTTATGTCAATGTGTTTAGTCCTTGAATGTTGGATAGGATTTTTAGAGATGTAGATAGCACTTATGCTAGCACATAAAATTAAAATTGTACTTACAGGTAATCCTAAATTAATAATTTGTTTCTTCAATCAAAGAACTTAGGCCACAATTTCCTAAGGCAATATACTTAGCTTTAGCAATAGAAAATGCTAAAAAAATTTATTTTCTACTAGACCAGGAGACTAAGGATTATCCTATGAATTAGAAAGTTCTAGAAGTGCACTTTCTATCCACCCTTTACCCTACAAAATCATATTCAGAATATCCAATAATCTCAAAAGAAGCATTGTGCCTAGGATATCGAATTCCTAAGTTTTGGGTCCCTAAGAAATATCTAAGGATTCTTTTAACTATAATTAGGGGGGATTCTTTAAGATCATCTTGAAATATATCATAGAGACAATCACTAAACACTATATAAGGTTAGCTAGCAGTCAAGTAAAGTAGTGATCCAATCATTCCTCTTTACTTCTTTTGATCAATAGTTTTTTTATTTGAGTCCTTATCTAACTGAACACTGGAGATCATGGGAGTGTTTATTGGCTTGACTTTATCCATTTCATATTTCTTCAAGATATCCTTAATATACTTTGACTTGATTAAGAAAGATTCCATCATACAATTGTCTTGTGCTAAATCCCAAAAAGTAGGATAATTCTCCCATCATTCTCATATCAAATTCCATACTCATTATTTTAAAAAAATTATCTTATAACTTTTTATCAGAAGATCTAAAAAATATATCATTAGCATAGATCTAAACAATGAGTAACTTAATTCCTACATTCTTCAGAAAAAGGGTGGTGTCTACGCTCCCCTTAACAAACTCTCTCTAGTAGGAATGTGCTAAGCCTCTTATACCAAGCTTTGGGTGCTTATTTTAATCCATATAAGGCCTTTTTTAATTTATAAACATGATTTGCAAATTGAGAACTCTCAAAAGTTGGTGGTTTCTCTACAAACATATATACTTTTATTACCCCACTTAAAAAGGCACTTTTGACATTCAATTGGAAAAGCTTAAATCCTTTATAACAAGCAAAGGCTAACAGCACTCTAATGGCTTCCAATCTAGCTACAGGGGCAAAGGTATCCTCAAAATAAATCCCTTTTATTTGGTGTACCCCTTAGCCACCAATCTTGTCTTATTCCTAACTACCACACTAGAATCATTGATTTTATTTTTAAAGACCCATTTGGTTCCTACTTCCCTTTGATTCTTAGGTCATTCTACTAAATCCCATACATCATTCCTCACAAATTAATTAAGTTCTTCTTGCATATCTAAGATCCAAAACTCATCAGAAAGGGATTGATTTATGTTGGTGGGTTCAGTCATTAAGATAAAAGCATAGTGGTTTACTTTCTTTCTAAGTCCATGCTGAGTTCTAACACCTTCAGAAGGCTCTCCTAAGATTAGTTCTTTAGGATGACTTGAAGAATATCTCTAATCTCTAGGTAAAGTGATTTAAGGTTCTACCCTTTCTTCCAGATCTGTAGTTTCTACTCCTTAGGTAATCTCACCTACTCCATCAGTATTTTGAGGATCTACCTTTTTCTCCAAATTTGTAATTTCTACTCCTTGGGTAATCCCTTTAACTTCATCTTCTTTCTCAACTCTGGACTTCTTAGGATCAAATTCATCAAATACTATATGAGTAGTCTCCTCCACCATCAATTTTCTCTTATTAAATACTCTAAAAGATTTCCCCATACTTGAATATCCTAAAAATACTTCTTCATCAGATTTTGGGTCAAATTTTTGTAATAGTGATTTTTGATTGTTAAGAATGAAAACCTTATAACCAAAGACATGAAAGTGAAAAAGTTTGGGTGTCCTACCCTTAATGATCTCATAGGGTATCTTATTTAGTTTGGATCAAACATTCATCCTATTCAAAACATTCATCCTATTCAACCCATAATAAGCTTTGTTTACTACTTCAGTCCAAAAATAATTTAGAAGTTAATACTCAACAAACATGGCCCTAGCGGCTTCAACTAAGGTTATGTTCTTTCTTTCAACTAACCCATTTTGCTTACGGGTCCTAGGAGCTGAGAAGTTGTGACTAATCCCTTGATCCTCATAGAAGGTTCCAAATCTCACATTTTCAAACTCTACACCATAGTCACTATGAATGGTCAAGATATCACAACCTAGCTTCTTCTGAATCTAAGTAGAGAAGGATTTAAATTCATCAAAAGACTTACTCTTATGTGACATAAATCTAATCAAAGTGAACTTTGAGTAGTCATCAATAATTACAAATCCATAGACTTTTTCCCTAGGCTGGTAGTACTAGTGGGTCCAAATAAATCTATATGAAGGACTTCTAAAGGTCTAGAGGTGCCAATGTCCTTAAAGGAATGGAAGGATGATTGAACTTATTTTTTTAGTTGACATGCATCACACAGGTGGTCATTAATAAACTTAAGCTTGGGGACACCTCTAACAAGGTCTTTTTGGATTACTCTCCTAAGGATTTTCATGCTAGCATGACATAACCTCCTTTGTCATAATCAAGACTCATCAATAATAGTTTTAAAGTAAAATGAAGCAGAACATTCAATGTTATTTAAATCCAGCATGTAAATATTTTTAATCCTTTTTTCCTACAAAATAATGTTGTTATTCAAGCTAATGATCATATATTTGACAAAACTTTTATGATAAAACCCTTATCACAAAGATGATTAATGCTGAGCAAGTTATGTTTCAAGCCATCAACAAGTAAAATATTTTGAATCAAAAAGTTCTGAGAGTTTCTGATTATACCTGCGCCCACCACTCTCCTAATGGTGTTATCTCCAAGAGTGACATTGCCTCCAACCCTGGCCTCCATCGAAATGAATTGATTGACATATCCAGTCATGTGTCATGAGCATCCACTATTCATGTGCCACAAGCTCTCAAGAGATCTTATATGAGAGTACACTTATAAAATCATCAAACATCAAATTTAAGAATCCAAACAAGTTTGGGTCCCTTCTTATGGAAAGAAGAATGCAATGCATGTGTGTTATGCTGTGAATCATGAAATTTGGGTCTTCACACCCAATGTGTACTATGGTGAATAGTGCAACTGTGTGAGATATGTCCTAGTATGCCACATGAAAAATATCTAACACCAGGAAAAGGGTTTACTAATTTATTTTGATTATAGTGGTTCTTCTTAGGTTTGAATGAAACATGCTGATCAGATGGATTGTGAAACTGAAACATTATGGGTGGTTTTTTATTTTCTTTTCAAGCAATTAATTTATCTTTTAAAAACTTGTTTGAGTTTTCAAGAATTATATTTTTTATTTTCAAAGCATGCTATTTACTATCCAAATCAGTTGCAATAGTATCCAAATCCTTATATACAGTTTCTATTTTAATATGTAATGCTTTCAATGAATCATGCTACACGATTAAATCAGAATGCTTTTTATTTAACTCATCAAATTCATTAAGTAATATCATTTGACTGCTATCAAATGAAGAGTGATCTTTAAGCAAAACTTCGTATTCTTTTTACAAGTTCAAAAATTCCAATTTCATGCTAGTATGCGATTTCTTAAGTTTTCTATATAATGAACGTATTTTCTTAGAAAAAATAAGTAATTGATTATAGGTTTGTTCACAAACCTCTTCTTGGTCAAACTGGCCAACATGATCATCCACCATCAAGCACAAGTTTATTATCTTCATTCAACTTCAATTTCATAGGAGTCAGATGCATAATCTTCCTAGAAAGCTTTTTGGAATAATTTCTTAGCCTTCCTAAACTTGGGATTGTCCTCACCTCTCTCCTTTCTTGGGGGAGCCTAGTGTAGGACAATAAGCTTTTATATATCTTGTCTTCCTGCATTCAAAATAAATCACATCAGAAGAACATTCAAAATTATTGTTGCTCTTACCTTTATTCCACTACTGATGGTGCTTTATTTCTTCCTTAAAATAATTTTTGAATTGCCTAGTGATTAAGGAAACATCATCACTTTCAGACCTGGAAGAAAGGTATCCGTATCATTAGCCTTCAGTGCTACAGTTTTCTCCTTCTTTTTCTCATCTGCATCAAGTTGTTTTTGGTTCACTTCTTGCTCTTAAAAAATGAGTGATCAATGTAAGTTATCAACAGAATAAGTATTCAAATCCTTGGATTCAATTATTGCAGTAATCTTAGCATCAAAGGAATAAGGCAAACATCTCCAAATTTTGTTAACTTTTTTATAGTTTGTTAGCTCTCTTTCTAAGGCATACAGTGAGGTGACAATTTGAGTAAACCTAGTATATATTTCATATATCGATTCACTAGGTCTCACGCAAAAAAGTTCATAACCATACAGTGAGATAGTCAACCAAGATTATTTAACTTCACTTGTACCTTCATAAGTAATACACAATATATCTTATATTTTTTTACCAGTAGCACAAGCTGAGACACACATGTAATCTTCAAATTTTTGTGCATAGAAAAAATAGTTTAGACATTTGTATTAAGTTGTGTTAAATCCCTATCATAAAATGTTCATTCAGTAAAAGAAAATTCAGTTTTGAAACCATTGATTTCACGAGTTGGTGCAGGATATGCATCCTTAACAAGCATTCACATGTGATAATCTATATATTATAAAAACGAGAACATGCAAGTTTTCCAGAAATCAAAAGGTATATTATTAAACAATGTTGGTCGAGTAATGTAATACCCTTCCTCATTATTTCGGTTATCGAAGTTATCCATGGATCAAAATTCAAAAGTTTTTAAAAACTAGATTTTATGAATCCCACTATTATACCACTTGAAAGTTCATTAGGGTTGTTAAGCCCTTATGAACTAGCCTGATGCTAACCAAGAGAGGGGGGGGGGGGGGGGGGGGGGGGAATCGTGGTTTAAAAAGTTCTTAAACAAAAAAAATACAATCTTTTTAAAATTTTTTAGAACACAAAACATATGATCATCTATAAAAAATTAGTACATAAATTAATGTTCAAAAAAGTAATAAGAAAGAGTACACTAAATTTTATAGTGGTTTAGCCAACTTGACATACGTCCACAACCTAGAGCCTCTCCTCTAGGTATTGTACTAAAACTCTATTACTCTAATTTTATTCCCACAGTACGGTGGAGAAGCCTGTATAAAACCCTTTCCATCGACCCCGATGAGGCAGAGAAACTGAGTTCTTTTTTATTTCTCCTAAAGAAGGCATAAAACCTTGATCGATTAGTAAAGAAGACCTCCCTAGAGTCTCCAACAAATTAGGGATGATGACTGGAAAAGACCACTCGGATCCTTTCCTGGAGCAACCTTTGCGAAACCCTCAAAAACCCCCCCTCACAATATCCTCTCTCTCTCTCCCAAGCTCTCCCTCTCCTTCTCTTGGCTCTCTCAGGACAGGACAGTAGTAAAAGATATCTACTTGAATAATCAAGATAGCTTATAAAGAAGGGCTTAAAATTTGCCCTAAATTGTAATAAGCTATCAAAGATCATCTAGACCGTCCTATACGATCAGTGTATTTTCATCCCTTTTAGCTAGGACAATTTGGTAGGGTTAGATGATTAAAACCCTTATTTGTTCTGATTATCCAGGATGATGTGGACATCATTCTGTATAATTAGTTCAAAACCCCACGTATCATTCAACACATCGTTCTATTCATTTAGAGTCATATATGTTAGATGAAGAAGAAATATAACATATCGTCCAAGATGATCCTTGAACAGCATGTACGATTAGTTCAAAATAATATATTTTTATCCAACACATTGTTCTATTCGTCTAGGTGATGTAAGAGAAGATGAAGGTTTTATAACTGATCATCCAAGATGATATGATCGAGCAATAAAACCATAATTGCTTTCCTTACTCACTTGATTAATTTAAGCATGATAGCAATAAATCATCTAAGATGATATTTGATCATCCTGTATGATTTCTTAAAATAAAATCATACTTAAAAGAGTTAGCGGTTGATTCTTTTTGATTTAAGTCTATCATCCAGGACGATGTTAATATCATCCCAGATAATTTGCTTAATTCAGCTTCCTTAACAAGGATGCCCTAATTAGGATTTCTATTTTTAACTGATCTTCTAGGATGATTTAAGATCATCCCGAATGGTATGATCAAAAATTAAAAACACTAAAAGAGAAATAATTTCTTCTCCTGAGAGTGTGTGTGTTAGGTTATTTAGCTTCAAGAATCACACTATTACATTTAACTCAAGAAAAGGTAAAAATCCTTGAAGTACACTTACAGACTAACTCAATCCTAATCTACTCAATCTTGAGTTAGCTTCAATTGTAACTGACTTTGTGGACCTAAAATGTTAGTAGGCATGGCAATAGTAGAGAAACAAAAATGTCAGAAATATTTTCTTTCATCAAAACTATAATCCTTGAATCCAGGTTTGCAATAATATTGCTGGAGGTGGAGGTTCTCCTACAAGAGATGCTTTCCCTTCTTTATCAAAATCTGGCTTAGCGTGCTCTTACCTCTGATGAAAAAGGATACAAAGATATGCATCCGTACCTAAAATAGGGACATTATTAGGTGAAGAAGAACATGTGTGTTAGTATTTGTGGTCTAAGGATATATTTTGTTTCTTATGGGTATTTATATATCGAATATGAGTCATATTGTGGAAATAGTCGATAATGAGTTTGGCTTTATCGAATTAAGTATTTGACATTATGAGGTAAGTGATAATTCGGCTGCCTAAGAGTTTTTCTTTTTTTGTTCACATCGTATAAAATATTCAAAAATTGGCCTAGACGATCTGTCAAAATTAAAAATCCTAATTAGGGCATCTTTGTTAAGACAGCTGAATTCGCAAATCATCCTAGATAATACTTTCATTGTCCTGGATGATAGGCTCAAATCAGAAAGAATCTGCCACCAAACTCTTTTAGGTATGATACTAATTTTTGAAATCGTATAGGACTATCACATATCGTTTTGGATGACTCATTACAATCATGCCTAAATTAATCATGTGATTAAGGAAAGTAATAATGGTTTGATTGATCGAGTATATCATATTAGATGATCTAAGGATCTTCCTGGGCAATTTCAAGATCATCTTGGATGATCTCAGGATCATCCTAGATGATCAGTTAGAAAAATCTTAGTCTTCTCCTAGATCATATGGATGACTAGAACAATATGTTGGACGATTAGTTAAAATTCTCCATCATCTAGGTGTATCACCTTGATGACCAGAATGATGTGTTGGATGATAATCCCTAATTTTGAACTAATCGTACGGGATGATTCAAGAATCTTCCTGGATGATACATTATATTTCTTCATCATTCAACATATATCTTTTAGACGACTAGAATTATGGGCTGGGCGATATATATGATTTTGAACTAATCATACAGGATGATGTCCACATCATCCTAGACGATCAGAACTAACAAGACTTCTAATCATCCATCCCTCTTAGATCGTCTTGGCTAAAAGGACTAAAAATACACTGCATATGGGATGATATATCGATCATGAATGATTTTTTATGGCATATTACAAATTAGTGCCAATTTTAATCCCTTCTTTATAAAATCTCTTATTTATTCAAGAGGGTATCTTTTGCTATAGTCCTGACTTGAGAGAGCCAAGAGAAGGAGGGGGAGAGCTTAGGAGAGAGAGAGGATCTTGTGAGGGGGAATTTGTAAGGGGTTCACAATGGTTTCTCCAAGAAAGGATCTGGGTCACCTTCTCCATTCATCGTCCCTGGTTCCTTGGAGGATCTAAGGAGGTTTTCATCAACATAAGGTCAAAATTCTTTGCCTGCTTCAAAAGGAAGGAAAAGGGGTCTTGGTTCTCTTCCTCACCAGGGTCGGTAGAAAAGAGTTTGTAAAGGCTTCTCTACCTTATTGTGGGAGCAAAAGGAGAGTCACTGTTGGTTTGTGTAATACCCAAAGGAGAGGCTTCAGGGAGTGGACATAAGTCAAGTTGACCAGACAACTATAAAATCTGGTGTGTTCTTTCTTATTACATTTTCGTATTTTAATTTTTGTACTTTATTTTCTTGTGGATGATCGTATGGTTTAATGTTTTAAAATATTTTTAAAAAGATCATGATTTTTGTTTAAAGATTTTGAAAACTACAAATTCATCACCCCTCTTGGTTAGCCTCGAGCTTGTTCATAAGGGATTAACAATGCTAATAAACTTTCAAGTGGTATTAGAGCGGGATTCATAAAATCTAGTTTTTGAAAACTTTTGAATTTCGATCCTTGGCTAACTTTGGTATCTGAAGAACTTTAGAAGGGTTTTCTATTATCCAACCATCATTATTTAATAATATACCTTTTGATTTCTGGAAAACTCGCATGTCCATATTTTTATAATCTATAGATTATCACATGTGGATGCTTCCTAAAGATGGTTATTCTGCACCAAAATGTGAATTCAATGGCATAAAAACTGAACTTTTGTTTACTAAATGGACTCTTGATGATAGGGATCTAGTATAACTTAATGAAAATGTTTAAACTATTATTTTGTGCACTAAAATTTGAAGATTACATTTGTGTTTCAACTTGTTCAATTAGTAAAGAAATATGAGATAAATTATATATCATTTATGAAGACACAAGTGAAGTCAAAAAATCTAGGTTGAAAATATAGCTTCATGACTACGAACTCTTTCACTTGAAACCTAGTGAGTCAATATCAAAAATATATATTATGTTTACACAAATTGTCACCTCCTTGCATGTCTTAGGAAGAGAAATCAATAATTATGAGAAAGTTAACAAAATCTTAAGATGTTTACCCTCTCCCTATGATACTAAGATAAATGCTATCACTGAATCCAAGGATTTTGAACACTTATTCTATTGATAACTTACTTGGATAACTCATTACTTAAGAGCAATCAGTAAACCAAATACAACTTCATGCAGGTGAGAAAAAGAAGGATAAAACTATGGTGTTGAATGCTAATGATACAAATATTAATTCTTCCCGGTATGAAAGTGATGATTTTTCCTTAATCACTGGGCAATTCAAAAGTTTTCTTAGGAAGAAAAAAAAAAAGCACCATCAGAAATGGAATAAAGGAAAGAGAAGAAAGAATTCTAAATGTTCTTCTGATATTATTTTCTTTGAATGCAGGAAGCTAGAACATGTAAAAGATGATTGTCCTACACTTAAGGCTCACCCAAGTAAGGAGAAGGGTGAGGAGAAACTCAAGTTCAGGAAGGACAAGAAGCAGATTCAAAAGACTTTTTGGGCGGATTCTGCATCTAACTCCTCTAAGACTAAAGTTGAAGAGGAGACTACAAACTTGTGTTTGATGGCGGATAAAGATCTAGGTCACTCTAACCAAGATGGGGTATGCAAACTAACCTATGATCAATTACTTAATGTTTCTAAAAAAATACAGTCATCATATAAAAAACTTAAGAAATTGTATACTAGCCTGAAATTGAATTTTTTTATCTTGCAAAAAGAGCATGAAGTTTTGCCAAAAGATCATTCAACACTTGATACCAATCACATAAATTTATAATATGAATTTGATAAGTTAAATAAAAAGCATTCTAATTTAATCGTTGAACATGATTTATTGAAAGCATTGCATGTTGAATTAGAAACCGTATACATGGAATTAGATTCTCTTATAATGGTTTTAGATAGTAAAGAGCATGCTTTGAAAGTAGAAATTTCTATTCTTAAAAACTCAAAAAGGTTTTTGGAAGTTCAATTAACTACTTACAAAGAGAATAGAAAATCATCCATAATGCTTGAGTTTCACAATCCACCAAATCAGCATGCATCATTCAAATATAGGAAGAGGCACTATAACTCGAGTAGATTAATAAACCCTTTCCTAGTGTTAAATATTTTTTTATATGACATGCTAGGACATATCTCAAACACTTGCACTATTCAACGTAGTACACATTAGGTGTGGAGACCCAAATTATATGATTCATAGCATAACACACATGCATTGCATTCTTCTTTCTATAATAAGGGATCAAAACTTATTTGCATTCCTAAATCTAACATTTGATAATTTTATAGGTGCGCTCTCACACAAGATCTCATGAGAGCATATGGTACCTAAGCAGCGGATGCTCACGCCATTTGACTAGAGACACCAATCAATTCATTTTGCTAGAGGCTAGGGTTGGAGGAAAGGTCACTCTTGGAGACAACATCACTAGGAAAGTGGTGGTGTAAGTATAATCAAAATCTTTAAGATCCTTTTGATTGAAAATATTTTACTTGTTGAAGGTTTAAAAAATAACTTGCTCAGCATCAAACTTTGTGATAAGGGCTTTTATCATAAAATTTTTGTCAAACACATGCATCATTAGCTTGAATAACAACACAATTTTGTAGAAAAAATGAACAATAATGTTTAAATGCTTGATATAAAAAACATTAAATGTGTTGCTTCATTTTGCTTAAAAACTGCTATTGATGAGTCTTGGTTGTGACATAGGAAGTTATGTTATGCCAGCATGAAAACCCTTAAGAGAGTAGCCTAAAAGGACTTAGTTAGAGGAGTCCCCAAGCTTAAGTTCACTAAGGAACACCTATTATATGCGTGTCAGCTAAGGAAATAAGTTAAATCCTCTTTCCATTCCATTAAGGACATTAACACCTCTAGACCTTTAGAAGTCCTTCACATGGATTTGTTTGGACCCATCAGTACTACCAACTTAGGGGGAAAAGTCTATTTATTTATGATTATTGATGACTACTCAAGATTCACTTAGATTATATTTCTGTCATATAAAAGTAAGTCTTTTGATAAATTTATATCCTTATCAACTTGGATTTAGAAAAAGATAGCTTGTGAGATCTTAACCATCCATAGTGATCATGGTGGAGAGTTTGAAAATATGAGATTTGAAACTTTCTATGAGGAGCAATGGAATAGTCATAACTTTTCAGCTCTTAGGATCCCTCAACAGAATGAGGTAGCTGACAGAAAGAACAAGACCTTAGTGGAAGCCGTTAAAGCCATGTTTGTTAAGTATTCACTTCTAAAATACTTTTGGATAGAAGTAATGAACACAGCCTATTATGTGTTAAATATGGTGAATGTTAGATTCATACTGAATAAGACACCCTATGAGATCATTAAGGGTAGAAAACCTAACCTTTCTCACCTCCATGTCTTCAGCTGTAAGGTTTTCATTCTTAATAATGGGAAATCACTCTTAGGAAATTTTGACCCAAAATCTATTGAAGTAGTGTTCCTTGGATATTCAAGTAAGGGGAAATCCTTTAGAGTGTTTAATAAGAGAACATTGGTGGTGGAGGAGACTACTCATGTAGTGTTTGAAGAATCTGAACAAAAAAAGTTTAGATTTAAGGAAGAAGATGAAGTAGGAGAGATTACCCAAGGAGTAGAAACTATAAATCAGGAGAAATGATAGAGAATCAAAATACTGATGGAGAAGGTATGATTACCCAAAGAATAAAAACTATAAATCTGGATGAAATGGTAGAACCTCAAAATACTTTTCCTAGAGATTGAAGATATTCTTTGAGTCGTCCTAAGGAACTTATCTTAGGAGACTCTTCTAAAGGTGTTAGAACTAGGCATGGACTTAGAAAGGAAGTAAAGCACTATGCCTTTATCTTAATGACTAAACCCACCAACATCAATCAATCCCTTTCTGATGAATTCTAGATCTTAGCTATACAAGAAGACTTAAACTAATTTGTTATGAATGATGTTTGGGAGCCTGTAGATATACCGAAGGGCCAAAGTGTAGTTGGAACCAAATGGGTCTTTAAGAATAAAATGAATGATTCTGGTGCGGTGGTTAGGAATAAGGAGAGATTGGTGGCTAAGGTGCATAATCAAATAGAAGGGATTAATTTTGAGGAGACTTTTACCCCTGTAACTAGATTGGAAGCAATTAAAGTATTAATAGCCTTTGCATGTTATAAAAGATTTATGCTTTTACAAAATGGACATCAAGAGTGCATTTTTAAATGGGGTAATAAAAGAAGATGTGTTTGAAGAATAACCCTATAATTTTGAGAGTTGTTAATTTCTAAATCATGTTTATAATTAAAAAAGCCTTATATGGATTAAAATAGGCACCCAGAGCTTGGTATGAGAGGCTTAGCACATTCCTACAAGAGAGGGATTTTGTTAAGGGGAACATAGAGACCACTCTTTTTCTGAGAAAAGTAGGAGTTGAGTTACTCATTGTTCAGATCTATGTTGATGATATAATTTTTGGATCTTCTAATAAAATATTATATGATGATTTTTCTAAAATAATGAGTAAGAAATTTGAGATGAGTATGATGAGAGAATTGTCCTACTTTTTAGGATTTAGCATAAGACAAATAGATATGAAATCTTTCTTAATCAATCAATTTATATTAAGGACTTTTGAAGAAATATGAAATGGATAAAGACAAGCCAATAAACACTCCCATGAGCTCCAGTGTTCAATTAGATAAGGACTCAAATAAAAAATCTGTTGATCAAAAAAAGTATAGAGGAATAAATGGATCACTACTTTACTTGATTGCTAGCTAACCTGATATAATATTTAGTGTTTGTCTCTGTGCTAGATTTCAATCTAATCCTAAAGAATCCCAGCTGACTATAATTAAGAAAATCTTTAGAAATCTCTTAGGGACCAAAAACTTAGGAATCTGGTATCCTTGGCTCATCAATTCTTTTGAAATTATTGGATATTTTGATTCTGATTTTGCAGGGTGTAGGGCGAATAGAAAGAGTACTTCTAGAACTTGTTAATTCATAGGATAGTCTTCAGTCTCCTAGTCCATTAGAAAACAAAACTCTTTTGCACTTTCCACTGCTGAAGCTGAGTATATTGCCTTAGGAAGTTGTGTGGCCTAAGTCCTTTGGTTGAAGCAACAAATTCTGGATTTAGGATTACCTATAGGCACATTTGAATAATATGTGGTAACACTAGTGCCATCTACTTCTCTAAAAATCCTATCCAACATTCAAGGACTAAACACATTAACATAAGGCTTCACTTTATTAGGGACCATGTTACCAAAGGAAACATTGAGTTTCACCATGTAGCAACTGAAAACCAACAAGCAGACATCTTTACTAAACCACTGTCCTTTGGCATATTCAACATCTTAAAAATCAAATTGGGTGTGATTGACATAAATGCATGAACTTGATGATTACTAAACTATGAACTTTATGTTTTTTTATCTTTCTTTTGTTTTTGTTTTTTTTCTTTATATTATTTATGGCATTTCTTTTATTTATGCTTAGATTGTTAATTCCTTTTTATTTGTTATAGTTTTTCATATTTTCATGTTTTGTTTTTCTTTCAATTTTTTTTTGGTGACTACTGAAATGATATTTTATGTCTTATTTTTAATTTTTTGAAAATTTGTAATCAATAATTGGCATCCCTAAATCAATTAAAGGGAGAAACATCATCGATTTTTTTTTCTTTCTTCTAACTCCTTTTAGCGGTGTAATTTTCTTTTTTAAACAAAAGTCTATCTTAAATTAACAATTGGACTTTACAATTGAGATCTTTTATATCTTCTTACAGTAATCTATCTTGTATAAAAAAAGGTCAAAATCATTTAATCTCTTTCAAGCTTTCTTAATCTTGTTGTTACATTTGTCATATGACTTTGATTCTACTTTGTGATTTACTACTCCTTATATTAGAGAGTGAGTTTTTCTTGTGTAATATATAGAAGAAATTCTCAGAATTGAGAGTGTTTAAAAGATTCAAAAGGGAGCTAGCTTGCAAAAATGACAAGAGACATAAAATAAGCCCAAAAAGAAAAAAAACTTAAAAGATGTGCAATAATCGCAAAAAAAAAATTGAAAGATACACAAAGTGTATCATAAATCAATAGATGCATAAAGTGCACAAACCAATTGACAAGAGGCACAAAATAAGCCTATAAAAAAGCAAGCTTCCTTCTCTTTCAAACCTCTAAATCTTAGAATAATTCATGTGTCACTTTATATTTTTAAAGACTTGATTTCTAAATTCATGATTGTGGCTAATTACTTTGTTATATTATTCTATAAGATTTTTTTTAATGAAGTTTTGAGTGGATCACTTTTTCTTATCTGATTACTTTTTCTAATTGAGATCATTATTTTCAAAAGATGATTTGCCCTGTTAGAAGTTTGAGCTGGGGATAACAAGATCAGTTGTTCTACCATTTTTAAAATTTGGCGATGTGAACTCATTTCTTACAAATTTTTAATTCAATCACTTTAAAAATTATTATATTCTTGTTTTGATAAAAAAAAACTTTGTTTTTCATTCTTTATGTTATTTTCACTATCTTTTCATTATTTTATATTTGATTTTTACTGGTTTATTATATTTTGTAGCCTCTTCTGATCACCTCCTTCCATCTAAAAAATATTTAATTTTTTGATCACATCATCCTAAACGATATTTTATCATCCTGGATGATATCATTAAATCACCCTTCATCATCCATCTAATGACTGATCTGACTCAATCATCTAAGAATAACCTGGATAATCCACATCATCCTGGATTATCTAATTAATTTTTGCTCAATAATTTATGATCATCCTAGATGATACACCTGCTCATCCTAGAAAATCCACGTGGCAAAAATAGTCACTTATTTTAAATTCGATCAGTATGATCCATTATTATAGATCACATTGGAAGATCCTCCTAATCATCCTGGATGATCCATTTCATCAACAGACATCCAGCATGACTCGTCAGGACGATCGCCTGAGTCTAATAATCTTAGATGATGTCTAATCATATTAGATAATAGGACTGCCATTTTAGCCAATCATCCTGGATGTCATAAGTTCTCCTGATCGTCCTAGACGATCCTACGATCATCTTGAAAGATATTCCCAATTATGTATAAATAATAGTTTTGAATCTTTTTTCTTCACACCATCCTTCTTCAATTCTTTGTAATCCTTCCTTCCTCTCCCTCATCCTTTCAATCGTGGATGAAAAGTACACTAGAATGTTGGTTGGAAGTTCTTCGAGCGCCAATATTGACCCTCGATTCACTGTGGCGGCTGACTAAGCAACCTATCTTCGATACAAAATGGTTGGGATCATAACTTCAATGATCATCAATTCTCGAATACGCACTTACCCATTACTGAATATGTTCATTCACACCTCCCTCACTTTTATTTTGACCCTAGCTTTCCCATTCAAATCTGAACTCCTCTATGAGTTCTTTACTAGTCTTAGGATCAACTCCACCTATATCGCCCTAAAGTTTTATGTGCATAGACGCCCAATAGTGATCACCTATCAGGATTTCCATGAACTCCTCCAATTTTTTACTACTGGAGACAAGATTCACATCTTATCTTCAGATCCTGATTATGACTGGGGGTCCTGCCAACTAACTATTGAGGAACACAAATATCTCCTACCATGATGGGGCATCAAGGACCTTAGTCAAAGATTCTTGGACAATGCAAAATATTTTTAGAACCTTAGTAATTCCAAAGGCTAGTGATCGTGTCCACATCACTCCCCTCCTTTCAATCACCACCTTTTATATAATGGCCTATATGGAGTTCAATACCACTGATCTTCTCTTTCAATACATTGAGCACCTAACCAGTATTAGGGATCCAGGGCAAAAAAGAAAACTCAACCTTACTCTTTACCCACTAAATTATCAGTCTGTTAACTACACCAAAAGCTCCTTTTATAATTTTCACAACACTCGTCTCCATCCGAGGGACAAAGAGGCTAAGGGAGTTGAGGAGGAAGCTGCTCCTGCACCTAATCCTACACCTATTTTGATTTACCAGTAATCACAGTTGGATCAACTAGTGGAGAGGTTCGGACCATTAGGAGGATAGGTTTGACTCTCACTTTGCTGCACAGGAGCAGTAGCATGAGGCGGATGTTGCTAGATTTGATGATATGTGGCCCACCAACAATAACAGTATGACTAGGATATAGCCTAGTTTGGGGAGCAATTTGCTTCCATAAATAGTCTTTTTTTGCCATCACCACCTCCTCCTTCGCCTGATTAGGGTCCCTCGTACTTGTAGTTTATTATGATATTTTTATGATGTTTTTTCGTGTACTACATTTAGTTTTTAGGTTATATTTTTTCCTTTATAATTCATTTCTATTTCATCCTCCTTTTTATGATGTTAAAAGGGGGAGTAGTGTTAGTGTTGGTTCATTATATTATTAGTTTTGTACTACTGTTGTTAGTGTTGTTTCATTATATTGTTGTTTTTTTGTACCACCTGCTTGTAGTAGTAAAATTTATATTATTTGGTTCATACTATTCTCCTTTACTTTATATTTCATTAATCTGCTAGAGTTGAATTTCCTAACAAATATTTGTCATCATCAAAAAGGGGGAGATTATTGCAAAACTAGATTAAAGGATTATAGTTTTGATTTTAGCAAATATTTCTACAATTTTTGTTTCTCTATTATTACCCTGCCTTCCAACTTTTCAGGTCCACAAGGTTAATTACAAATCAAGCTAGTTCAAGATTGGGTAGATTGGGACTGAGTTAGTCTGTAAATGTAATTCCAGTGTTTTTACAATTTCTTGAGTCAAATATAATAAGGAGGTTCCTGATACTGAGTAACCTTACTCACACACACTCAGGGGGAAATATTCTATAGGCTTAAGAGTTTTTTTGTTCACAACGTATAGGATGATCAAAAAATTGGTTTGAACAATCAATTGAAATCAGAAAATCTAATTAGGGTATCTTTGTTAAGATAGCCAAATTAAACAAATCGTACTAGATGATACTTACATCGTCCTAAATGATAGGCTCAAATTAGAAAAAAATCAGCCACCAAACTTTTTTAGGTATGATACTATTTTTAGAAATCATACAAGATAATCCCATATCATCCTAGATGATTCATTACAATCATGCCTAAATTAATCACATGATTAAGTAAAGCAGTAAATGTTTGATTTATTGATCATATCGTTCTAGATGATCTCAGGATTATCCTCGACAATCAGGTAGAAAAACCTTAATCTTCTCCTGGATCACCTGGATGACCATAACGATATGGGAACTATAAGTTGAAATTCTCCATCATCTAGGTGTATCACCTAGACGATCAGAATGATGTACTGGATGATAATCCCTGATTTTGAACTAATCATGCAGGATGGTCCAAGAATCGTCTTGGATGTTACATTATATTTTTTTCATCATCTAAAATATATCTTCTAGAAGACCAGAACAATGGGTTGGACAACATGTATGGTTTTGAACTAATCGTATAGGATTATCCACATATCATCCTGGACGATCAAAACAAATAAGGCTTCTAATCATCCAGCCCTCTCAGATTGTCCTGGCTGAAAGGGATAAAATTACACTGATCGTACAAAATCTTATGTCAATCATCCTAGATAATCTTTGATGACAAGTTGTAAATTAGGGCAAATTTTAAGCCCTTCTTTACAAGATCTCTTGTTTATTCAAGAGAGAATCTTTGCTATGTTAAGAGAGTTTCTATTTACATGTTTTACATTCTTGCAACTTGTATAGTTTTGATGATTCCAAATATTATTGTTTTATGTGTAGTTATCTCCTAACACTTTTTGGAAGATTTGTTTTTGCTCTTGTGTGTACTAATATTTCAGGAAAATCGAACTCCAAACTACTGAAGACTTCAAAATAAATTCAACATGAGATATATTGTATTTTCAAGCTTATAAGTTTTGTATGAATTAAGTTTGAGAGGGAGTGTTTGTAATTGAGTGAATAAACACACAAACACTTGAGAAGATCTTAAAAATTTTGTACTGATCGTACGGGATGAATATAATTCGTACGGGACGATCAGGTCAGTTATCTCCTTGTAAGAGAAATGGAACGAACAGTTTTTGGAGAAAATTGTTTCTAAGTCCTGATCATCCAGGACAAAATTTTTTTCATCCCAGGATGAGCTAGGCTCTGTAAAATATTTGTCCAGATGAAATTATAATCATGCCAGGACGAGTTGGGATCTTTAAAATTTTTGTCCAGACGAAATTATAATCATCCCCGGATGAGTTGGGCTCTATTAAATTTTTATCCAAACGATATTTATAATCATGTCTGGATGAGTTACTCTCTATAAAAATTTCATCCAAACGAAATCCTGTTCGTCCAAGGATGACGGAAACCGACTTAAGTAAGTTGGTTACATCCTGTAGTTATTTGGAAACCGAACTATGAAATAATTGTTCGTCCGGACGAACCTAGTTCGTATAGGACGATGATCGTGTACGAACATAGTTTGTACCAATATTCATTAGGATCATTTTTGACACTTTAAGTAAAATCATTCAGGACGATCCACGATCGTAACAGGATGATCCATTTTGTGTTGACTTGAAAATTTACAGTTTTTGGACGATTTTTCTTATCTCTTCTATTTATAGTCCAATTTAGACTGCCACCAAATATTTTTCTCATTGATCTTTGTTCCAATTGAAAGAAGAGTCAAGGAGAGAGTGTGAGAGAGTATTTGAAGAAGGATTATTGCTACCGGAGCGTGAAGGCTTCACTTGGAGTTTAAAGGTAAGAGTCATTACTTTTGAATTATGATTACTTCACTCTTTTCTTTCTTCATTCTAGATTTTTTGTAAGGAGATCTCAGAACTTAGGTTGTAGGGTGGTTAGAAAAAGCACTTCTAGAACATGTCAGTTCATTGGAAATTCATTAGTTTCATGGTCTAGTAGAAAATTAAATTCAGTAGCCCTATCTAATGCAGAAGCTAAATACATTGCATTATGAAGTTGTGTGGCACAGGTACTTTGGTTAAAAGAACAGTTAATTGATTTAAGATTAACTATAGGCACTATACCAATTTATTATGATAATACTAGTGTTATTTGCATTTCTAAAAATCTTATTCAACATTCATGAATCAAACACATAGACATAATGCATCATTTCATAAGGGATTATATATCCAAGAGAGAAATTGAACTCATTCATGTTACAACTGAAAACCAACTTGCAGACATTTTTACAAAACCTTTAGCCTTTGATACTTTCAGTTCATTAAGAACAAGGCCTGGTGTGATTGATTTAAATGCTTAAATAAAAATATTTTTTGCAACATTGATGTTTATTTTTTAGTTAATGTTTTTGTGTTCGTTATGAGTTTTTTATCTTATTTTTGTGTGATTGTTTTTTGGAGTCTATGTTTTATTGTTGTACATGGTGTTTTTGATGTGTTTTTTGAATTTTAGTTTTGTTTGTGTGCAAAAAATTAAAAAAAATTTTAAGTGACAGTCGTCCGGGACGAAAAATTTTCGTACGGGATGATTTGTGTAATGTGTCAAAGTGTTAGATTTTAAACCGTTTGCATGCAGTTTTTAGTGTTTAAAGTTCACTTTGTCTGGACTATCATTATGATCGTACATGATGATTTTTTTTTGAATCGGCGGGATGAATGAATGAAGCAGTTGATTGGATAAGGTAGTTTTTAATACGAACTTCGTACATACGAACCTTTGGTTCGTCTGAACGAATACATGTAGGTTTGATGTAGGGGACGGTCAACAGCCATTAAAATGATATAAGTTCAGATCATCCCGGGATGAACACGTGTTCGTCTGTACGATCACACTGGTCAAAAGTTTATACGAAAGGACATTCATAAGTCACATGGATTACGAAAAGCCGTTTCATTCTGTTCATATTGGATCATCTGTACGAAATATTTTTGTACGGGATGAACGAAAATGTCGTACGGGATAAAATTTTTTCATCTGGTACGAACATGTTGTTTTCAATAAATATGTGGGCTTTTTAGATCAATAAGTCACACTCTTAACATCACTTTCAATCCCTTTCGTATTCTAGATCTTTTACAAATGGCAAGTTCTAGCAAGCGCCAAAAGGTTATAGAGAAGAAACCTCATAGGAATTCATCCGAGAACTTTCTTTCCAAAGCAAATGAGGATTCTTTTCCTAGGTTTGCTTCAGCCAAAATCACCCCCTCTAGAATTCTAAACCAAGATAAAATTACCTTTCAGGTGAAGCATTTATTTTCTTCAACACAGTTTCATTTTATCCTTACCCTCATCCACCACTATAATAAAGAAACATTTCAGTACTTTCTTGCCAACATGTCCTTCAATTCTGACCACTCTATAATTCGTTCCTTTGTTTTCAAACAAAAAGTTGAAATCACAAAGCATGACTTAGGAGCATTTTTAAACTTAAGAACTGAGGGAGCTAGAGCCCATACCTTAATCACCAATGATCAATAAAAATGGTATGAAATCAATAGGGTGATTAGAGGAAATTATTTAGATGAGCATGTGGCTAGGGTATCAGGTCTTGTCAGAAATGCACGACTCATTCATCTTGTTCTTAGAACTTCAATCATTCCAAAAGCTGGTGATAGAGTCAAAATAACCCCCCTTCTTTCCATGGTGACCATCTTAATCATGAGCAATAAACTGATAGATGAAGCCAAACTTATTCTTGACTATCTTAATGGGCTTTCTGAAATTGGCCATGTAGAACAGAAAAGAAAGAGGAATATTGCCTTAGGACACTTAGTTAACTATGTTCTGGAGAAGAAATACAACTTGTTTCATCCTGATCAAGAATATGAAGAACTGCTCTACTACAATGAAGGATCATTTAGAGCGATCTTCAATGAAGAATTAGGTAAAGCACATGTCATAAGTGATACAGAGGAAGAGCTAGAAGGTGCACCTGCTCCCACTAATGAACCACAAGATTTGGTTCAAAGATTTGATTGACTACAGACTCATTTTAATAAACGTTTTGATCAAATTGAGACTCATCTACAGTAGCAGCCTACATAATATCAACATGACATGGGTTTTATGAGGGAGCAAATGAATGACATCAGTACCAATATACTCATGATGAGTACATACTTTAACATCTTTGGTCGTGCTGCTCCTCCTCCTCCTCCAGATCAAGGACCGTCTGAGTGATAAATGCATTTGATGTTATGTGTTTTTATGTATTTCTTTTTGTTTTAGTTATTTTTTTTAGGAAGTTTGATGTATTTTTCTTTATTTAGATATTTTGTTGTTGTATTTATATCTTGATCTAAGATTGTATTATCTTTCTATTGATATCAATATATGTTGTTATGTTTTGACTTTAATGATTTTTGAAATGTATGTTAGTATTTATGACAATCATCAAATTTTTAATCTTAAATTGTTATATCCTGAATTGTAAGTTAAAATTAAATTCATTAGAAAATTTAATTGTTCTAAATTTAAGTTTTGATTATAACTTGATATTATTAAGATTATAAATTTCATGTATTTTATTTAGAACTACTTTATTGTTAATATTATTATTACAATTGTGATGTTTTTCTTATTTTTTTATTTCACTTATCAGTTAATATTTATGCACTTAGATCAATTTGAAATTTTAGATTATTGATTTAGGAAAGAATATGATTACTCTTGAAAAATGTATAAATGTACAAAAATCAAAAAAAAACGCAAATGTTCACACTATGAAAAAGAGGCACAAAATAAGTCCAACATGAAAAAAGACGCACAAAAAATTCCACAAATTTGAAAAAGATGCGCAAAGCACCACATGTGGTAGTTATTTCTTTCCAAATTCTTTTAATATCTAAATTCAAATTGTTCTTATGTTCATTTATATTACATATTGAAATTTGAAATATACAATTTTTCTATTCATCCTTCTTGCAATGATTTTCTTTATCCTAATGTTTAAATAGACTCATGTTTTGATAAATTCTTTTTAGTTTCTATGTTATATCTCTTCTTAAGTTCTATGAATTTTTATGATTTGACTAACATTTTAATTTTATTTGCATTTATTGTTTCAATCACTTTCAAAGTTAAATTGTCAAATGATTTTCGTATTTCTACTTACATTTCAAGTATATTTCTTCTTCACTTTTTGTTGTTGTCAAAAAGGGAGAGAAATTGTTTGTTTCATTAGTTCGTCCGTCCGTGTGTTTTTTGTTTTGTGTGATATTGTTGTGTTTTATGTTGTTTTGTTTTATATAAAATTTTGTGTTTTATCCGTGTGTTTTTGTTTTGTTTTATATGAAATTGTAATTCAATGACTCCTTATTTTCATGAGTTTATCAATTCAGGGGGAGTTTAGAAGATTCTTAGAATTAGAAGTCCTACAAACAATAATTGTTTTGCCATCATAAAAAAAAGGGAGATTATTAAGAGAGTTGCTATTTGCATGTTTTATATTCTTGCAACTTATATGGTTTTGATGATTCCAAATATTATTATTTTATGTGTAGTTATCTCCTAACACTTTTTGGAAGATTTGTTTTTGCTCTTGTGGGTACTAATATTTCAAGAAAAGTGAACTCCAAACTACAAAATCTTCAAATCAAATTCAACATGAGATTTCTTGTATTTTAAAGCTTGTAATTTTTGTATGAATTAAGTTTGAGATGGAGTGATTTTAATTGAGTGAATAAACACACACACACTTGAGGAGATCTTAAAAATTTTGTACTGATCATACGGGATGAATAAAATTCATACGAGACAATCAGGTCAGTTATCTCCTTGTAAGAGCAATGGAATGAACAAGTTTTTGGAGAAATTTTTTTCTAAGTTCCTGATCGTCCTGGACAAAATTATTTTCATCCCAAGATGAGCTAGGCTCTGTAAAATTTTTGTCCAGATGAATTTATAATCGTGCCAGGATGAGTTGGGCTCTGTAAAATTTTTGTCCAGACAAAATTATAATCGTCCCCGGACGAGTTGGGCTCTATAAAATTTTCATCCAGACGACATTTATAATCGTTCCTGTTTGAGTTACTCTCTATAAAAATTTCATCCAGACGAAATCATGTTCGTCCCAGGATGATGGAAACTGACTTAAGTAAGTTGGTTACATCCTATAGTTATTTGGGAACTAACCTATGAAATAACTGTTCGTCCGGACGAACCTAGTTCATATGGGATGATGATCGTGTATGAACATAATTCGTACCACTATTCATTAGGATCATTTCCGACACTTTAAGTAAAATCGTCAAGGACGATCCATGATCGTACGGGACGATCCATTTCATGTTGACTTAAAAATTTATAGTTTTTGGACGATTTTTCTTGTCTCTTCTATATATAGTCCAATTTAGACTGCCACCAAATTTTTTTGCTTATTGATCTTCGTGTCTATTAAAAGAAGAGTCAAGGAGAGAGTGTGAGGGAGTATTTGAAGAAGTATTCTTGCTACTGGAGCATGAATGCATCACTTGGAGTTTAAAGGTAAGAGTCTTTTCTTTTGAATTGTGATTACTTCACTCTTTTCTTTCTTCCTTCTAGATTTTTTTGTGAGGAGATCTGTCAAGAAGATCTGGTTCCCTGCCGACACTTGGAGAGTGTGAATAGACAAAGGGTTCTCTGCCCACAGTGGGAGAGTGTGAATATTCGGAGGGTTCTCTGTGAACACTAGGAGAGTGTCAATAGCCGGAGGGTTCTCTGCCCATACTAGGAGAGTGTAAAAGGACGAACAGTTCTCTGCCAACACTAGGGATAGTATAAAAGGACGACGGTTCTCTATCGCACCGAGTAGTGGTGGAAAGAGTTTGTTGTAAAGTCTTCTCCTCCTTGCTGTGGGCGCAAAAAGAGAGACACTATTGGTATTAGTGAAGATACTCGGAGGGTGCCTCCGGGGAGTGGATATAGGTCTAGTTTTGACCGAACCATTATAAATCTGGTGTCATTATTTTTCTGCTACATTTTTTATTTTTGTGATTTACTGTTTTAAAACAATGGTTGAAAAACTATTTCTACAAAATTTATTAAAGTTTAATTTCTATTTAAAATACTCAAAAGAGGGATTAATTTTTAATATACCAATTCACCCCCCCCCCCCCCTCTTGGTTAGTTGTGGGACATAAGCTTAAGGCTTAATAACCTAATTCATAGTGAACAAGTTTAAACATTTTACTATCCTGACCTGAGAGAGCCTAGATAAGGAAAGGGAGAGATTGAGAGAGAGAGAGAGAGAGAGAGAGAGAGAGAGAGAGAGAGAGAGAGAGAGAGAGAGAGAGAGAGAGAGAGAGACAAGATCTTATAAGGGGGAGTTTTTTAGGGGTTTATAATGGTTACTACAAGCAAGGATCCGAGTCCCCTTCCCCAGTCATCATCTTTGGTTCCTTAGAGGCTCTAGAAGGTCTTCATCAGCACAAGGTTAAGGTTCTATGCCTGCTTTAGGAGGAAGCAAATGGACTATGGGTTCTCTGCCTCACCGAGGTCGGTGAAAAGAATTTATAAAGGCTTCTCCGCCTTATTGTGGGAGTAAAAGGTGAGTCACTATTGGTTTAATGCAATAGCTGAAGGACAGGCTCTTGGGAGTGAACATAGGTCAAGTTGATTGAACCACTATAAAATCTGGTGTGTTCTTTCTTATTATGTTTTTACGTTTTAATTTATGCACTTTATTTTCTTGTGGATGATCGTATGGTATAATGTTTTAAAATATTTCAAAAAGTTCACATTTTTTGTTTAAGGATTTTAAAAACTACCAATTCACCCCCCCCCCCCCCCCCTCATAGTTAGCCTCAGGCAAGTTCATAAGGGCTTAACAATCCTAACAAACTTTTGAATACCACCACCTGCACCTGCCCACCCTGCCTACCTTCAGGATGATATCATTTAGCAGCTTGAGCGACTAGAACTCGATTAGACTACCATATCCAACAACAACACCAGTAGCATGAGGATGACATGCACTGATTTGGAGAAAGTTTTTCCATGATAGAATATTAATTTTTCTCCATACATCAGTTCTTTCAGCCACCACCACCACCTTCTAATCAGGATACACCTTTATAGTAGTCTATTTCTATTGTATCTTTCTTTTTTAATACTATTTTTCTTTTCTTTTGTGTCATGAGAACATGTTTGGTTGTTTAGCTTTTATTGTATGTTTGTTATGTTGTATATGTGCATGTTTTTATTTAATACAAATTCTTATTTATTTATTTATTTCTATAATAAAAAAGAGGCAAGGCATTCCCTCTTTTTCTAATATCTTTTACTTACTAAAGGGGAGCTTAGGAATAAAAGTCTTTCAAGCTATACTTCAACAAAACTTTATCGGTCATCATAAAAAAGAAAGAGATTGTTACAAATCTAGGATCACTAGCAAGTGATTTTGATGATGACCTATCTTATTGATTTAATTTTATATTCTTAAGAAATATGTTAGATATTGTTTGTGTTTTATGCACTAACGATTGCAGGAACAATACTTACGAAGATAAAAGACTCAAGATTGGGTAGCTTAGGATGCCAAGTCAAAAAAGTTTGTATTTTAGTTTCTTTATTTTTTTATTTTCTTGAGTCATGCCACATTAGAGTGTATGTAATTGGGTGACCATACACACACATAAGGAAGAGAGAGAAAATTTTCAAAAATTAAAATTTTTTGAAGTAATTATACAGTACGATTTCAATAGTACAGTATGATTAGTTGTTTTAAAGAATGGTTCAACGGCTAATTCAAAATCTCATGTTCTGTAAACTTATCTTACAATATGATATATGGTATATTATAAAATTTATTTTATTATCAAAACCCTAGCCTTCCAGATTAATTTAAGTAAGATTTTAAAGTTAATATTATGAACTAATTATACTGTCCAATGCAAATCGTACTGTATAAAAAAATTTAAATCTTATTAAAATTAACCCCCATGATTAGTTAATCAAATCATGGTTTAATAAATAATTATAATTTTATATAATATCTATCATCTGATATGACTAGCATAGATAAAATCTAGTCATCCGAGAGTTCGTACTAAAGAAAACCATGATTTTTGACCTAATCGTATTGTACGATGACGATCATACCAAATTACTAGTAGAGATGAATTTGGTCTTCCAAAAAAGTATACGTAATAAAGATATAACTTTTGAACTAATCATATTATACGATAGTCATATCATACTGGATGATTTACCTAAAATAAATTGAACCATATTGTACGATGAGAACATTATGGGATAAGTGATAGAGATGATTTTCAGTCATCCCAAGTGAAAGTTTGTTAGAGATGTTAAGCACTTATGAACTATCCTGAGGCTAACCAAGAGGGGGGTGAATTGATATTTTAAAATTTCTCAAATAGAAATCATGATCTTTTGAAATATTTTAAAATCACAAACTAAACAATCATTCACCACAGAATTAAAGTGCTAAAATTAAATGCAAAAAATAGTAAGAAAGAACACACAGAATTTTATAGTGGTTTGGTCAACTTGACCTACGTCCACTCCCAGGAGCCTCTCCTATGGGTATTTCACTAAACTCAGAGACTATCCTTTTTCTCCTATAATAAGGCGGAGAAGCCTGTATAAACCTCATTCCCACCTACACTGATGAGGCATAGAACCCAACTCCTTTTGCTTCCTCCTTGAAGCTGGCAGAGAACCCAACTCTTTTTTCTTCTTCCTGAAGAAGGCATAAAACCTCAATCAATTGTTGAAGTAGACCTCTCTAGAACCTCCATGGAATTAGTGATGATGACATGAGAAAATGACTCAGATCCTTACTTGGAGCAGCCTTTGTGAAACCCTCATAAACTCCCCCTTAAAAGATCCTCTCTCTCTCCTAAACTCTCTAGCTCCTCTTGGCTCTCTAAGGTTAAGACAACAACAAAAGATCTCATCTTAAAAAAAATAAGAGATCTTAAATATAAGGGCTTCAAAAAATCCCTAATTTTTAATTAATCGTCAAATATCATCTAGGACTATCAAAAGATTGTCCTATACGATCAGTACAAATTAAGCTCAATCAGCCAGGACAATCTGGAGGAGGCTGAACGAGTAATGGATTTATTTGTTCTAATTATCCTTTTGAGTCTACCTGTAATGTTCAAAGAGACTGATGCTATGTAA
This sequence comes from Dendrobium huoshanense, assembly GCA_016618105.1. Lineage (NCBI taxonomy): Eukaryota > Viridiplantae > Streptophyta > Magnoliopsida > Asparagales > Orchidaceae > Dendrobium > Dendrobium huoshanense. The sequence goes on along the minus strand of CM028358.1, from coordinate 50,844,100 downwards.
CCCTTCACACACACACTTGAGAGACTTAGAATTTCAGTTTTTACTCATATCGGCTAGGACGATTTTTGGATCGGCCTGGATGATCAGCTTAAAATAGAAAGTCTAATTAAGGATTCTTAATTAAGACAGCCAACATTAACAGATTATCCTGGACGATACGTGTATCGGTCAGGATGATAAGCTCAAAATAGAAAGAAGTAGCCACCATAGTCAATTATGGTATACTATATTTTTAAATTATCGGCCAGGACGATCATAGGATCGGCCTGGATGATTTTCACAAATTATGCCATAATTGTTCAGGAAATCAAGGAAGTAATTAAGGATGATTGATACGATCATATCGTCCTGGACGATTGCAGGATCGGCCAGGACGATCCAGTCAAAAACCTTAAGTTACTTCAGGACGATCAATATCGGCCAGCTCATATTCCGGGCGATGGTAGACGATCCAGGACCAGCAAATTATTGTCAGGACGATTTTCCTCTGATTTGAACTGATCGGCCAGGACGATCGTGAGATCGTTCTGGACGATCAAGCCAATTTTCAATCGTCCAGCTTCGCATCTAGGATATGCTCTGGCCGATCTTCATTGATTTGTACTGATCGGCCAGGCCGATAAGAACAACTTTCTTCTATGTCCATATCCCAGCTGATTAGGCTTAAATTGCTGATCTGGACGATATTACTATCATCTGGATGATAATGTTGGCAACTTGTAATTAATGAGCTCTTTTGAAGCTCTTCTATTTAAGAGCTCTTGTTCAACATTTTTGAAGACCTTTGGCTGTTATTTCCTTGACCTGATAAGACCTTGAGGAGAGAAAGAGAGAGAGGAGAGAGAGAGGATCTTGTGAGGGGGAGCTTGTGAGGGGATTGACAAGGGTTGCTTCAAGTATCGCTCTGCTTCTTTTTCTTTTAGAGTTTCTCGTCCGTGGAAGGGTTGGTTGAGGTAGCGAAGGATTCTTTGCCTGCTTTCGGAGGAAGCAAAAGGAGTTGTTCTCTACCTTTCGGGGGTGGAAAAAGGAGGTTTTGGTTCCGCCTCTGGAAGCAAAAGGAGAGCCTTTGGTAGCAATACTTGGAGTGCGCCTCTGGGGAGTGGACGTAGGTCGAGTTGACCGAACCACTATAAACCCCTGTGTTCTTTTTTCTTGCAGCAAAAGGAGGAAGATTTTTAAAAAGTACTAATTCACCCCCCCCCCCTCTCTGCCTTAAGGGCCAAACATCTCTAACAAACCAGGGTCAGAGCGGGATTCAAAATCTGAGGACTTTTTGAATTTTGATCCATTCTTTGGAAATTGTAACACAACTAAAGGATATTCTATTACTTGTCCACCCTTGGCTTCTCCGTCTACTTTTTTACAATCCTGATTAGCATGTGGATGCTTATTAAAGAAGGATATTCTCCACCTTCTCGGAACTTAATTAAATTAAAACTGAAATGCATTTTACTAACTTTTGAGGAGATTTAGTCACAAGTGTTTGAATTATTTTTTTTGCTTTAAAATCTAGTGCAATACTTGGAGGGTGCATTACTGAAGGAACCAAGTTAAGTAATCTAAGAATATTCTCTTGGATTACAAACTTTTCGTAGAAACCTTCTGAATCAATTTCTGATATGTATATAAGGTTTACTCAAAGTAACTTCGACCATAGGAAGAGAACTTTCAAATTATGAAAAAGTGAACAAGATTTTGAGATGCTTGTCTTCCTCTATAAATCCATTCTGAATCTGTTCTTATTCTTTTCTTGCTCACTCATTACTTCCAAGGAGTGCAAAGAAATTTGGATGCAGGTGAGAAAAGAAAGGAAAAAATTATTTTAAAGGCCACGACACAAACTCCCTTCCTTCTGAAAGCGATGAATTTGCATACAAGGCAATTCAAAAGTTTTCTAAGGAAGAAATAAAAGTTTCAAAAGTGGAACAAAGGTAAGGGAAACAAAAATTTTGGTTGACATGTGTTTTTTTGAAAGCTATTCTCCTACACTCAAGTCTCACTCAAGCAAAGAAAGGGTGAGAAAAAACCAAGTAGGAAGGAAAAAAAGAAATTTCAAAAGGCGTTCTAAACTCTGAGTTTAAAACTGAACCTGAAATGAGACCAATTAAAGGCAGATGACCTTGATCAAGAAGAGGTATGTGAACCCCCCCCTTGAAGTTTCTGAAAAAATTCCCATAAAGAAAGCTAAAGAAAACCCTCTTTGTTAGCAAAAAGAGTTGAAATTTTGGACTAAGATTCAAATTATATTCTTGATGAATTTGATGATTTAAATAAAATTATATTGAATTAATAGGGCATTGAAAGTTTAACATCATTTGAATCTGATTTTTAGAAATCTAAAGAACATAATTTGAGAATTGATTTCAAACTTGAGGATTAAAAATGAATTGGATACACTTAAGAGAAATTGGATGACACCCACACTTCATTAAAAGCCAAAACCTAGGAAGAGGCATTACTACCCAAACCATTTAAGAAACCCTTTTTCTGGAGTTAGATGCTTTTCATGTGGCATGCTAGGACACATCTCACACAGTTGTACTGTTCACCATAGTACACATTGGGTATGGAGACCCAAATTGCATGAGTCACAGTGTAGCACACATACATTGCATTCTACTTTTCATAAGAAGGAACCCAAACCTACTTGGGTTTCTAAATATGACATTTGATGATTTTGTAGGTAAGCTCTCACAAAAGACCTCGTGAGAGTAAGTGGTACCTGGATAGTGGATGCTCTCGACATATGACTGGTGATGCCAATAAATTCGTCTTGCTAGAGAACAGGACAGGAGGCAAGGTTACTCTTAGAGGCAACACCACCATGAAGGTGGTAGATGCATGTATAATTGGTAATTCTAAAAACCTTATGATTGAAAATGTTTTGCTTGTAGATGGATTAAAACACAACTTATTCAGCATCAGTCAGCTTTGCTATAAGGGCTTCATCATACAATTCTTTACAAATTCATGCATTATAAGTTTAAATAATAACACTATTTTGTAGGGAAAGAGGATCAGCAAAGTGTACATGCTTGATTTAAATAGCATTGAATGCGCTGCATCTTTTTGCTTAAAAACTGCTGTTGATGATTCATGGTTATGGCACAGGAGATTATTTCATGCTAGTATGAAAACTCTTAGGAAAGTGACCCAAAAAGACCTAGTTAGAGGTGTCCCCAAACTGAAATTTTCTAAAGACCACCTTTGTGATGCCTGCCAATTAGGAAAGCAAGTCCACTCTTCTTTTCACCCCATTAAGGACATTAGCACCTCTAGACCTTTAGAAGACCTTCACATGGATTTGTTTGGACCCATTAGCATTGCCAGCTTGGGAGGGAAAGTCTATGGTTTTGTAATTGTTGATGACTACTCGAGATTCACTTGACTAGATTTCTTTCACACAAAAATGAGTCTTTTAAAGAGTTTAGAAACTTTTTTACTTGGATTCAGAAAAAGCTAGCTTGTGAGATCTTGACCATCCTTAAGGGCCATGGGGGAGAGTTTGAAAATAAAAGGTTTGGAGATTTTTGTGAGGACAAGGAGATTAGCCACGACTTCTCAGCTCCTAGGACCCCTCAGCAGAACGGGGTAGCTAAAAGGAAGAACCAGACCTTAGTGGAAGCCGCTAGAGCCATGCTTGCTGAGTATTCACGTCCAAAATACTTTTGGGCTGAAGCGGTTAACATAGCTTGTTATGTGTTGAATAGGGTTAATGTTAGAGCAGAACTAGTTAAGACACCCTATGAGATCCTTAAGGGTAGGACACCCAATCTTTCCCACCTTCATGTCTTTAATTGTAAGGTTTTCATTCACAATAATGGTAAGTCTCACTTAGAAAATTTGATCTAAAATCTGATGAAGGAGTGTTCTTGGGATATACTAGTGTTGGGAAGTCTTTTAGGGTGTTTAACAAGAGAACTTTGATGGTGGAAGAAACTACACATGTAGTGTTTGATGAATCTGATCCTAGAAAGCCTGGAGTTGACGATGATGATAATGTTGGAGAGATTACCACTGGAGTAGAAAATTTGGAGAAGGGAGTTGAACACCAAAACACTGAAAGAGTAGGAGATGTTACCTAAGGAGTAGAAAATGTAGATCTGGAGGAAAGGGTTGGACCTTCACACACCTTGTCTAGAGATTGGAGATACTCTACAAGTCACCCCAAAGATTTAATCTTAGGAGTCCCTTCTATTGGAGTTAGGGCTAGATATGGACTTAGGAAGGAGGTGAACCACTCTGCCTTTATCTCAATGACGGAACCCACCAACGTAAACCAAGCCCTTTCTGACGAGTTTTGGATTTTAGCTATGTAGGAGGAGTTGAACCAATTTGTTAGGAATGATGTTTGGGAGCTTGTAGAAAGACCTAAGGAATAAAGTGTAGTTGAAACCAAGTGAGTCTTTAAGAATAAGGTGAATGATTTTAGAGTGGTGGTTAGGAATAAAGTAAGATTAGTGGCTAAGGGGTATAACCAAATAGAAGGGATAGATTTTGAGGAGACTTTTTCCCCTGCAGCTAGATTGGAAGCTATTAGAGTGCTATTAGCCTTTTCTTGTTATAAAGGATTTAAGCTTTTTCAAACGAATGTTAAGAGTGCATTTTTAAATGGGAAAATAAAAGAAGATGTGTTTGTAGAACAACCCCCAAGTTTTGAGAGTTCCCAATTTCTAAATCATGTTTTTAAATTAAAAAATACCTTATATGATTTAAAGCAGGCACCCAGAGCTTAGTTTGAGAGGCTTAGCACATTCTTACTAGAAAGGGAGTTTGTTAAGGGGAGCATAGACACCACCTTTTTTCTTAGAAAAGTTGGAGATGATTGCTCATTGTTCAGATTTATGTGGATGACATACTTTTTAGATCTTCTGATAAGAAACTTTGTGATGAATTCTCTAAAATAATGAGTAGAGAGTTTGAGATGTGTATATTGAGAGTGTTGTCCTACTTTTTGGAGATGATGAAAACTTTCTAAATCAATCAAAATACATAAATCACATTTTGAAGAAGTATGAGATAGATAAAGCCAAGCCAATTAATACTCTCATGACTTTGTAGTGCTCTGTTGGATAAGGACCCAAGTTGTAAGTCTGTTGATCAGAAGAAGTATAGAGGCATGATTGGATCCTTACTTTACTTGACCGCTAGCTAACCTGATATAATATTTAGTGTTTACCTTTGTGCTAGATTTTAAGATGACCCTAAGGAATCCCACTTGACTGCAATTAAGAGAAATTTTAGATACTTTTTGGGGACCTAAAGCTTAGGAAATTGGTACCCTAGGCACAGCACTTATTTTGAGATTATTAGATTTTCTGATTCTGATATTGCAGGATGTAAGGTGGATATAAAAAGCACTACTGAAACTTGCCAATTCATAGGACAATCTTTGGTCTCATGGTCTAGTAAAAAGCAAAACTCTGTGCACTTTCCACTACTGAAGTTGAGTACATTGCTTTAGGAAGTTGTGTTGCCAAGTCCTTTGGTTAAAATAGCAGGTATTGGATTTAGGATTACCTATAGACACCATCTCAATTTTATGTGACAACACTAATGCCATATGCATCTCTAAGAATTTTATCCAACATTCATGGACTAAGCACATTGACATTAGACATCACTTTATTAGAGACCATGTGACAAAGGGGGACATTGAGTTACACCATGTGACAATTGAGAATCAACTAGCTAACATCTTTACTAAACCATTGGCCTTCGATACTTTCAGCTCTTTAAGGACCCAATTGGGTGTGATTGACATAAATGCATGAACTTGATTTTTATTTGCTTTTATTTTTCCTTCTTTTTCTTTGCTTTTATTCTTCTTTCTTCTTCTCTTCTTCTCTTCTTCTCTTCTTCATTTATTGCTTTATGATTTTGTTTGTTGCTTTGTTTTTTTTATGCCTTTTTAATCATCGTTGAAATGATATCGTATGCCTTATTTTTTCTTTTAAAAATTTATAGTCAATATTTTACATCTCTTAATCCATTAAAGGGTAAAAATATATCGTTGATTGTGTCTGTTTCTCTAACATATTTTAGTGGCACAGTTTTCTTTTCTAATCAATATTCTATCTCAAATTAACAAATGGAGTATGCAATTAAGATCTTTTCTAACCTTGCTACAGCAAATCTATCTTGTATGTATAATGATCAAAAGTATTTTTTTGTCACATCAAGAATTCATCATTACTCTTGTCATTGCATTGATTCATTCGATTATTGATTCTGTTTTGTGGATGGTTCTTCTCTATATTAGAGAGTGAGTTCTTCTTCTCTAATATCTAGAAGATATACTCACAACTAAGATTGTTTAAGAGTTCTTTTTTTTGGAAAAGAATGTAGGTTGCAAAAATAAAAAAAAAGTGGCCAATGATACCAAAATCAAAAGATGTGCAATTACGCCAATATGAAAACAAATATATACACAAAGTGTATCAAAAAGAAGCACAAAGGGCCATTCAAATTGATAAGAGGCATAAAATGAGTCCACCAAAAGCAAGCTCTCCTCTCCTTTCAAAAAAAGCTTTTGAAACTTGGAAGAATTCATATATCACTTGATAAAATCAAAGGCTTGATTTTGACTTTTTTCAATTGTGACATAATTACTTTGACACATTATTCTACAAGATATTTTTTCTAAAATCAAGTGGTGAATAGATCCTTTTTCATATCCAATTGAATTTTTGGAGTTAGGTCATTGATTTCAAAAGACTATTTTACCCTGAAAGAAGTCCGAGCTTAGGGATTAACATAATCGGATATTCTACCATTTTTTAGATTTTTGATGTTATTAGATCATTAACTTACAATTATTTAAAATCAATCAAATGGAAAACTACATCATGTTCATGCCTTGGTAAAAAAATTAGGGTTGTTTACTTTGTTTTTTAGTTTCCTCCTCCTTTTTGAGATGTCAAAAGGGGGAGTAGTATGTTGGTGTTGGCACTATTTTATTTTTCACTGGTTTATTCTTAAAAATTTGAACTAGTATTTTTTATCGTCGAAGTGTTTGTCATCATAAAAAATGGGGAGATTGTTGCAAATCTGTTGCTCATGGATTATGATTTTGATGCTAGCAAACACTCTTGTTTCTCTACGACAGCCTTTTCTACTGACATTTCAGGGCCACAAGATCGGACAGAAATCAAAACTAGCTCATGATTGGGTAGACTAGGTTTGAGTCAGTCTGTAATTTTCTTTTTCCCTTTCTTGAGTCAATTATAACCATTGAAGTGTTCTGATGCTAAGCAACCCTACACACACGCACTTGAGTGATTTTTCTATCTGATTTAGAATTTATATTTTTACTCACATCGTCCCGAATGATATTTATATCGTCCTGCACGATCGGGTTCAAAACAGAAATTCTGATCAGGACATAGTGTTAAGGTAGCCGTCATTAGCCGATCGGCCTGGACGATACATGTATCGGCTAGGACGATAGACTCAAAATAGAAAGAATCAACCGCCATGATCTATTTAGGCATTGTTTATGTTTGGAAATCGGCTAGGACGATCATGTATCGTCCTAGATGATTTGATACAATTATGTCAAATTGTTCAGGAAATTAAGGAAAGCAATTAAGATGATTGATATGATCACATCGTCCTGGACGATCGCAAGATCGGTCGAAACGATCTGTTCAAAAACCTTAAGTTGCTCCTAGACAATCAATATCGGATAGCTCATATTTTGGGCGATGGTCTGAATGATCAAGATTGGCCAGCTCAAATTCCGGGCGATGCTCTGGACAATTTTCCTCTGATTTAAATTAATCGTCTGAGACAATTGTGAGATCAGCTCGGATGATCAAGCTATTTTGGAATCATCCATAACTCTTTTCAGAGCGGTTGTCTGGCCGATAGTCTGTGATTTGAACTAATCGTACAAGACGATTCATTATCATCCTGGATGATAGGAAGAACTTTCTTCTATTTGTCCCAGATCGCCCCGGCTGATTAGGCTCAAATTGTATTGATCGTACATAACGATATTACTATCGTCCTAGACAATAATGTCAGCAACTTGTAATTAATGAGATATTTTGAAGCTCTTCTATTTAAGGACTATTGTTCAATGTTTTGAATAATCTTTTGCTGCTGTCTTGACCTGAGAAAGCCTAGAGGAGAGAGAGAGAGAGGGAGAGAGAGAGAGAGGGAGAGAGAGAGAGGATCATGTGAGGGGGAGCTTAAGAGGGAGATTCACAAGGGTTGCTCCAAGCATTCCTCACTTCTTCTTCCACTAGAGTCTCTTGTCTTTGGAAGGGTTGAGAGAGTAAGCTTCAGCGATTGATCGAGGTTCTATGCTTGCTTCAGGAAGAAGCAAAAGGAGTTGGGTTCTCTCCCTTGCCGGGGGTGGAAAAAAGGAGGTTTTTGTAAGGGCATTCCGCTTTGCTATGGGAGCAAAAGGAGAGTCACTTTGGAAGTGCAATACTCAGAGGGTGCCTCCGGGGAGTGGACGTAGGTCGAGTTGACCGAACCAACTATAAACCCTTGTGTTCTTTTTCATGCTTCCGCACTTAATTTTTTGCACTTATTTTTCCTGTTGTGATTTTGGTTTAAGCCTTGGGCCAGTTCATAAGGGCCTAACATCTCTAACAAACTTTCAATCGAAACCATCTCAAGATTGGGTAGACTAGGTCTGAGTCATTCTGTAATTTCCTTTTTTCCTTCTTGAGTCAATTGTTACCATTGAAGTGTTATGATGCTAAGTAACTTTACACATACACACTTGAGTGATTATTCTATCAGATTTAGAATTTCTGTTTTTACTCACATCATCCCGAACGATATTTATATCATTCTGGACATTGTAATCAAAATAGAAATCCTAACCATGACATATTATTAAGGCAGCTGTTATTAGTCAATAGGGATAGACTCAAAATAGAAAGACTCAGCCGCCATGATCTATTTAGGCATTCTTTCTTTTTGAAAATCGGCCACGATGATCATGTATCGGCCTGGACGATTTGAAATAGTTATGTTTAAATTGATCAGGCAATTAAGGAAAGTAATTAAGATGATTGATATGATCACATCGTCCAGGATGATCGCAAGATCGATCGGGAGAATCCATTCAAAAACCTTAAGTTGCTCCTAGACGATCAATATCGAATAGCTCATATTCTGGGCGATGATCAGGACAATCAAGATCGGCCAGCTCAAATTTTGGGTGATGCTCTGGATGACTTTCGTCTGATTTAAACTAATCATCTGGGATGATCGTGAGATCTGCTCGGACGATCAAGCTATTTTGGAATTGTCTAGAACTCTTTTCACATCGGTTGTCTGGCTGATAGTCTGTTATTTGAACTAATTATACAGGATGATTCATGATCGTCCTGGACGATAGGAACAACTTTCTTATGTTCATCCCAGATCGTCCCGGCTGATTAGGCTCAAATTGCACTGATCGTACAGGATGATATTACTATCATCCTGGATAATAATGTCAGCAACTTGCAATTAATGATCTATTTTGAAGCTCTTCTATTTAAGAGCTATTGTTCAATGTTTTGAACAATCTTTTGCTGTTGTCTTGACCTGAGAAAGCCTAGAGAAGAGAGAGAGAGAGAGAGAGAGAGAGAGAGGATCTTGTGAGGGGGAGCTTGTGAGGGATATTCACAAGGGTTACAATAATCATCGTTTCACTTCTTCTTCTACTAGAGTCTCTTGCCCTTGGAAGGGTTGGGAAAGGTAAGCTTCAGTGATTGATCGAGGTTCTCTGCCTGCTTCAGGAGGAAGCAAAAGAAGTTGGGTTCTCTGCCTTGCTGAGGGTGACTAAAAGGAGGATTTTGTAAGGGCTTCTCTTCTTTACTGTGGGAGCAGAAGGAGATTCACTTTGGTAGTGCAATACTCAGAGGGCGCCTCCGGGGAGTGGATGTAGGTCGAGTTGATCGAACTACTATAAACCCCTGTGTTCTTTTTTCTTACTTCCACGCTTAATTATTTTGCACTTATTTTCTCTGTGGTGATTTTGGTTTGAGCTTTGATGGTCCTTGGTTTAAAGATTTTTTGAAAAATACCAATTCACCCCCCTCCCTCTTGGTTAGCCTTTAGCTAGTTCATAAGGGCCTAACATCCCTAACGAACTTTCAAGATATTATCCAGACAGTTGCACTGTTCGGCTAGACTTTATGTGTTCGGACTATAGAAAAAATAATTGTTCGTCTATGATGATTAAGGATCATCCCTGATGATTAGTTTAAATCATCAAATGTCATCCAGAATATCATTATGGTCATCCAATAAGAACTAAGGTTTGTTTAACTGATCATCTCGGATAATCCTGCGATCATCCAAGATGATATGATCAATCAATCAAACTTTAATTACTTTCCTTAATCATCCAATTAATTTAGGCATAATTATAGTGCATCATCCAGGATGATGTCCTGGATGATGTCCAATAATAAAAACATGCCTAAAAGAGTTCGCGGATGATTCTTTCTGATTTAAGCATATCTTCTAGGATAATAATAATATCATATAAGATGATTAACTTAATTTAGATTGCCTTAACTAGGATGCCCTAATTAGGATTTCTATTTTAAATTGATCGCCCAGGGTGATTTTTGATCATCCCGGATGACATGATCAAAAATATAAAACTCGAAAATAGACTCAGTCTTAATCTACCCAATCTTGTGCTGGCTTGATTTGCAATTTGATCTTGAGGATCTAAAATGTTAGTATGCAAGGCAATAATAGGAAAACAAAAATGTCCTAAATGTTTTCTTTCATCAAAATTATAATCCCTGAATCTAAAATCACAGTAATTTCTCCCTTTTTGATGATGGCAAAATTTTGGTAGCAAGTTAATCCTAAACAGTTAACATAACGTGAAGGAAAACACTAAACAAAATGTGAAGTAATTCAAATTTTACTAAACTTAAATAGTCATTACAAACACTAAATAAAAGTATAAAAAAATATAATGAAATAGCGTAAACACTACTAGTACTCCTCGTTTTGACATCACAAAAAGGAGGAGGGAACTAGAAACAAGAACAAAAAATACAAAAAAAAAAAAAAAAACACACACACACAACATGACAGAAGCAATGATACAAGGAAAACAAACTACAAGTATGACGGGCCCTAATCGTTAGAAGGAGGTGGTGTTGGTGGCTAAAAGAAACTAGAAAAAGTAGTGAACTACTCCCCAAACAAGGCTATTTTCTGGTCTTGCTGCTGCTAGTGGTGTGCTACATGTAAATCAAATCGAGCAACATCCTCCACATGTTTTTGCTTCTGTGTAGCAACGTAGGAATGGAATCTAGCCTCCCACTAGTCGAACCACTCCACCAACTAATCCAATTAAGAGTGCTAGCAGAGGAGTAGGTGCATGAACAAGTGAAGGACCCGCTTCCTCCTCAGCTCCCTCAGCTTCCTCGTGCTCTAGGTTGACATCAGTATTGTGAAAAACATGGAAAGATCTGTTAGTATAGACAGCAGGCTGAATGTTAGGTGGGGCAGGATATTGAAGGTAGTACTTGGATTTCAGGATATAGACTATGATGTATCATATGTGGCTAGGTTAGGGTTCCTTCTGTGCCGTGGATCCCTAATGATAGTAAGGTGCTCAATATAATGGAAAAATAGATTAGTAGCATTGAATTCTCTATTGGCCATGATATAGAAAGTGGTGATCGAAAGGAGAGGAGTGATGTGGACATGATCACCAATTTTGGGAATAGTTGAGGTACGAAGGATATGTTCGATTGTCCTAGCATCTTTGGGTAAGCTTCTAAACTCCCCAACAAGATAGGAGATAGGTGTGTATCTAAGAATGTGATTGCCAAAGCCCATTCATAATCGGAGTCTTAAGATAAGATACGAAGCTTGTCTCCATTAGTGGATCATTGAAGGAGCTCAAATGGGTGTTTGTTAACGTAAGATTCAAGTGCAGTGTAAAAATAGTTAATTCTCAGACTTACAAAAAATATAAAGAGAAATTCAAAATTGAAGGGTAAGGTGAGGCTAAGGAAGAATGTGAGAGAGGTGTGCATAAAAAGATCAAAAATATGGTAGGGAAGATTATGTGGATTGACAGCCATGGATAAGGTGATCCCGGCTATCTTCGTAATGAAGGTAGGCGGCTTAGTCAGCCGCCTCTCTAAAATAAGGGTCAATAGTGGCCCTCGAGGAACTTCCAGCTGATATTCTGGATCGCTTGCCTCTCGTCATGAACAAAGAAAATCAAGCTTAAGAGAGAAAGATTGAGAAGTAAGAAGGTTGGAGGTGAGAAAACCATTTGCAAGCTACTGTCTATAAAGAAGTGGCCCTGTCATCCAAAACAATCACAGAATCATCCAGGATGATTAGACAAAATTATTATGTCAAGGATGACTGGTCAAAAAGGCAGTTATAACATCAACGATAATTAGAACATCATCCGGAATGATTAGATACAGGCGATCATCCTGAGGAGTCATGCCATACAACCATTAAAAATGTATATCATCCAGAATGATTAGGTGGATCGCCTAGAATGATATATAATAATGGATCATACTAGTCAAATTTAAAATGTGTAACAGCTTTGCCAGATGAATATTCCAAGATGAATAGGTGGATCGTCTAGGACAATCACCAATAATTAAGCATAATTTTTTGAAGATCAATCAAGACGAAGAGTATCGTCCAGGCCAATCACAAATAATTGAAGAAGAATATGATCAGATCGTTTGGGATGATAACAAATCATCAAGGACAATCTTAAATAGAAAATTCATATCATCCATCAGATGGAAGATGAAGTGTGGTATGAAGATATCATCCAGGATGTTAGTAATATTGTGTAGAACGATGTGATCAAAAATTAAAGATTTTGTGGATGGATAGAGATGATCAGAAAAGGCCCAAAAATAAGAAAAAAATAATAAAACAAAAAGATAAAATAATGAAAAACATGAGAAAAAATAAAGACAAAAAGAATGATAAAGAAAGTTTTTTTTTTTTTTTTTTTTTTTGTTTTGTTTAATTTTTATTTTATTTTAAATAAAAGCACGAATATGATAAATTGTCCATGTGATTGCATTAAAAATTTATAAGAAAGTGAGATAACATCAAGAAAATTTAAAAAATGGTATAACAACCGATCCTGTTAACCCAAGCTTAGACTTTTTACAGGGCAAACCATCTTTTAAAAACAACAATCTAACTCAGAAAATGTAGTTGGATAAGAAAAGTGATCCGTTCAAAACTCAGTTTCAGAAAAATATCTTATAAAATAATATACCAAAGTAATTAGTTACAATTATGAATTTCACAAATCAAGCCTTTAAAAATATCAAGTGACATATGAATTCTTCTAAGATTTAAAGGTCTAAAAAAGAAGGATGCTTGCCTTTTTTGTGGGCTCATTTTATGCCTCTTGTCAATTGGTTGGCGCACTGTGCATCTTTTAATTTTTGATACACTTAGTGTATCATTTTCTTCATTTTTGATACACTTTATGTATCTTTTAATTTTTGGCGATCATTATGCATCTTTTAAGTTTTCTTTTTCATTTGGGCTCATTTTATGCCTCTTGTCATTTTTGCAAGCTAGCTCCCTTTCAAAACTTTTAAATTCGCTTAGTTGTGAGAATATCTTCCATATATTAAAGAAGAAAACTTCACTCTTTAATATAAGGAGTAAACCAAAAAGCAGAATCAAGTTCATATGATAAATATAACAAAAAGATTAAGAAAAAAACATTGATAGAGATTTGGTAACTTCAAATACTATTTATATAAGATATATTATTATAATAAGATAGAAAAGATCACAATTATAAAGTACAGTTATTGATTTTAGATAGAGTTCTGTTTAAAAAAGAAAATTACACCATTAAAAGAAATTAGAGGAAGGGGAACAATCAATGGTGGTATTTCTCCCTTTAACTAATTTAAGAATGACAAATATTGACTACAAATTTTCAAAAATAAAAATAAGGTATAAAAAAATTAAAAGAGAATTAGGTAAATCCAAAAGGAAAAATAGTGAAAAATAACAATAAATAACCATTAATAACTAAGAATAAAAAACTAAAGAAAGTTAGACACAAAAGAAATAATAGAAAAGAACAACAAATAAAAGATTAGAAAACATAAAAATCATAGTTCAAAAAGCATCAAGTTCATGCATTTATGTCAATCACACCCAATTTGATCCTTAAGATGCTGAATGTGTCAAAGGTCAGTGGTTTAGTAAAGATGTCAGCCAGTTGATTCTCTGTTGTCACATGGTGTACCTCAATATCTCCTTTGGTAATATGGTCCCTAATAAAGTGATATCTTATATCAATATGTTTGGTTATTGAATGTTAGATAGGATTCTTATAGATGCAGATGGCACTAGTTTTGTCACATATGATTGAAATTATACCTACAGGTAATCCTAAATCAAGAATTTGTTGTTTCAGTCAATGGACTTGGGCCACACAACTCCCTAAGGTAATGTACTCTGCTTCAGCAGTGAAAATGCAATAGTTTTATTTTCTACTAAACCAAGAGACTGGCTATCCTATGAATTGACAAGTACCAGAACTGATCTTTATATATATCCTACCCCCTGTAAAATCAAAATTAGAATTTCTAATAATCTTAAAAGAACTATTATTCCTAGGATAACAGATTCCTAAGTTTTGGGTCCCTACGAGATATCTAAGGATTATCTTAACTACAGTCAGATATGATTCTTTAACATTAGCTTGAAATATAGAACACAGACACACACTAAATACTATATCAGGTCATCTAGCAATCAAGTAAAGTAGTGATCCGATCATTCCTCTATACTTCTTTCGATTAATAGAATTTCCATTTGATTCATTGCCCAACTGAACACTAGAAGTCATGGGAGTATTTATTAGCTTGGTTATCCATTTCATATTTCTTCAAGATATCCTTAATGTACTTTGATTGATTAACAAATGTTCCATTATCCAATTGTTTTATACTAAACCCCAAAAAGTAGAATAACTCTCCCATTATACTTATCTCAAATTTCTTATTCATTATTTTAAAAAAATCATCATAGAGCTTTTTATCAGAAGATCCAAAAATTATATTATCAATATAGATCTGAACAATGAGTAACTCATCTCCTACTTTTCTCAAAAATAAGGTGGTATCTATACTCTCCTTAATAAATTCCCTCTCTATTTGGAATGTGCTAAGCCTCTGATACCAAGCTCTGGGTGCATGTTTTAATCCTTACAAGGCCTTTTTTAATTTGCAAACATTGGGAACTCTCAAAACCTGGAAGTTACTCTACAAACACATCCTCTTTTATCATCTCATTCTAGAAGGCACTCTTGACATCCATTTGGAAAAGCATAAATTCCTTATAATATGCAAAGACTAGCAGCACTCTAATGGCTTCCAATCTGGCTATAAGAGTAAAGGTCTCCTCAAAATCAATCCCTTCTACTTCGTTGTACCTCTTAGTCACCAATCTTGTCTTATTCCTAACCACCACACCAGAATCATTCATTTTATTCTTAAAGACCCATTTGGTTCTAACTACACTTTGTCCCTTTAGTCTTTTTATAATCTCCCAAACAAATATCATTCTTAACAAATTGGTTTAATTCCTCTTACCTGGCTAAGATCCAAAACTCATCAGATAGGGCTTGATTGATGTTGGTGGGTTCAGTCATTGAGATAAAGGCAGAGTGGTTCACTTCCTTCCTTAGTCCACGCCTAGTTAACACTTTCAGAAGGGTATCCTAAGATCAGTTCTTTAGGATGACTAAAAGAATATCTTCAATATCTAGGAAAAGTGTGTATAGGCTCTACCCTTTCCTCCAGATTTACATTTTCTACTCCTTGGATAATCTCACCTACGCCTTCAGTGTTTTGAGTCTCTACTCCTTTGCTTCTTAGGATCATATTCATTAAACACTACATAACTAGTCTCCTCCACCACCAAAGTCAATTTGTTAAACACCTTAAAAGATTTCTCAACACTTGAATATCCTAAGCACACTCCATCAAATTTTAGATGAAATTTTCCTAAGAATGACGTCCATTATTAAAAATGAAAACCTTACAGCCAAAGACATGGAGGTGGGAAAGGATGCGTGTCCTACCCTTAATGATCTCATAGGGTGTCTTATCTAGTTTGTCTCTAACATTCATCCTATTCTACACATAACAAGCTATGTTTATTACTTCAACCCAAAAGTAATTTGGAAGTGAATACTCAGCAAGTATGACTCTAGCGACTTCAACTAAGGTCCTGTTCTTCCTTTCAGCTTCCCCATTCTACTGAGGGGTCTAAGGAGTTGAAAAGTTGTGATTAATCCCTTGTTCCTCACAAAAGTCTCCAAATCTCATATTTTTAAACTCTCCATCATGGTCACTATGAATGGTCAAAATCTCACCACCTAGCTTTTTCTGAATCCAAGTGGAGAAGGATCTAAACTCACCAAAAGAGTCACTCTTATGTGAAAAAAATTTAATCCAAGTAAACCTCGAGTAGTCATCAATAATCACAAATCCATAGGCTTTTCCCTCTAAGCTGGTATTGCTAATTAGTCCAAACAAATCCATGTTTAGTAATTATAAAGGTCTAGAGGTGCTAATGTCCTTAATGGAATGAAAAGATGATTGGACTTACTTCCCTAGTTGACAGGCATCACACAGGTGTTCTTTAAAGAACTTAAGCTTGGGGGCACCTCTAACTAGATCCTTTTGGGTCACTTTCCTAAGAGTTTTCATACTGGCATGACACAACATCCTATGCCACAACCAAGACTCATCAACAACAATTTTTAAACAAAAAGATGTAGCATATTCAATATTATTTAAATCAAGCATATAAATATATTTAATCCACTTTTCCTGTAAAATAGTGTTGTTATTCAAGCTAAAAATGCATATATTTGCCAAAAATTATATGATAAAGCCCTTATTGCAAAGCTGACTAATGCTAAGCAAGTTGTGTTTTGATCCATCTATAAGCAAAATATTTTCAATCAACAAAATCTTGGAGTTTTTTATTATACATGCGCCCACCACTTTTCTATTGGTGTTGTCTCCAAGAGTGACCTTGCCTCAATTCCTGGCCTCCAGCAGAATGAATTGATTGGCGTCTCTAGTCATGTGTCGTGAGCATCCACTTTCCAGGTACCACATGCTCTCGCAAGGTCTTTGATGAGAGAACACCTACAAAATCATCAAACATCAAGAGTTAAAATTTCTATTTTCAAAGCATACTCTTTACTATCCAAATCAATTGCAAGAGTATCTGGTTCTTTATATGTAGTTTCTAATTCAACCTGCAAAGCTTTCAATGAATCATTCTCAATGATTAAATCAGAATGTTTCTTTTTTAACTCATCAAATTCATCAAGTAAAGTCATATGATGGCTATCAAGTCTAGAGTGATCTTAAAATAAAACTTTGTGCTCTTTTTGCAAATTTAAAAATTTAAATTTCAAGCTAGCATGCAATTTCTTAAGTTTCCTATATGATGCATGAATTTATTTAGAAACTTCAAGTAATTTGTTATAGGTTAGTTCACATACCACTTCTTGGTCAGACTGATCAAGATGATCATCTCTCATCAAACACAAATTTATTTTCTCCTCCTCATCTTCAATCTCAGAGAGTCAGATGCAGAATCCGCTCAAAATGCCTTTTAAAACTGCCTCTTATCTTTCCTGAACTTTAATTTCTCCTCACCCTTCTCGTTACTTGGGTGAGTTTTAAGTGTAGGACAATCAGCTTTAATATGTCCAAGCTTCCTGCATTAAAAATAAACCACATTAGAAGAACTCTTAAAATTTTTTGCTACTCTTACCTATGTTCCATTTTTGAAGGTGCTTATGTTTCTTCCTTAAAAAGCTTTTCAATTGCCTAGTGATTAAGACAACATCATCACTTTCAGACCCAGAAGAATTAGTATCCATATCGTTAGCTTTCACTTGCATCAAGTTTTCTTTAGTTCACTCATTGCTCATAAGAAATGAGTGACCCAAGTAAGTTATCAACAAAATAAGTATTCAAATTGTTGGATTGAGTAATTGCAGTAATCTTAGCATCAAAGAAAGAAGGAAAGAATCTCAAAATTTTATTAACTTTTTCATAGTTAGTTAGCTCTCTTCCTAAGGCATGTAGTGAGGTGACAATTTGAGGAAACCTAGTATACAAGTCAGATATCAATTCACTAGGTTTCATGCAAAAATGTTTGTAGTCATGCAGTAAGATATTCAACCTAGATTATTTAACTTCATTTGTCCCTTCATAAGTAATACCCAATCTATCCCATATTTTTTTACTAGTTGCACAAGTTGAGACACGCATATAATCTTCTAATTTCAAAGAACAAAAAAAATAGTTTAAATATTTTGCATTGAGTTGTTCTAAATCCCTATCACCAAATATCCATTTAGTAAAATGAAGTTCAATTTTAATGCCATTGATTTCATGAGTTGGTGGTAAATATCCATCCTTAACAAGCATCTATAGATGATAATCTATAGATTATAAAAATGTAGACATGCGAGTTTTCCAAAAATTAAAAGGTATATTATCAAACAAATGTGGTCGGGTAATAGAATACCCTTTTATAGTATTATGATTACCGAATTTAGCCATAGATCAAAATTTAAAAGTTTTCAAAAAACTAAATTTTATGAATCTAGCTCTGATGTTAAGCCCTTATGAACTATCCTGAGGCTAACCAAGAGAGGGGGTCAATTGGTATTTTAAAATTTATCAAATAGAAATCATGATCTTTTGAAATATTTTAAAATCATAAACCAAATAATCATTCACCATAGAAATAAAGTGCTAAAATTAAATTCAAAAAAATACTAAGAAAGAACACAAAATGTTATAGTGGTTTGGTTAACTTAACTTATGTCCACTCCCTAGAGCCTCTTCTTCGGGTATTACACTAAACAAAGTGACTACCCTTTTGCTCCCACAACAAGGTGGAGAAGCTTGTACAAACCTCCTTTCCACCTACTCCAGTGAGGCAGAGAACTCGGCTCCTTTCGCTTCCTCGTAAAGCAAGCAGAGAACTCTTCTC
Organism: Dendrobium huoshanense; assembly: GCA_016618105.1. Taxonomy (NCBI): domain Eukaryota; kingdom Viridiplantae; phylum Streptophyta; class Magnoliopsida; order Asparagales; family Orchidaceae; genus Dendrobium; species Dendrobium huoshanense. The sequence goes on along the minus strand of CM028358.1, from coordinate 50,825,062 downwards.
ATTTTTCTTCCTCCAGAAGAAGGCAGAGAACCTCTTGATCAATTGATAAACTAGAACTCTCTAGAACCTCTAAGGAACCAGGAATGATAACCGAAGAAGATGACTCAGATCTTTGCATGGAGCAACCTTTGTGAAACCCTCATAAACTCCACCTCATTAGATCCTCTCTCTCTCCCAAACTCTCCCTCTCCTCTTGGCTCTCTTAAGTTAGGAAAGTATCAAAAGATCTCATCTTATGAGAATAAGAGATCTTAAATAGAAGGGATTTAAAAAAGCCTTAATTTGTAATTAATCATCAAAGATCATCTAGGATGATCAAAGGACCGTCTTGTATGATCATTACAAATTCATCTCAATCAGCTAGGATGATTTAGAACAGGCTGGATGATTAAAAGATTTGTTTGTTCTGATCGCCCCTGATGATTGGACATCGTCATGTATGATTAGTTTAAAAATATTGAGTATCATCCAGACCATTGCACTATTTGGCCAGTTTTTACCTATCTGGATGATGAAAAAATAACTTATCATCCCAGATGATTTCACAATCATCTTAGATGACTACTTTAAGATGTTTAAAATCATCCAGACAGTCGCACTATTCAGCCAGACATTATGTGTTTGGATGATAGAAAAAATAACTAATCATCTAAGACAATTATGGATCATCTCGGATGATTAGTTCAAATTAGTACATTTCGCCCAGAATATCATTCTGGTTATCCAGCAAGAACTAAGATTTGTTTAACAAATCATCCCAAATTAATCTATGATCATCTTGGATGATATGATCGATCAATTAAACCTTAATTTCTTTCCTTAATTATTTGAATAATTATAGGCATAATTGTAGTGCATCATCCAGGATGATGTCCAAAAATAAAACTATGCCTAAAAGAATTAGCGATTGATTCTTTCTGATTGAGCTTATCATCTAGGATGATGATAATATTGTTCAAGATGATTTGATTAATTTTGGCTGCCTTAACTAGGATGCCCTAATTAGGATTTCTATTTTTAACTGATCATCCATGATAATTTGTGATCATTCTAGATGATATAATCAAAAATAGAACACTCTAAAATAGAGTTCAGTCTTAATCTACCCAATCTTAAGCTAGCTTGATTTGTAATTTAATCTTGTGGACCTAAAATGATACTATGCAAGTCAATTGTAAGAAAATAAAAATGCCAAAAATGTTTGCTTTCATCAAAATTATAATCCCTGAATCCAAATTCGCAACACCAAGAATCATCCCTTATGAATATGGGAAATTAAATTGATTGTACTGGATGATCTCTAAATTGTATTGTACAATGTGTTCATAGAATTTTAACAATTCATTTAAATGATTGTTTACATCATACTGGTTGGAACTAATTTTGAAGTGATTGTATTGTACAAACTTGGATCATACTGTATGAACTTGGATCGTATTGTATGAATAGTGACGAACAACTTACATTTTTAGGGTTTCTAGAAGCCTATTATAAAAGTAATATTTTAATCTTTTTTCAAAGGATGTGAAGAGAAGAACATGATTGAAGTAGAAACTATTATAAATCTGGATTCATGGATTATAATTTTGATGATAGCAAACATTTGTGACACTTTTATTTTTCTATGATGTCCCTATCTACTAATGTTTCAAGTCGACAAAGTCAATTGCAAATTAAGCCAGCTCAAGATTGGGTAGATTAGGACTGAGTCAATCTGTAAGTGTATGTCAAGTGTGTTTATCTTTTCTTGAGTCAAATGTAATAAAATAGATCCTGATGTTAAGTAGTAACCTTGCACACACACACTCAAGGGAAAAATTCTATCTGATTTAGAGTTTTGTATTTTTTATCATATCATCCCGAATGATCCTAAATTATCCTAGACGATCAGTTAAAAAAATAGAAACTCTAATTAGAGCATCATGGTTAAGGAAACCAAAATTAAGCAAATCATCCTGGATGATATTAGCATCATCTTGGATGATAAGCTCAAATCAGAAAGAATCAGGCACTAACTCTTTTAGGCATGTTATTATTTTAGACATTATCCTAGATAATGCATTACAATTATGCTTAAATTAGTTTGATAGTTAAGGAAAGCAATTAAGATTTGATTGATCGATCATATCGTCTTGGACAATCGCAGGATTATCCAGGATGATCAATTAAACAAAGCCTTAGTTGCTTTATGGATGACTAAAATAATGTTCTGGATGATGTGTATTCATTTGAACTAATTATACTGGATGATCCAAAAATTGGCCAAGATGATCAGTTATTTATTCAACATCCAATAGGTAAAGTCTGGCCAAACAAAATGATATTCTCGATGATATTTGATGTTTTGTACTAATCGTATAGGATGATGTACCCATCATCCTGGATGATTAGAATGAATACATCATTTAATCGTCTAGCCTCCCCAGATCATCCTAATTGATTGAGATGAATTTGTACTGGTCGTACATGGCGATCCGTCGATCATCTTGGAGGATATTTGTCGATTGATTGCAAATTAGGGAAAATTTGAAGCCCTTCTATTTAAGATAACTTGTTTACTTAAAGATGATATCTTTTGATGTTGTCCTGACATCAGAGAGCCAGGAGGAGAGGAAGAGCGTGGGAGAGAGAGAGAGAGAGAGAGAGAGAGAGAGAGAGAGAGAGAGAGAGAGAGAGAGAGAGAGAGAGAGAGAGAGAGATGATCTTATAAGGGGAGTTTGTGAGGGTTTCTCAAAGGTTGCTCCAAGCAAAGATCTAAGTCATCTTCTTCGGTCTTCTTCCCTAGTTCCTTGGAGGTTCTAAAAAGGTCTACTGTAGCAATTAATCAAGGTTCTCTGCCTGCTTTAGGAGGAAGCAAAAGGAGTTGGGTTCTCTACCTACTTCTGGAAGAAGTAAAAGGAGTTGGGTTCTCTACCTCACTAAGTTGGTGGAAAGGAGTTTTAGTTCTGGGTTCTCCACCTTGCTATGGGAGCAAAAGGAGAGTCACTAAGTTTAGTGCAATACCCAGAGGAGAGGCTCTAGGGAGTGGACCTAGGTCAAGTAGGCCGAACCACTATAAAATTTGGTGTGTTCTTTCATATTGTATTACCGTATCTAATTTTTGCAATTTTTTTCTAGTGAATGATTGTTTGGTTTAAATCATGAATTTTGTTTAAGAATTTTTAAAACAACAATTCTCCCCCCCCCCCCCCCCCCCTCCTTCTTGGTTAGCCTCGGGCTAGTTTATAAGGGATTAACATCCCTAATAAACTTTCAAGTGGTATTAGAGTGAGATTCATAAAATCTAATTTTTGAAAGCTTTTAAATTTTGATCCATGTCTAATTTTGTTATTCATAATACTGTTGAAGGGTATTATATTACCTGACCACCATTGTTTGACAATATACCTTTTGAATTTTGAAATACTCATATTTCCACATTTTTATAATCTACAGGCTATCACTTATGGATGCTTGTTAAGGATGGATACTCACCACCAACTCATGAAATCAATGGCATAAAAATAACTTCCTTTTACTAAATGGATATTTGATAATAGGATTTAGCACAACTTAATGTAAAATGCTTAAACTATTTTTTCTATGCTTTGAAATCGAAAGATTACATATATGTCTTAACTTGTGCTACTGGTAAAGAAATATTGGATAGATTGTATATTACTTATGAAGGGATAAATGAAGTTATGAAATCTAGGTTGAATATCTTGTTGCATGACTACAAACATTTTTTGCATTAAACCAAGTGAATTGATATTTGAAATGTATATTAGGTTTATACAAATTACCACCTCACAGCATGCTTTAGGAAGAGAGCTAACTAATTATGAAAGTGTTAATAAATTCTTGAGATGCTTACCTTCTTCCTTTGATGCTAAGATTACTTTAATAACTAAATCTAAGGATTTGAATAGTTATTTTAATGATAACTTACTTGGGTTATTCATTTCTTACGAGCAAGGAGTGAAGCAAAGACAACTTGATGCAGGTGAGAAAAAGAAGGAGAAAACTTTGGCGTTGAAGGCCAATGATATGGAGACTGATTCTTCTGAGTCTGAAAGTGATGATATTGTCTTAATCACTAGGTAATTCAAAAGCTTTCTAAGGAAGAAACAAAAACACTATTAGAATGGAACAAAGGTAAGGGTAGCAGAAATTTAAAAAGTTCTTTTGATATGGTTTTCTTTGAATGTAGGAAGCCAATATATGTAAGAGCTGATTGTCCTACACTTAAAGCTCACCTAAGCATAAATAAGGATGACGAGAAACCCAAGTATAGGAAGGATAAGAAGCTATTTCAAAAGGCATTCTGGTCAGATTTTGCATCTAACTCCTCTGAGACTGAAGCTGAGGAGGAGACAACAAACTTATGCTTGATGGCAAATGATCATCTTGGTCAGTCTGACCAAGAAGAGGTATGTGAACTAATCTACAATCAATTACTTGAAGTCTCTAAATAAATTCATGCATCATATATAAAATTTGAGAATTTGCATGCTTGTTTGAAATTAGAACTTTTAAATTTGCAAAAAGAGCATGAAGTGTTGTTTAAAGATCACTCTACACTTGATAGCAATCACATATCATTACTTGATTAGTTAAATAAAAAGCATTCCGAGTTAGTCATTGAGTATGATTCATTGAAAGCATCCCACACTGCACATAAAAAAGACTTTAAAACATATATTAACTAATTTGAAAGTAGGAAGCACAATTTAAAAGTTGATAATGCTATTTTAGAAAGTGCTAACTTGATGTTTAATGCTGAATTGAAAGCACTTAAGGAAAATAAGACTCCACCCACCCCTGAACAGTTTTTCAATCTTGATATAAAGCCAAAAGTTTTGAAATCTAAGAAGAGGCAATACAACTTGAATAGATTAGTAAATCCATTTCCTGGTGTTAGATGTTTTTCATATGGCATGCTAGAACACATATCCCATATTTTGCACTGTTCATCGTAGTACATTTTGGGTGTGGAGATCCAAATTGTATGATTCATAGTATAACACACATGCATTATATTCATCTTTTCATAATATGGGACCCAAAAGTATTTGGGATCTTAAATATGATGTTTGATAATTTTATAGGTGTGCTCTCACACAAGATATAATAAAAGCATGTGGTACTTATTGCAAATTTGTTTTCATAGATTATGATTTTAATGATAGCAAACAATCTTGTTTTTCTATGACTACCTTGCCTACTAATATTTCAGGACCACAAGATCAAACGGCAATTAGAACCGGCCAGCTCAAGATTGGGTAGACTAGGTCTGAGTCAGTTTGTAATGTACTTTTTTCCTTTTTTGAGTCAATTGTAACCTTTGAAGTGTATGATGCTAAATAACCCTACACACACACCTGAGTGATTTTTTTGTCTGAATTAGAGTTTTCGTATTTTTACTTACATCGTCCTGGATAATACTTATATCGATCTGGACGATCAGGTCAAAAATAGAAACCCCAATTAGGGCATCCTGGTTAAGCACCTGTCATTAAACAAATCATCTTAGACGATCCTTGTATCGGCTAGGACAATAATCTCAAATCAGAAAGAATCAGTCGCCATGATCAATTTAGGTATTTTTATTTTAAATTATCAGCCAGGACGATCTCTATATCGGCCTGGACAATGTAGCACAATTATGCCTAAATTAATCTGGCAATTATGGAAAGCAATTAAGACTGATTGATACGATCACATCGGCCGGGCCAATTGCAGAATCAGCTGGGATGATGTCTTGGACGATTGACATAAGCCAGCATCTATTCTGGGCAATGTTCAAGATGATTATACTCAAATTTGAACTAATCATCTAGGACTATATTATATCGGCCTGTAAGATGTAACCAATTTTCTTCTGATCGTTCCAAATCGTCCCGGCTGATTGAGCTTACTTTGTACTTACTGGCCAGGATGATATTCCTATCATCCTGGATGATAATTTCGGTTCTTGAAATTCTATTTAAAGGACCCAAATTTTCTCATGCATTAAGACCTTGAGTGCTACTGTCTTGACCTGAGAGAGCCTTGGGAGAGGGAGAGGGAGAGAGAGAGAGAGAGAGAGAGAGAGAGAGAGAGAGAGAGAGAGAGAGAGAGAGAGGAACTTGTGAGGGGGAGTTTGTGAGAGGGTTCACAAAGGTTGCTCCAAGCAAGGTTCCATGTCGTCGTCTCTGTTCTTCGTCCATCGTCCTTAGGAGGTTCTTGGGAGGTCTACTTCAGCAAAGGTCCGGGTTCTCTGCCTGCTTCAGGAGGAAGCAAAAGGAGTCGGTTCTCTGCCGCACCGGGGTTGGTGAAAAGGAGTCTATTGTAAAGGCTTCTCTGCCTAGCTATGGGAGCTAAAAGAGAGACACTTAGTTAGTTCAATACTCAAAGGGTGCCTCCGAGGAGTGGACGTAGGCCAAGGATTGACCGAACCACTATAAATTCGGTGTGATCTTTCTTTATTTTGCTTTTGCATTCATTTATTTATTTGCAATCTAATTTCTATGGTGATTTTGGTTTATGATTATTGTTCTTTGCTTAAAGAAATTTTAAAATACCAATTCACTGCCCCTCTTGGTTAGTCTCGGGCTAGTTCTTAAGGGCTTAACATCCTTAACGAACTTTCAGTACTTGGACAGTAGATGCTCATTACACATTCAGCATCTTAAGGTCCAGATTAGGTCTGATTGACATAAATGCATGAACATGATGATTTTTGAACTCTGAATTTTATATTTTTTAATCTATTGTTAGTTGTTGGCTTTCTATTCTTTTATTTATTTCTGACTTTTCTTTTAGTTTAAGTGTTGTTACTTTTTGTTAGTACTATTTTTCATCTTTTCCTTTATAATGTTTCAGCTTTTATTTTAAGGATCAGCTATTTTAATATTTTTCTTTGCCCAGGTGTAGTGTTAAATAGGCATGGGTCCCCATATCAAGGACGGATGTGGGCAAAGAAGCTAGTCCATGAAACTAAAATTAGTATAGGAACTTGGAATATAGGTTCCCTTACAGGAAAATTAATGGAATTAATAGATATTATGATTCATAGGAAGTTAAATATTTTGTGCATTCAGGAAACTAAATGGGTTGGAGATAAGGCTAAGGAAATTGATAGTTTAGGTTTTAAACTTTGGTATTCGGGTAAGAGTCGTACTAGAAATGGTGTATGTGTTATTATAGATAAGAGTTTAAAGGATAATGTTATAAAATTAATAGGATTGGAGATAGAATTATAGCTTTAAAGATTGTTGTTGATGATAAGATTGTTAATATTATAAGTGCTTATGCTCCTCAAGTAGGTTTGGATATGAGTTCTAAATTAAATTTTTGGAATGACTTAGAAGAATTAATACAAAATATACCTCTTGAAAAAAGAGTTTTTATTGGAGGAGATTTAAATGGACATGTTGGTAGAGATGTAGATGATTTTAAAAGCATTCATGGTGGCCATGGATTTGGAACGATGAATGAAGGTGGCAAGACCATATTGGATTTTTGTTTAGCTTATGATTTTTCAATTGCTAATACCTTATTTATGAAAAGGAATGAACATCTCATCACTTATAAAAATGGATATAGTACAACCCAGATTGACTATTTTCCTATTAGAAAATTAAATCGTTTAGATTGCAAAGATTGTAAAGTTATTCCGAGTGAAAATTTATGTACCCAACATCGATTATTAGTTTTGGACTTTATGATAAAGGGGCATAAAATAAAAAATAAAGTAAAACAATTTTCTAGGATTAAATGGGGGCATTTAAAGAATATTAACAAAAATATTTTTGGAAATAAGATTTTAGATCTTAAGATTTTGTTTGTGCATGAGGATGCTAATATTATGTGGGAAAAAGTGGCTAGTGATATTAAGAATATTGCAAAAGATGTCCTTGGAGTATCAAAGGGAAAAGCTCCTAATAGTAAAAATAGTTGGTGGTGGAATCCTAATGTGCAAGAAAAAATTAAAAATAAGAAGCTTTGTTATAAAAATTGGTTTAATTTTAAAAATTGTGATAATTGGGAAATATATAAAGTGGCTTGTAAGGATGCTAAGAAAGCAATATGCGATGCAAAGGCATTAACTTTTAGTGATTTATATAATAGATTAGATACTAAAGAGGGAGAAAGATATATGTATAAGTTAGCCAAACAAAGAGATAGGAGTAGTAAGGATTTAGTTCAAGTGAAGTGTATTAAAGATGAAGATCAAAAAATACTTTTCTTAGAAGATGATATTCAACAAAGATGGATGAGATATTTTGCTAAACTTTTTAATGAAGATTGTGAAAATAAGATTGACTATAGTGACCTTAGCACCCTAAATGAAAATAAAGATTTATATTTTTATTGGCGTATTAGTAAAACTGAAGTTAGAGAGGCTTTAAAGAAAATGAAGGGTGGAAAAGCTCTTGGACCTGATGATATTCCAATAGAGGTGTGGAAATGCTTAGGAGATGAAGGAATTTCATGGCTTACTAAACTTTTTAATACTATTTTGAAGACTAAGAAGATGTCAGATGAGTGGAGAATGAGTGTGTTAATTCTTATTTTTAAGAATAAAGGTGATGCACAAGATTATGCGAATTATAGAGGTATTAAGTTAATGTGTCATACTTTAAAACTATGGGAGCGAGTTATGAAGCATAGGTTGCGGCGTAATACTAATGTTTCTCAAAATCAATTTGGATTCATGCCGGTAGGTCGACTATGGAAGCCATACATTTATTAAGAGGTTTGATGGAGAAATATAGAGAAAATAAGGAGGATCTACATATGATATTTATTGTTTTAGAAAAAACATATGATAAAGTTCCAATAGAAGTGCTATGGAGAGTTCTTGAAAAGAAAGGAGTCAATAATGCTTATATTCAAATCATTAAAGATATGTATGCAGAAGCTATTACTTGTGTTCAAACACAAGGTGGATTGACTAAGTATTTCCCTTTTTCGGTTGGGTTACATCAAGGATCAGCCTTAAGCCCATATCTTTTTGCTTTAGTCATTGATGTTCTCACTAGACATTTGGTAGAGGATGTACCTTGGTGTATGCTTTTTGCTGATGATATTCTTCTTGTTGATAAGACAAGAGAGGGAGTTGAAGGTAAACTTGCATTATGGAGGTCAACCTTAGAGTCTAAAGGTTTTCACTTGAGTAGATCTAAAATGGAATATATATAGTGTAATTTTAGTAGTAATAGACCTAGTGAGGGGATTGTGACTTTGGGCGATCAAGTCATTAATAAGAGTACACGTTTTAGATATCTTGGATCTATTGTTCAGAGTGATGGTGAAATAGATGGGGATATTATCAGCAGAATTCAAGTTGGATGGTTGAAGTGGAGGAATGCATCGGGCTTGTTATGTGATAGAAATGTACCCCTCAAACTTAAGGAAAAATTCTATAAGATGGTAGTGAGGCCTGCAATGCTTTATGGTGCCGAATGTTGGCCTTTAAAAGAGAAGCATAATACTAAGTTAAGTGTGGTAGAGATGAGGATGCTCAGGTGGATGAGTGTCTTTACCCTTAGAGATAGGATAGGAAATGAGCATATACGTGAAAAGGTTGGAGTAGCTCCAGTAGAAGATAAGATTAGAGAAAGTCGCCTTAGATGGTTTGGTCACATAAAACGGCGGCCTTGTGATGACCCGGTTAGGAGAGTAGAGGTATTAGATTTGACTTATGTTAAGAAAGGTAGGGGTAGACCTAAAAAGACTTGGTTAGAAAATATTAGGAATGACCTTTCTTTATTAGATTTAAACAAGAATTTGACTTTTAATAGGACATAATGGAGAAAAAGGATTCATGTAGCCGATCCCACGTAGTGGGATAAAGGCTTGATGTTGTTGTTGTTATTGTTGTTGTTGTTGTTCTTTGCTCACTGTTGAAATTATATTTTATGCCTTTTTTTTATTTTTGAAAATTTGTAGTTAAAGATTTACATCCCTAAATTAGTTAAAGAGAGAAATATCGTTGATTCTTTCCCTTCCTCTAACATCTTTTAGTGGTGTAATTTTATTTTCTAAACCGAAGTCAATCACAAATTAACAACTGGACTTTGAAATTAAGATCTTTTATTTCTTCTTACATTAATATATCCTATATAAATAACATTTGAAGTCATCAAATTACTTTCAAGATTTTTCTTAATCTTATAGCTACATTTATCATATGAACTTAATTCTTCTTTATGGTTTACTCCTCCTTATATTAGAGAGTGAGTTTTTCTTATCTAATATCTAGAAGATATTCTTACAACTGAGCGTATTTAAAAGTTTTGAAAAGAAGCTAGCTTACAAAAATGATAAGATGCATAAAATGAGCCCAAAAGGAAAAGAAGACTAAAAAGATGTGCAATGATTACCAAATTAAAAGATATGCAAAGTGTATAAAAAAAAAAGATACACAACATGTATAAACAATTAAAAGATGTGTAGTGAGCCAATCAATTTACAAGAGGAATAAAATGAGCTCACAAAAGAAAGCTTCCTTCTCTTTCAAAACCTTAAATCTTAAATGAATTCATGTGTCACTTGATATTTTCAAAGACTTGATTTAGTAATTCATGTTTGTGACTAATTACTTTAGATATTATTTATAAGATATTTTTCTGGAACTAAGTTTTGAACGGATCACTTTTTCTTATCTAATTACTTTTTCCTAAGTTAGATCTTTATTTTCAAAAGATGGTTTGCCCTATAATCCAAGCTAGGATTAACAAGACTGATTGTTATACCATTTTTCAAATTTTGATGATGCTATCTCATTTTTTTATAAATTTTAAATTCAATCACGTGAACCATTTATCATATTCATGCTTTAGTTAAAAAAAAATTGTTTTTCATTCTTTTTGTCATTTTTTTATGTTGATTAGTTTTTCTTTTCTATTATATTTTTCTTTTCTATTTTCCTCCTCCTTTTTGTGATGTCAAAAGGGGGAGTAGTGGTAGTGTTAGTTTGTTCATTATTTTTTTTCAACTGTTATTTAGTGTTTGTACCATTTGTTTGATTTTAGTAAAATTTGCATTGCTTGGTTCACACTATTTTCCTTTACGTTATTTTTCAATTAATAGCTTAAGTTGAATTTCCTACCAAATGTTTGTCACATTAAAAAAGGGGAGATTGTTACAAATATGGTTTTGAGAATTATAACGTAGATGATAGTAAATATTTCTAACACTTTTGTTGCCCTACCTACTAATGTTTCAGATCCACAACATCAATTACAAATCAAGCCAGCTCAAGATTGGTTAGATTAGGACTGAGTCAGTCTATAAGTGTATGTCAAGTGTTTTTAACTTTTCTTGAGTCAAATATAACAAAGTGGGTCATGATGCTAAGTAACCTTGAACACACACACTCAAGGGAAAAATTCTATCTAATTTAGAGTTTTCTATTGTTTATCATATTGTCCTGAACGATCCAAAATCATCCTGAACGATTAGTTAAAAATAGAAACCCTAATTAGGGCATCCTTGTTAAGGTAGCCGAAATAAAGTAAATCATCCTAGAAGATATTAGCATCATCTTGGATGATAATCTCAAATCAGAAAGAATTAATCGCTAACTCTTTTAGGCATGTTATTATTTTTAGACATCGTCAAGGACATCATCCTGGATGATGCATTATAATTATGCCTGAATTAGTCTGATGATTAAGGAAAATAATTAAGATTTGATTGATAGATCATATCATTTTGGATGATCACTTGATCATCCGAGATGATAGTTAAATAAACCTTAGTTGCTTCATGGATGACTAGAATGATATTTTGGATGATGTGTATTCATTTGAACTAACCATACTAGACGATCCAAAAATTGGCCAGGATAATCAGTTATTTTTTCATCATCCAACATGTAAAGTATGGTCGAATAGAATAATATTCTTGATGGTATTCAACATTTTGCACTCATCATCCTGGACAATCAGAACAAACACATCCTTTAATCATCCAGCCTCCCCTGATCATCCTAGCTGGTTGAGCTAAATTTGTACTGATAGTATAACAATATTTATCGATTGATTGCAAATTAATATAAATTTGAAGCCGTTCTATTTAAGATCTCTTGTTTAGTACTCAAGATGATATCTTTTGCTGCTGTCCTGACCTGAGAAAGCCAAGAGGAGAGGGAGAGCTTGGGAGAGAGAGAGAGAGGGTCATATGAGGGGGAGTTTGTGAGGATTTCACAAAGGTTTCTCCAAGCAAGGATCGAGTCATCTTCTCCAATCATCGTCCCTGGTTCCTTAAAGGTTCTAGAGAGGTCTATTTTAGTAATTGATCGAGGTTCCCTACCTACTTCAATAGGTTGTGAAAGGAGTTGGGTTCTCTACCTGCTTCAGGAGGAAGCAAAAGGAGTTGGGTTCTCTACCTCACCAGGGTCGGTGGAAAGAAGTTTTTATACAGTCTTCTCCACCTTACTGTGGGAGCAAAAGGAGAGTAACTGAGTCTTGTGCAATACCTGGAGGAGAGGCTCCTAGGAGTGGACGTAGGTCAAGTTGACCAAACCACTATAAAATTTGGTATGTTCTTTCTTATTGTATTTATGCATTTAATTTTTGTAATTTATTTTTGGTGAATGATTTTTTGATTTAAATCGTGAATTTTGTTTGAGAATTTTTAAAATACCAATTCATCCCCCCCCCCCCCCCCCCCCCCACCGCCCCCCTCTTGGTTAGCCTCGAGCTAGTTCATAATGGATTAACATCCCTAATGAACTTTTAGAAACTCTAAGAGGGAACTTTTTAAGAAAATTAGGGCTTGTGAGAGGAAGGATAAGGTGAACTTTAGCATGAGAGAGAAGTAGTATAAGGGGACCAGATGGTTGCTCCATGCTAGCTACATAGTTGCTCCTCCTGTGGCCTTAGTGAGTCTTATGGAAGCTTTCTAGGGAGAGAGGCTTCTTAGTCCAGTCCTTGAGATTCTCTTCCTTCTCTAGGAGAGAGAAAACAAAGTTGAGGTTCTCTTCATTCTCTAGGAGAGAGAAAAAAGAGTCAAGGTTCTCTGCCTGTAAAAAGAGCTTCGGTCCTCTACCGCACTAGGTTGGTTAAAGAGAAATTGTAAAGGGTTCTCTACCTTACTAAGGGAGAAAAAGGAGAGTCACTTAGTGATAGTGCAATACTCAAAGTGGAGGACTCCAAAGAGTGGATGTTGGTCAAGGTTGACTGAACCCCTATAAAAATTTCTGGTGTTCTTTTCCTTTTCTTGCATTTTACTTTTTGCACATTATTTTTGTTATAACTTCATGTTAAATTTTTTAGATCAATATTTTGTTATGCAACTTAGAATTTCATCATCATCACTGAAATCCTTATTAAAATTATTAGCTTCAGCATTATGAAATTAAATTACTTATTTCAAAAGTTTGAAAAATCTATAAAAAAATTAATACTCTTGTTTAGGATTTTTTAAAAAAGTTCCAATCCCCCCCCCCCTCCAACCCTCTGTGCATCTTTAACTATTATAATATATTTATTAGGAAATTTCATTACTTTTAGACTCTTTGCCTTTAATGGGCAAAGTAAAAGTCAAATAAAGTTAGTGGGGGTAGGGGTTTCACTCCACCATCCTCCATCTAAATACATCTCTCATCAACTATATGTTTCCTCTCTATAAATATGTCACCCTTTCTTGTTGATTATACAACTACTTGAGAAGAAATCATCTCATTGCCCTCCTACAATTTCTCCAACTCAACTTCAAAGAGTGGGCCCTAGGCTCTCATCCATAACTATTGAGAAAGTTAAAAAGATTCATTAATCAACTTCTTAAATGCCTAGGATAAAACAATATCCTAACCATCTTTAATAAATAGAGAAATGTTAGAATGGTTACCATAGATGACTTTGATGGACCCATGATCCATATATACTTACTATTCCACTAGAATGATGATGTTACCATATTTAAAGTTTCTTTCAAGCCAATTTCTAAAGGTAAAGCAGTCCTCAATTATGTGGCCCAACATACGGTGGTAGGGGAAAATATTAGGATCTTCTCTTCTATTTGTCTCTTCCAGCTTATTGGCCTGCTAAAATTTGAAGTTTGTTTTCTTAAATAAACTTTTGAAAATCTTTCTTACAATCTCTCATCTCAATGGATAGACTTTCATCATATTCTCTTTAAAAGATGTCGAGTAAGGATCTCTAGAAGGATAGGGGGTTACCTAAAATGATAGAGGTGGAGGATCACTCGATTGATTTTTCATCATCTATTATCCTTTATCTATTACAAATGTGATGGCTAATTTCTTCACAAAAGAACTTTTGAGGCTTCGCCGCTTTCTTTTTATTAGACAAATCCTTTATAAATGGTATTTTTGAAGTCACATAATATATGTTATTTTCATTATTAAGAAATTTCTCAAAAGTTTTTATCGTGAATCCTTTTAAGAGAAAATAATTAGGCCAATGGATATTATTTAGTAGAATTTTCATTGCATGTTACTCTTATAGTTAGGGTTCACCGTTCATTGAGAGGTTTCACCAACTCAAAATATAAACTAGTTACTCTACGGGTTTTTTCTTTTTGATGACCAGATCACCCATGGTAATATGATGTTGAGACTTAAAAAACCTATTTAAGAATAGACTCTCTAACTTATCAAATTTCCCCATTGAGCCATTAGGCGGGATGGCATACCATTGGAAAGTAATTTCATAAATAATATTAATAAATTGGCAAAATAGCAAAGCATCAGATCCTCTAGCATTACAACAGCTTGCACAAAAATAGCCGTATGCTTTCTAGGGTTTTCTAAACCTCTAAATACTTTAAATGTTGATGGAATAAAGCATTTGGGATAAGGAACTGAATCATACTCCTCTAAGTGGTGTCTACCCTTAAAAATAGATGCAGTCTCTTGGGACTAGGCTAAGGCCTCCCTTTCCTAATTTTTAATCATTTGTTTGATATCCTTTTCTACCAGTGCCATGGGAACTATAGAAATCACTGGGGTTACTTCTGACTTTTTGCTCTACATATCTATTGTATGCACTGTTGGCTATGACTGCTCAACTTGAGGCTGTTGTGTTTTAACAAGCTGATCCTATATTCTATAACTCTAAAGAACATTTCTTCCACCTTTTTCTCTAGATTTCTTATATTTTCATCTTTATCTTTGAGCCTAACAGACACATATTAATCCGAGTCTACTATAGTCGACTCTTCATCTTTCTCTAGCTAAGCTTAGCTAGGATCAAAATCCCTAATTGAAGATCTGTTCTTTACCAAGAATACACTACTAGTATGAATATCCCCCTCACTAGTATCCATCAAAAGATGAACTTGCTCAGGATCAAAGGATTCTATTGCTTCTTTCTTTTTTATAATGTCTCTGATCTCTTAAAATATCTCATCAATGAATCTTCCCTCAAAAGACTTAGGATTGATGGGTAAATAACCACTGCAATCTATTATCATTTCCAATTCCTTATTCTTAAATTTTTCTATAATATCATGTATTTTTTTTTAGCGCTTTTCAGAATTCTTGGAACTAAATTTCTCATTAAGGTTGGAAAATTAGCACACAAAAAAAAAAATGTGGTTGTTACCTTGAAACTATGCTAGAAAATACTGTTTGCACACATTAAGGACATATTCTAGGCATATTATTTATATATATTGTAGAAATATCTTAAAATAGTTGATTGAGTATTCATATGTGGTCAATTTAGCATCAGTGTGACGTTGCTCTAAATAAGTCTCTGGACTATATAAAATTGATTGCAAATGATCTCCTATGTTGTAATTGTGATATAAAATTGATCTTTATTTAGTTCTTCGATTATGTAAATTGATCCTCATTTAATCTCAAAGGGATCATTTTTTATCAATTTTGTATTGTCGAGAGGTTAAGTTTTGATAACAAGAATTAAATTTGACATATATTTTAGGGCTTATTTTGAAGTTTCCTTCAAATATCTAGTGTTTGTGGGAGGGGCACACCTTTCAATATTTGTTTGGTTGGTGTCAAAATTGAAAGAAAATGGGATAAGTTTGTTGATTAAAATAAGAAAACTTATTTTAAAACATGTTGATTTTACTAGATTTAATTATTTGATTTAGGCTTCGTGTGGATCCGTTTTCTTACTGCTTCTTAAAATAGATTTTTAGTATAAAAATTAAATTTTTTTACTAAAAAGTTGTTTTAAGAAGCAATAAGAAGTTGTCTCAAATGAAATTTTAATTTGCACATAAATTTTACAAGCACATAAAAAGTGCTTTTAGTTCATTTAAAATGTTAATTTTATTATTCATAAAAAAATAATTTTTTTTGATGATTTCTTTTTTATCCACAAGCAATAGAATCCTTTATTGATTTCATCACTCCTGATATCCACTACCTCTTCCCCTTTAACTATCCTGAGATTGGTAGTCATAAGGGTGACATCCTTAATGGGTTATTGAGCTTCCTCCTTTGGAGATGGTGGAGGGTCTTAAGGAAGTGACCATACTCCATCTAATGGGGTGTAAGTCTCACATCCCTATGTGGGGAGCCTCGAGGCTACTATAGATGATGACCTATACTCACTTCTGTTGACTTTCTTAGTAATATACTCTTGCTGAGGGGAATTGGGCCTCTTCCCCTTTGATTCTACTATTTTCTTCTCTTCTTACTTTTCTGGTCTGACCATAGTGGAGGCTAACCTTAGACACTACATAGGATGGACTTGAGGCCTATCACGGTGACAGTGGATCCTTCTTGACCCAATGAGGACTATCTCCCCTTTTTTAGTGGATGGAATCCAAGGTACCTAGTGGTAATCAACCACCGTACTGAGGTAGTATGCTACATCACATACTTCTTATTCATTCTAGTGAATGAAGAGTCCAGCCCCTTCACTCTGTTCTTCCTTCTTTCAGAATTTCCTTCTCCAATCTAGGGGATATCATTCCCTTCATTTATTCTATATACTCCACTATAGTTTCACATGCCTGGGTAATGCAAGTATGAATAATATTCCTAAATATCATTTTTCTTTGAATTAACTTCTCCTTAGGGTTCTTCTTAACATAGCAGTCTGTCGGGCATGGTGGAGAGTATGTTATCCTACTAATCCACTTCTCTACAACTATAGCTAAAAGAGGGTAGAAGTAACTTTCCTTTAGAAGAGGGGAGAAGGCATGGATAAGCATCTTTAATAGCTGTAGGCACTATTTCTCCTAAGACCTTCAACTCAACAATTTTCCTATCCTTAGTGATTTTCTTCCTCACCGTTCTCAGTTAATTTTTCTTTTAATTCTGACTAGTAAAAGGGATATTGAAACTTGAACCAATCTTAGATACAAATGGTCTTTTATCCATTATCACTGATTTCTATTTCTCATCCTCTCTAGTAGAGAGTACAATGGGTAAGGGGGCGACATCAGGCCTCCATTTTAAGGATAGGTGAGTCGGTCCTTCACCCTACAATAATCTCTACTAAGGAGACAACCTTTTTCTGACCTGGTAGATGGGTCAACTAATTCCCCTCCATTCACTGACACAATAAGATTTTTGAATCCCATCATTCCAAACTGAATTGAATTACCATAGATGAATTCTTCTATAGTCATATCTCTATCTAGTGAGAAGATGAGTTTTCCAACCATTTGAAATTTTTTCTTTAATTAAAGGAGAGATGATTTGAATTAATTAATTGTTGAAACAAAATTTTAAAGAAACTAATGATTTTGATTCTTATCATATTTATTAAGCCATGAAAATCATAACCTAACATATAATGATAATGTAAGAAAATCATTTGTGATTTTGTGAGCATAAGATTTCATTATGCTTGTTAAGCTACAAACACATTTGGGTAATCTATCGTAATGAAATCTAAGAGTTATTTTCATTTTCTTTATTATTTTTAGAGAGAAATTGAAATTTTGAATTTGATTGATTTTCATTTAAATCATAGAACTCAACATGTTGAGCTTTCACCCAATATGAGGTTTATGAAATAGATATGGAAAATCTAGGGGAATTAGCTTAAGTCTCTTATTCTACCAATTGACTTGGGGTGAGATGTTAAAGCTTATTTTTATTGAACATTCTCTCCCTCACCTCTCTTGTGATTTTTTTAATGTTGCTTTTTCTTATCAAGGAAAGAAATGGGTAGAGGGACCAACAGAAGGAAGGCTATTTTAATTACCGATGTAATGAGATTTCTACCAATATTGAAGATGGAGAAGGAGTTAACACCCCAATGGAGATGCCAAAAAATTATTTTGCTTCGTAGGTGTGCAAATCAATTGCAATTATATTTTGGGAAATTTTGAATATAAATTTTTGAATTTTTATTTTTGATGTCAAACATGTCATTATGAATGATATATCATGTCGAGAGGGAAAAATATCATTCTTAAATGACTTCAGATTATAAAACTATAAGTTTTATGAAAGAACTACTTATGACCCTTAATGTGAAAATATTATTCAATCATATATTTAGCTATGATGATCTTGATGTATTATCATTAATTTCATGTTCAAATGCATGTTGATAAATCATATATCTGCCCAGAGAAACAAAATATCATTTATTATCCACAGTTTGAATGTAAAGATAACGAAGATACTTTAATTTTAATTTTCCTAAAAATAATAATTTTCATATGAAGGAAAGCCTTCATAGTTAATTATATAATATGAAGTTTTAGGTTTCCTATCAATACTCTTCACTACAATAATGGTAAAAATTATATTTTGGATTTTTAGGAGTGATATGAAAATTTTAATAGGATTGCATCAATTTTCGAGCAATTATTTTTGAAGTCCAAAGAAAGAAGGGTAGGGAGCACTTTAGGATTCTAAAAATAATTTAGAAGCATCCTAGCGTACCCTATATTGAGCTTACAAAAAAAAAAAAAAATTTTTTTTTTTTTCGGGGGGGGGGGGGGGGGGGGGGGATTTTTGTTTGAGTTGACATTTTACTAGAAATTTAGGATTAAACTTTTCAATACTAAGAACTTATGGTTTTAGGTCTACCCCAGATCCTAAATCTAATTTGGGTGATAAATAATAATGACATTACTCTAACTAATGACATGCAAATCTTGGCTTATCTCATCTATGATTAGAGAGCTAGCTAAATCACTTAGACACTTTGAAACTATTAGTATAGTCTGATGATAGATGGGTAGGCTATCATTTATATTTTAAAAAAATTAGGGCCGACATCTAGAGAATATCCTAAGTGTCCCTTTCACTTATATATAGTAATTATCCTCAGTTCAATTAAAATTTTATTAATTTTTAATTAGTTTCTAATGTTATGCATAAAAGTTGACTTATATGCAAAAATTGATGGTGATCGATCTCCACTGATAACATCTTGGATTATAGTCCTGCATAATGATGCAAGTTTTAAAATGATATATTTTTTATCTTCACTTCTCAAACTCTTTCTTTGAGTTCCTTGGATCCATCGGGTCCAGCTATCGAAATAAAAAGAACTCTTCCCTGAAAGGAGGTCTTTTTTCCCTTTGGATTTCAAGTCATCCTAATTTAGTTATCCAAATAGAAGGACCTCCTCCCCGAAAGGGTGTTTCCTTCTTCTTTGGATTCCAAATTAGATATTAATATCCCATTTTAAATTAACTTTCACAACTCTTTGAAATTTAAAATTACAATTGAAAATTTCAAAATGACTGATCTAATACAACGTGACGTTTCCCTAGCAGTTAAAAATATGAAATCATCAAAATATTACAAGCACATATAGAAATTTCATAGCCCGCATTTGAGCTAAGACATTCACTTGGCCATGCTTTTAAATTTGTTCAAGGGAGCTTATCAATTTTAGAACATGTAGAAATTTTATTTATCACATTTTAATTAGCCCCCACTTTTGGCCTTACATAAGAATGGTCACCTATAAAAAACTTTGTTAGAATCCAGATCGAGTATAACCTAGGAGAAATCTAGCAACCATTACATCAAATAATAAGTAATATAGCAAAAAATATCACATCAATAGGCATCACATAACATATCAACTCATGGCAACCAACACACAATCAAATTCGTGTAAAACTATGTCACACAATGCTAAAGGGAATAGTAGCTTAGCCTAGAACTAGTGTATGTTGTTCTAATAAGCCATTTAAAGTGTGTGTATGAGATTGTGGTTTGGATGTATCCTAAATGGGTTATTTTTTGGAGTTTTCTAATATTTTCTTTGGTATGTTGTAGGTTAAGGGAAGATTTAGTTTAAGTTTAAGTTTGATATTTTAATGTTCATTTTAGGATGAGTTTTAAATGTTAAAGTTGACTAATTATTGGTTCTCAAAAGTCCAAAATTTTAATAAAGTGTTTTAATCATTAAGCCTCAAAATTTAATTAATACACTTGTGCTCTCCAAAAAATGGTATCTACATATCGTATGGAGGATTCCACTAATTAGTTATTTATGG
This sequence comes from Dendrobium huoshanense, assembly GCA_016618105.1. Classification (NCBI taxonomy): domain Eukaryota; kingdom Viridiplantae; phylum Streptophyta; class Magnoliopsida; order Asparagales; family Orchidaceae; genus Dendrobium; species Dendrobium huoshanense. Next base: position 50,804,671 of record CM028358.1, on the reverse strand, counting down.
TTAATTATTTAGGTTGAGTAATAACTACTTTTATTCACATTAGGGCCATATGGTTTATTTCACCCTCATTGGGGCTAACTTAATAGCCTCATATGCTTGGGTTACCCAACAGTTATCTTTGGAGTTATGTTTGATTTAATTTATTGATTAATTATCTTTAGGTTTATTAAGCTTATGACTTATGGTTTGCATTTCATCAAATATATTTGGGGCGTTATCACAACATGTATATGGACCAAAGATCTCTTTAAGACACATAATTCCATAGCCCGAGGCAGACCAACCTAAAAACTTCATTAATGGATTGTTGGTTCCTCATTTTAAAGTTATAACCTGATTAAATTAATTAGATTGATTATTTACTAAAAATTTAGTTATTTATTGATTTTTTGTATTTAATTTAATATTTTAATGTATTAAATAAAATTTCAATTTCCTAACTTTTGGATTTAAATTAAGTTTTGGAGTTTTAATATTTTTTTAAAAATATTAGGCTCTGAGATGAGTGAAATGCCACTAAGTTTGTTGTATTTAATTTTTTAAAAATTAGTTACTAATTTTCAAAGTTTAGATATTTTAGTGAACTTAGGTTGACCAAAATATTGACTTTATTATTTTTAATGAATTATTGTGATTTGGTGTTTTTAATAAATATTAGAACCATGCGAAAGTCAAATACCTTTCAGTTTTTTATAATTAGTTATTATTTTTTAAAATTAATACATTTAATTGAATTATTTAAATACTAAATTAAGGGGATTTTCTTACTTTTGTACCAAACTAATTTTAAATCACTTGAAACCTTTCCCGAATGTCAAGAATGACTTCTAAGGATGATTTTAATTGTTCATAATTTATTTGGTATTTAATTATTTTTAATTATTTATTTTAATTAATTATTAAAAAATTTTATTAAATTTAATCAATTTTGAAGACTGGTGATGGGGCTTTTATATTTCTTAGATCGAGCATTCAACTATGAACGTTTTGTACCTTTGTTTGTATTTTTCTAATTTAATTTGGATTTATTACTTTTTCTTTAAGTTTTAGGCCCTCTAAATGGGTTGAATTTTGTTGTCAAATGAAGTCAAACTTGAGTGAAATTAAAACCACTGTTTTAGGAAGTCACTAAGTTCATTGTTTTAAAGTTTCGGCCCTGTTGATGTGTGTAGAATTTATTATGATTTCTCTATGTTCTTTAGATAAATCCCTCAATTATTTTTTTAGGTGTCACTAGAGTTCTAATGGGCTTAAAAGTAGTTCTAGCTAACTCTTATACATACACAAGTACACCACAAAAAATGAAGAAAAACCCCTACCTATTTGGGAAATTATGAATTTTCAAAGTTATGGGTCCAAAATGGATAATCACCTAGAAAATTCATTTCATAGCAATCCTTAGCATACCATAACATGTATGGTTGATTTGTTTAACCAGGTTGGACCAAGGGTTAGGGTTAGGTCCAATAAGTTCAAAATGATATTTTGAATCTAATGAAGGTGGTCTCATGCAATCGTGGGGTCTTTTATTTTGAAATGTATGGTTGGGCCCTTAAGGGGCTTTTTGGTCAACCTGGTTGACTTTATCAACCAGGTCAAATCAAGACTTTAGTCTACATTCAACACATCTTAAATGGTAATTAGAATACATTGGAATATGTTTCATGGCTTAGTTTGATTGGGTCACGTTGAAGTTTAAGAAAAATTTTGATTTTCTCTTAAGGGTTTTGGGGTTTAGTGGGCTAGTGGCATGGGCAATAAATATTTAGATGTTTTACAGCCTTTGAAAATCAATTAAATTATGGGGGTTAGAGTGCTTAAATTTCCTTCAAATTTGAAGGGTCAACTCTAGAGACATGTCTAATCAATATTCAACTAACAGATCATGAACCTGTGGTCCTTTGGTTTAGTTTTGAGGTGATTAAAAAATCACTCAAAAAGAATTATTGGACAAGGGGTTTTGGCCTTCACTTTGGGTTTGGAGTTTTGTAATTGGTTTTGTCTTTGGATAGTCAACCTCATATAAAAATGAGGACAACATTCCTCTAGTAGCACTAATGAAAACAAGATTATGGTCTTTAGGGTGCAACTTTGCTAAGTCAAAATCAAAGATCTTTGGTTTGAATTTATGATTAAGAAGGATATTATGAGGTTTGATGTTGAAATGCAGAATCCCCATATTACACCCTTAGTGTAAGTGCTAAAGTCTCTTGGCCACATATAGGGCAATCTCTAGAAGTTTGTCCATATTGAAGATTCTTTTTCCCCTGTTAGAATCAAAAATGTATTTATCAAGAGACTCATTAGCCATGTACTTATAAATAAAAGCTCGATAAGATCCTTCAGCACAAAATCCAACAAGTTACACTATATTTACATGTTGAATTCTACATATAATTGATACTTCATTAATAAAATCCTCTCCATCACACATGCATTTTCCCAACACCATCACAACAACCATATAACCACCAGCTAGCCTTCCTTTATAGACAAACCCAAAGCCTCCTCGTCCTAGCTTCTCTTTGAGATTGCTTGTAATTGTGATTATATCATTATATGAATATCTTGATTGTGAGAGGGTTTTTTTTTTTTTTTTTTTTTTTTGCAAGAACCTCTAAACAATATCAAAAGGGTACCAAAAGCTTGACTAGGTTCTATGCAAGGAATGAAATAACACATAATGAGGTAAATAAAAATCTTCCAATTAGTAACAAAATAACAAGAAAATATAATTTAGCTGTCAGTTAGTCTTATACCTATAATTTCACAATTTAAGTGAAAGCATGTTCCCACCTAGCATTCATAGTGTTCTATCCAATATTAAGAAAATTATTATTTTTGCATAGTTGGTTAAAATTGACTGGTTGTACTACTCTTGATGGAGACATGCCAGGAAATCAATTTCAAAACAAAATGGCGATATCATATCATATAAGGTAATGCCCATATCTTATTTATACGATTTGGTTGATTGGCCGTAAACAAAAATGCTGATTGATATCTTCTGATTCACTCAAAAAGTTTCTTCTGACTACATCACTCCTTGTTATTTTGAATTTCCTTACTTAACCAAAAAAATTCACTGCAAGAAAATGAAACTTCAGCCACACTTAATATTGGCTTGAACGGCAGTTTTAACAGCCACAAAAAAGTTTGAAGTTGTTTCAACCCTTCACAAGTCTGCCATAGTTGCTGCAAGGCATTTGCAACCAATGGATACCGGTTGGTATGGCTTAGTTTTGACAACAGTTTAAACTACCTCTATCTTGGAGCTTTAACGACAGTTTTACCAACCACAAATCTGAAATAATAGCAGCGATTTAAACCGTCACAAATATTTCATATTAGTGGTAATTAAAACCACCACTAAAGCTCTAGAATAGGCCGTTATGAATTCAAAATAAACTCAAAGGTCATAGTAGAGATGCATTCACTGGTCCAAGAAAAGAATGAACAGAAAATCTTTTTAGTGATTATTGAATATAGTAATACATAAATAATTACTATACGATGCACATTACACCTACCGGTTATTTCACAGGGATAGGAAAGTTGAACTAATAAGTTATAGGCAAAGGATAAACATATGTGTTATATTGAAGATAAGATCTGAAGCAAACAAAGAAACTACTATACAAAAAAGCTGTAAATATGAGTAAATATGTCAATTAACCATCAGTCGCCTCTTTATTTCTTAGGTGATTTTATTTTGTTGAAATAGGAAAGTTAACGTTCTTTTCATCAATTGACTTCGACTTGGGGACCCTTTTTAGATGGGGCTATGCCATTGTATTCGTTACTTCCATTGCCCTAATAAGCTGGACTTCCCAAAAATTGGAATTCCAAACCATCTCAAATAACTCCTTTCTTATTCGCCACACAAAATTGTTCATGGTCATTATCATCTTCTTTAAAGTTTACACTCGTCCATAAACGCGGTGAAAAGTCTTTTGCTCAACACAATTGATCAGTACTGTTCATTTTCTTCAATTGACTTGACTTGGTGACCATTAATTGGGTCCAAGTCTTGCTAGTCGTTATTTCCATTATCCTAATAAGCTGGACTTTTCAAAAACAACTACCCTTGTCCATAAACGCGGTGAAAAGTCTTTTGCTTAACCCAATTGGCCAGTAAAGTTTTTTCGGTGGAATAGTCAAATTCAGAAGCTGAAATTAATGTATTAAATTAAATGCTGTTTAAAAACTTCATTTGTAAAGGGCTTTGCTGCTGTTCCCAATTCACCCTTTTTGCAATGCGTTGGTTCCATCTTCTCTTGCTTGGGATCTTCCCAATAGCCTATGCTTTCTCCAATGACTGCCCTTCCTCCATGTGTGGAGATATGGAGATCAAATTCCCTTTTACTCTTGAAAGCAGCTCCAATAGTTGCAGGACAGCAGGAGTGAGTGCGAATCTGTCCTGCTCCTCCACCAACGAGACAATTATCACCCTCCCCTCTTCAGAATCTTACAGAGTAACATCTATTTACATTTTTAATGGGATCATTATTGAAGTTCTTCCATCAACATCTTCGATTAGTTGCCCATGGAGAAGAGGCATTCAAAAACGGCCTAACGTCAACTCCTCTATTTTCGATGTCGCTGTGTCCCGTTTTGTTCTAGTTAACTGCACAACCAAGCTAAGCTTGCAGGCTGACAATGATGACGTAGTTGGGCCAATTTCTTGCCTCAGTGAACAAGGTTCGTTTGTTTATGCTCTGGGTGAATATGAGAGAATTGACATACTTCCTCGTTCATGCATCGTAATATATACCGGTGAAGTTCTTTCTGATTATAGTGGTCAACCGATACAAACTATAGCGCAGAAGAGCGTGCAAGGACAAAGGGCTGCTTTGTATCCGATTACAGATGAGAATATTCAGGCTTGTTATTTATGTTCATATGAAGGGAAAAATTGTGGATATAATATCATAAGGGATAAAAAATTTTGTTTCCTCGAATATTCTCATGGTGAGTTTCTATCTATCTGATGCTTCTTTCTGCATCTTTTCATTTCTGACAAAATGTTATATTCTGTCATAACAAAGAAAACGAAGTTTCAAGCATGTTTTATTACTGTGTCTTCAAATTTATACTAACTTTTATTAATTGTGGCTTAACAAACTAATTTTTTTTCCATATATGTTTTTTCTCAGGTTCACATCTTGTTGGTAAAGGTATTTGGAGCAATCTCACCATTTAATTTTAGTTTTCCCCGGACCTCCCACATGAAATTCTTTTAAAAGAGTTCATTGCATGAAATTTGGTGAAATTTATCGATAGTGGTGCCTATAAACAAAAAAGTTGCATTAGTGAATGTTAAAATTTTCTTTCTTGCAGGCTTTGCCATTGGTACATCTCTTGTGGTTTTTCTGATTGCAGTTCTTGTGGTTCTCTACTTTTTCAAAAAATATATCAATGAAAAACAGAAGCGCATAAAAGTGGAAAAGTTCCTTGCAACCTACAAATCCACAACACTAACTCGATACAATTTCTCTAATATTAAGAAAATAACAAAGAAATTTAAGCATAAGCTAGGTCAAGGAGGATTTGGAAGTGTCTACAAAGGTGAGCTGACTAATGGAATTCTTGTGGCAGTTAAATTGCTAGAAGCATCTAAATCCAATGGCGATAATTTTGTCAACGAAGTAGCCACTATAGGAAAAATTCACCATGTCAATGTAGTTCGTCTCTTAGGGTTCTGCTCAGATGGAACTAACAGAGCCCTAGTATATGAGTTCATGCCAAATAACTCATTGGAAAAATTTATTTTCTTTGGTAAATCAAAGAAGAGACATGAATATTTCAACATGGAGAAGTTGCAGGAGATTGCAATTGGCATTGCCCAAGGGATCAATTATTTGCACCAAGGATGCAATCAAAGAATTCTTCACTTTGACATCAAACCCCATAATATTTTGTTAGATTATGACTTCAATCCAAAAATTTCAGATTTTGGCCTTGCTAAGCTCTGCTCCAGAGATCAAAGCATTGTGACAATAAGTGCTGCAAGAGGCACTATGGGATATATAGCACCAGAAGTCTACTCTAGAAACTTTGGGCCTGTCTCTCATAAGTCTGATGTATATAGTTATGGAATGCTTCTGCTAGAAATGATCGGAAGGAGGAAAAATGTTGATCCTACAACTGAGAACCTAAGTGAAATTTATTTTCCAGAGTGGATATATAACAAGCTGATCCATAACAATAGCTTGGGTATAGCCATGGAAATGGAGGGCAATGAAGAAATTATGAAAAGGCTTGCCATAATAGCACTTTGGTGCATACAGTGGAATCCATCAGAACGTCCATCAATGAGCAAAGTTGTTCAAATGCTCACAACAAACTTTCAGAGCTTGGAGATGCCCCCAACACCATTTGTTCCTTCTTCTGACCAACCTGGCAATGTTTATGTCTCAACCAATCATGAAGATCTTTTGGAGGTCCGCATCTCAACCAATTATGAGGAAATTTTGGAGGATTGATTAATTACTTCATATTTTGGCTTAATGAATCTTTCTGTTTTGTTATTATAATTATTTTTTAATAAAATCTATTTTAAATGTATATTTTTTGAATTACAGGGAGTGTTAAATTTTGTATCTTAATCACTGAAAATTTTTGATATGTTATACATATTTGATTCTTAAATTATATCATGTTATTTTAGCTATATTAACATATTTTATTCTTAAATTATATATTTATTTGTAAAATGTTATATAAATTAAATGATCTTAAAATAAAGCATAAAATTATATTTTAAGAACTCGAATGTTGTATGATTAATTATATAAATTTAAGAATAAAATATAAGAATTTATTCTTATTCCACTGTGTGGGATTGGCTATATAACTATTTAATTTTTTTCAATAAACAAATTATGTACCCTATTGTGTCATGTTAAGAGTCAAAGTTTAATTTAAATATAATTAAAAAGACGACATTTAACAAAATTATGATTTAATCAGATATTCTGTATGAGTTTTTTTGTATGATTATGAGGTTGAAGTTGATATGTATGAGAAAATCAAATTGGTATCAGTAAAGAAAAGATTATATGAGAGAAATTATGATTTTCGTTTAAGTAAAAAAAATAGAATTTTGGGACTAAAGCATATGAAATCAAAATAAAATTTAGACTAATTTCTTTATTAATTTATGCAATATTTATTAGCTGATCATAGTAAACTCTACCTCTACAATAATAGAACTTTTATGTAAGCAGTCTTCTTAAAGCTGAGTTGGATGCTAATGTAGACATTTGAACATCGAAACATCATGATGTAGCTCCTCACACTCTCAGAGAAAGTCCCACAATTTGAGCATTGTCTTACAGAGCACATTCCCTTGAAGAGCTCGGTAGAATTGTTTCTTTTGATTAAAAGAAGAGAACTAATACTTCAAATTTTAAGGATGAATTAGAGAAAAAAGACGCACACAAGGTTATATCTTAGATAAAGTGTCGGCGCTAGAGCTTTAACTTCATAAGTAGTAACTTTTGGAGATGAGAAGATGAGCTGAGAAGAGAGGGGAAGTGATATGGATACAAGTACCATGATTGATTAGAGAGCGTAGATGAGGATGATAAAATTGATAATAAAATCATTGTATTTTCATAGACTTTGCAAGGCGTAAACTAATTATGTTATTTGAAAATCTTCTTTATTCAAGATAATTTATTTATCAATATTTTAGTTCTTCGAATGGCAAGAAAATTGAAAATTGATATTTTGCTAGCTTAACGTATTTAAGTGTGCTGATTATAATTTGATGGTATTCAAAAGTATTCATCATAATTGAAATACATCTATTTAAGTTATAGCTACGGCCTATTTTATGTTCCTTTTCATTTGGGTGAACATTCGGGCTTGGTTTGTTGTGGCTCGTTTTCCTTGGCGAGTGTTCGTTGTTTCCTGTTTGGAAGTGTTTTCATCTTCCAAGTATGTTTATGGATGGTGTCTTTGGCTTTGGAGGGCCTTACATCTTGCAACATGATCTGAATCTCTGGGCTCTTCCTCGTCTATTTTCTATTGCTGATTTATGGTATCTTTAGTGAGGTGTTCCCTTATTGCTTTTATGTTTCACTTGAAATATATTTTGCTCATTTAGAAACAAAAAGCTCATGCTGGAGGAGCTTACTAAGAATATATTTCAATCGAATATCCATGACAAAGTGAAGCTTCCTAGATGTTCAATGTCAGGTAATCAAATCTAGCTATATGACTCAAATTGATGACTTGATTGAGTCCAAGATTTAAATTTAAGGAATGGAGAGAAAATGGTTTTATCTGTTAGCATTAGATACCACATATTTCTTTAATTTTTTAGCACATTTGGCATTTATTTTTTTGTAAATATTGTCAATTATTTTTCCCTTCACCCCTTACCATTGACACTAATTTAGACTTCATTTGGGACGGCTTTCTTATTTCTTCTTAAAGAAGTTTTATGGTACAAAAATTTTTTGTACCATGAAGCTGCTTTAAGAAGCAGAAAGAAAGTCATCCCAAATAAAGCCTTAGTTTCTGTTCACCTCATTTTTATAAGAGGTCACTAAGACCCACTTGGGTTTCTTTATAGTGACCCAGTGACTGGAAATTCCCTACTCCCTGATCACATAGGTTTTGGATAAGACCCAAACCAACCTCAATCAAACTCAATCCCACCTTCAAATCCAATTCTTGGATCAACCACCAATCAACCTTTAATCAATTCTTAATTAACTTTCAATCAACTTCTGAATCTCATCCAACCATTAACAATCACCTCTTTGATTGTTAGTAGTATGGATGTGCCACACCTAATCATCAAAATCCAAAACTCAATCTAATTATAAGGTTTCAAACCAAATCCAAGGGTTAAGGACTAAGGTCCAGAAACCCTTTCCAAGGGAATTTTCAAACCTTATGAAACCTAATCTAATGGCTTCTGATTATGGGTCTATCAATGGCATTTTGTTTAGGCATGTCTATAAGGCCAACCATTCAAATTTGTATTCAACCCAACATTCATATCCCCTTAAATTGAATCTTTTCCAAATGGCTACAAAACCTTCAATCATTTATAACCGATGCCATTAGACTTGCCATCTTGTGGATCTTGGCCTTGCAGCCCTTTTCAATCTACATCTTTTTTATTTAATTTGACCCAAAATTGACTAAGGGGTCAAAATGACCAAAATGTCATTTAAAGGGGTTTTTTGTCTTTTCCCCTAAGTTCAATCCAACCTTCTTACCTCAACCCTCAAAACTTATCCCGATGGATCCTAAACACCATTAGGAACATATTGGACCCAAAATCAACTCTTGGTTTGACCTGGTTGACCAAGTCAACCAAGGTTGACCTAAATGCCCCTTAAGACTTCATATGTCAATTTCAACCCAAATGACCTACCCAATGCATTGAATCACTTCAATTTTATTTGACCTTATTGACCCAAATTTGACCTAAGGTTTGACTAGATTGACCAAGTTAAATCATAGTTGACCAAATTAACCCTTAACTCAACCTATGGTCAAATCTAATATTTGAATCCATTCCAAACCCAATCAACCCCTCAAAATCATTCAATTTGAGACCCATGACATATCCAAGGACTTTCAAGTCAATCCTCCCTAGGTTTGACTTGGTCAAACCATTTGGAGGGGTTAAAACCATCTCCCAACTTCATGTATTGGCTCAAAGTTTCAACCCCATGATTCCAAACCAGCCCCTTAGTCTAAGCTTTTGCTTGGTTCATCCAAATAGGGGAAAAGCTATGGTCCCCTTTCCCATGAACTAAGAGATCACACTCACCACCAACCCTATTCCCTGACTTTGGGCAGCTTAGGCGACACATGTCATGCATCCAAGTCTCCCTCAATTGAATCTAAGCCATCCATTCAAAACCAAGGGATTTAGGGATAAATTAAATTTCAAATTATAGTAAATCTACAATGCATGGAGCCTCTAAACTCCAGGGACTACAAGATCATGTTTCTTTCAAGCTATTTTTCAAATTTTGTTAGATTTCATCGAGTATTTTGAAAGATATAGGCGTTTGAATTTTTTTTTAACTATCTTTACTCGCAATCGAACGGCCGCGAATTGGCTATGCCACTTAGTCTTTAACCAAGTGGTCTCACTTCCATTCGAACGTGGGTCCTCCCATTGTCAGGGGGTGATGTGGCAGCCTCTTAGTTGTCGATCTCCCTACTTTTTGATCTAGCCATCGGATCGTCAGATCCGACGTAGTTAAGTGACCCATCCCAGATTCGACACGTGGCACCGTGCTGCAGTGCCGCGCCACTATCAACCAATGATTCGACCGACGGCTGATTTTACCCAAATTTGAATAAAAATGTTTTAAATGCCCAAAATCTTCTAAAATTCATAGTAAATTAAATTTTTCACCAATTGGATATTCGGGCTTGTTGGAAAGATAATTTAATGTAGTATTTATTAAAATTAAAATTAAGTTGATTTGGGCACTACATTGTGAGATATTCCAGTTTATTTATATTTAGCTTTTTTTTCTAATTTTCTCACAATCCAGTGGTCACTTAGAGTCCAGATTTTGGTGAAATATTTTTGGGTATCATAGGCATGTTCTATGATTTTTCTAGGGTAATATATCTAGTAGATTTCTATGATGTGAATTTTTAAAGTAAGGGGTCTATTTTGGACTCAAAATTTTAAAAATTCATAACTCTCTAGATGTTTAGTATTATGATTTGAAATTTCTGTGGTGTGTATGCATTAATGTAAGGGTTAGATGGACAAAAAGTGGAACCCATTTAAATAGTAGGGACACCTGGGGAAAATAATTAGGAAAATGTGTAGAAAATTCAAAAAAATCCTAGGAAATTATAAGCTCACACAATAGGGGTGAAACTTCATCACAGTAAAGTTAATGACATTTTTTCCTATAAGTTCAAATTTCATTGAATTTGAAAATCATTAGGTTAGAATATTGACCCAAATCTCAGCCCCTTTAAGGACTCAAACAAATTCAAAAAAAATCATAATAAATCAAATTATAATCCAAAAAAATTAATTTAATATATCAAACTAACCAAAACTTATCCCTCTATCTAGAAAAAAATCCATATCATCAGACCTCTTATTTGACTATAATTTAACATTTAGTTAAAGTTAAAAATTAATTAATTTAATTAATTAAAAATTACTAAAAATCCTAAATAATTTCCAAACACTTAGAAACACTCTCATGAGTCATCCCTGACCTTTGGGAGTAATTCCATGAAGTTTATAATAAGTTTGGATTAAAATGATCAAAACCTTCCTAATTAACTAATTTTAAATTTTGAATAATTAAGAAAATTTTTAAAAAATCATAATTAAATCTATGAAATTCCAAATTGATCAAACTCAAAGTTATCCAACTCAAATTAAAATATAATATTTTACAAAAATGTCAATCCTTCAAAATTTAGTAAAAGTCAAAAAAGTCAACAATCCGATCAAACCTAAGTCAAAACCAACTCAAAATTTCAGAAATTCATAACTTTTTATAAAAAACTTCAAATTCAGCAAACAAATAGTTTAATTACTCATCATAAGGTCTAATATTTATTAAAAATTTAAAACCTTCAAAATTAACTCTAATTTAAAAAGTCAACTTTTTAATCCCTTAATTAATAAAATTAAAATAATTCCAATAATTCTTAAAAACTCAATAATTCATCAAAATTTTAGAAATCTTTAGTTAGATTAATAAAAATATCTAACCAACTAAATCAACTTAATCAATCCTGATTGATATTTGGTAACTCAAGCCTACGAGGCTATTAACTTAGCCCCAATGATTGTGAAATAAACTTCACAACCTCGGTGTAAAACAAAGGTAGCAATCATTAAACAATTAAAATATATTGAAATCAATCTTTAACATAATACTTTAACTCAAACATAAAATTCTCCTTCAATCTTTAACAAACTCAAATATTAGACAACACAAACAAACTATCTAGTTTAGGATCCACCTCAGCCACACGACCTACTACACACACTTCAGATAGTTTACTAGGAACAACCGACTTTGGATATAGGCTAGACAGATATTAACTTTTTTGCTGTATGCTGAATTTTTTAGATTTTATAGTATGTTGTGATTGAAATTGCTTAGTGTTTCTACTTACTTTTATTGAACTATATGGATTAATAATATGATTGGCGATTAGATTATCCTTAGGTTAGATAACATAAACACAGGTTCACTACATATCCAAAGACTTGTGCACTTCCTATTTGTCAGCCTAGGATTAGTTCCCAAGCCCCTTGTCCTATGATGTCTCCTTGAATGAGATAATCCATGGTTGCTAACAAAGATCCTCTGGTTAGTACTCGACTAAGTAGGATAAGGACATCGACGAACCCGGGATCCTTGGATCTTGACCGGGGACGTCATACCCACTTGGTACGTTAGTCTCCACCCTCACTTTATGGACATTCTCCTAATCTAGTGATCGACAATATAAGTCCCAACTTTTTAATAAAATGTCAACTCTAACATAAATGTCTCTCCAAAATACTAAAGCCCAATACTTAGCTTAGGATGGGGTACTTCTAATTTTTTTTAGAATCTCTAAGTGCCTCCTACCTCTCCCCCATTGACTCCAGAAATAAGTGTTTAAAATTCTATCCAATCCCAATTGAAATTCCAAAATCAACTCCTTGATATCATTCCTAAAAAATCTTTAAAATAAAATTTCTACCATTATTTTAAGCCAGAGTATTCATATGAGACTCCAATATCCTACGATATTATTAACTACGAGGGTTTATGCTCGTACGAGATTTAGAACCCACATCAACTTTTCAAAATTCTATTAATATTTCTTTTGGGGAATCAAATTTATAACAATCATTATCATCTTAATCGAATTATTGCTAACGGATGATATTTTTTTCTTCGACGAGATTTATCATATGTTAATCGATTCGAATATGAAATTACTGATTATTTCTCTTAATTATCATAGTTAAATATTTGACTGAACTTTATTTTGACCCTCTAGTGTCATATGTGATTCTCCCTTAAATCAAGCTATGATAGTCAAGAGAAAATTTTTAAATTTGAGTTTGAAACCAATAGGAGATTTTATCTCCACCTTCTGAGGTGGTATATTATCCTTAATGATTTGTTCAACTTCAGAAAAGAAATTTAAATTTAATTCTCAATTTTTCCAAAGAAATTTTATTAAGATTTGTTTTGCACCATGCAAGGAAAATCACCTTCTGAACACCAATAGTTTGTCATGCCAATCTCTGAAAGTTTATTAGGGATATTAAGCTCTTATGAACTATCCCAAGGCTAACCAAGAGTGGGGGGAGGGGTGAATTGGTATTTTAAAAAATTTCTTGATTAAAACTTAAACTCTTGATACACTTTATACATCTTTTGATTTTTTGATACACTTTCTGTATATATTTTTTTTTAATTTGGTGTCATTTTGCATCTTTTGATTTGAAATCATTGGTCATTTTTTATTTATTTTTTGCAAGCTAGATCCATATTTTAAAAATCTTAAACATTCTTAGTTGTGATTATATCTTTCAGATATTAGAGAAGAAAAACTCACTTTCTAAGATAAGGAAGAATGAATCACAAAACATAATAAAAAATCATATGATAAATCCAATGACAAGTTTACAAAAAATCTGAAGGTAATATAAAGACTTTGAATATTATATATATTAGATAGATTACTGTAGCAAGATTAAAAAGATCTCAATTATAAAGTCGAGTTATTAATTTGAGATAGATTTTAGTTTAGAAAAGAAAATTACACCATTAAAAGAAGATAGAGGAAGAGAAACAATCAACGGTATTTCTTCCTTTAACTAAGGGATGTCAAACATTGACTACAAATTTTTAAAAATAAAAATAAGATATAAGATATCAATTTAGCAGAGATTAAAAGAAAAATAAAATAATAAAGAAAATTAAATTAATAGAAGTGAAACATATGAAAAGTATAATAAAAAATAAACAAAGAAAAACTAAAAAAACAACAAACAACAGATAAAAAATCTGAAATTAGTAAGAATCAAGTTCATGCATTAATGTCAATCACACCCAATCTGATCCTTAAAGTGTTGAAAGTGTCGAAGGCCAGTGGTTTAGTAAAGATGTCAACCAGTTGATTCTCAGTTGCCACATGGTAAAACTCAATGTCTTCCTTGGTCACACAGTCTCTTATAAAGTGATGCATTATGTCAATGTGCTTAATCCTTCAATGTTGGATAGAATTCTTAGAAATACAGATGACACTAGTGTTATCACAAAGGATTAAGATTATGCTTACAGGTAATCTTAAATCTAGAATTTATTATTTCCACCAAAGGACTTGGGCCACATAACTCCCTAAAGCAAAGTACTCAGCTTCAGCAATAAAAAGAGTAATAGAGTTTTGCTTTCTACTAGACTAGGAGACTAAAGACTACCCTATGAATTGGCAAGTCCAAGAAGTGCTCTTTCTATCAACCCTACATCCTGTAAAATTAGGATCAGAATATCTAATAATCTCAAAAGAAGTCTTGTGCCTAGGGTACAAGATTCCTAAGTTTCGGGTCCCTAAGAGATATTTAAGAATTCTCTTAACTGCAGTCAGGTGGGATTTTTTAGGATCAGCTTGAAATCTAGCATAGAGATAAAAAATAAATATTATATCAGGTCGGCTAACAGTTAGGCAAAGTAAAGATCCAATCATTCCTCTGTCTTCTTTTGATTAATAAATTTTTCATTTTGGACTTTATCCAACTGAACACTGCAGGTAATGAGAGTATTAATTGGCTTGGCTTTATCCATTTTATATTTCTTTAAGATGTCCTTTATGTACTTTGATTGATTTAAAAATGTTTCATCATCCAATTGTCTTATACTAAACCCCAAAAAGTAGGACAACTCTCCCATCATACTCATCTCAAATTCCTCACTCATTGTTTTAGAAAAATCATCACATAGCCTTTTAGTAGAAGATCCAAAAAGTATCATCAATATCAATGAGTATTTCATCTCCTACTTTTCTTAGAAAAAGAGTGGTGTCTACTCTCTCCTTAACAATCTCCTTCTCTAGTAAGAATGTGCTAAGCCTCTCATACCAAGCTCTGGGTGCCTACTTTAATCAATATAAGGCCTTTTTTAATTAAAAAATATGATTTGGAGATTGGGAAATCTCAAAACCTGGGGGGTGGTCTACAAACACATCCTCTTTAACCCTTAGCCACCAATCTTATTTTATTCCTAACCACCACACTAGAATCATTCATCTTATTCTTAAAAACTCATTTGGTTCCAACTACACTTTATCCCTTTGGTCTTTCTACAAGCTCCCAAACATCATTCCTAACAAATTGGTTTAACGCCTCTTACATGGCTAAGATCCAAAATTCATTAGACCGAGCTTAATTGATGTTGGTGGGTTCAGTCATTAAGATAAAGGCAAAGTGGTTCACTTCCTTCCTAAGCCCATGCCTAGTCCTAACACCTTTAGAAGGGTCTCCTATGATAAGTTCTTTAGGGTGACTTGAAGAGTATCTTCAATCACTAGGCAAGGTGAGTGTATGTTCAACCTTTTCCTCTAGATCTACATTTTATACTCCTTGGATAATCTCACGTACTCCTTTAGTGTTTTTGGGCTCTACCCTCTTCTCCAAATTTTTAACTCCTTGGGTAATCTCTCCAACTTCATCTACATCCTCAACTCTTGACTTCTTTTTTTTTTTTTTTTTTTTTTTTTGAGAATTGCAAAATGCATTAAAAAGTAAACAAAAAACTATTACAAACTACAAGTAAGGTTCACATTCATTCTTCAATAAACTAGATAAGGAATAAGGAATATCACCAAAATCAGAATTATCAAAAAAGAAATTGTTCTCAATAGCTAAAGTAGCACAACAATCCGCTACCTTATTACAATTTATAAGGATATGATGAAAAATTACCTTATTGAAATTAGTTAGGAAGAAGAGATCCTTATCCTCCCAGTTATTGATCCTCCACGAATTCTTATTCAAAGAATTTTTAATGCATTTTAATATGTTCTAATTATCACCTTCAATTATAATACCTTTACTTTCTAACATCCACCTTTGTATGTATTTCTGGATCATCATGATAGCCTCCATCTCTAGCTGAGCCACATCCCAATGGACTCTTTTCTCCCCAAATGCAAGCAATAACCTACCCTTAAAGTCACGACAGACACCACCAATTCTTGCATTATTAGTCTTTAACAAAGATGCATCAATGTTTACCTTTATCCAATCTAGAGGTGGAGGGTGCCATATCAATTGCGACTCCTGTGGGAGATTAGTACCCCAGCTATCTAGCATTGGATTATCTTTTGTCATTGCAATAGACAAAATATTAGCTGCAATCATAGAGCTTCCCATAGTTTGTAAGCCATGTACTTTTATATTCCTTTCCTTCCAGCATTCGTGAACCGAAGAACAGTACACACTAACAATGTTGGACCTTAATGCCGACAACCTTCTCAACTCCTTCAGACATTCCTCAAGAGAACCAAAAATTGGAATATTAAATCCCCAGCTTTGTATTTTCAAAAGTATCTCCTTTGAAAATTTACAGTGCACCAAAATATGCTCAATATCTTCCACTTGTTGACAGCCCCGAGCACAAAGAACATAGTCAGTAAGTTTTCTGTAGTGGAGAAATTCATTGGTTGGAATTGCAAACTTACTCAACCTCCACCAAAACAGCTCCACACGTAGTTAAAGTTTATCTTTTTGAGCCACATAGCAAAACCCGAATCTCCTTCTCCCCTTTCATTATCAATACTATTTTCATAAGCCATAGTTGTAATCGTTTTCCCTGAAAACTGTTTGATAGTATCCATATAATCTTCATCAGCATTGTGATTAATTTGGATCTGTAAGATAATTGAAGTGAGATCCTCGTTGAACACCTCCAGCAGCCTCTCCACATTCCATTCTCTGTTACGGGATAAGAAATGATCAAGCATAACATCCTCCAATCTTGTACTGTCAACAAAAGTAGGCCACATCCCCAAGCTTCTATCAAGTATCCAAACATCCTTGAGCACATTTACCTTTCTCCCATTAGCCACTCTCCATTTCAACAACGGCTTCAAAAACTTTCCTCCTTCATAAAGAATTTTTCATGCATCAGATACACCTTGTTTGATACTACTGTCAAACAAATTATTCCCATATATAGTGGTTATAATATTGTGCAAAGTAGACTCTGTATTATTTAAAAACCGCCAAGCCAGTCTTGCCTTCAGTGGTCCTGCTTTTCTAGTTGCTGAATGGAATCCTAACCCACCATCTTTACGTGGTTTACAGAGCTCAGGCCAAGAAACATAGTGAAGTCCCTTCTTCCCATTACTCTTATGCCACACAAACTCTCTACAACATTTGTCAATCTCATGTAATATCTTCTTTGGAACCATCATGTGAGTTGATAAAAAATTTGGTACAGCTAATAAAGAAGTCTTGGCCATCACTATCTTACCAGCCATGGATAAATTCTTGCTTCCCCATGAATTCAGCTTGAGTAAAACCTTGTCCAGAACATCTTGGAAATCAGCCTTTACTAGTCTTCTCAGCGTTATTTTAACACCAAGGTAATGAAATTCCTTCACTACCTTGAAACCCAAAATATCTTTAACTCGATTTCTATTTGAGAGGCAAGTGGCATTACTAAACAGAAGCTGAGATTTCGAATTGTTAACCTTAAGACCTGTCCAGTAGCAGAATCATATAACTATGGATTGGAGAGTTTAGCCATCTTGTTTGTAGCTTGAGCATAGATCAAAACATCATCAGCATATAACATGTGAGAGATCTTACGCATTCTTGGAGAAATTTGAATTCCCAAGTCATTTCCCCATTGCTCCATTGCATTTGACAGTAACTGAGAACACAGGATAAACAAATACGGGGAAAGAGGACATCCCTGACGGAATCCATTCTCAGCATTGATCCACTTCGAGGCCTTTCCATTAAGAAGTAATGAATATCTGACATCACTCACACATTCCATTATAAGTGATGAGAACTTGTTAGGGAAGCCAAACATAACTAAAATTTGATTCAATGATTCCCAACTCAAACTGTCGTAAGATTGCTCCATATCAAGCTTTACCGCCATCAATCCCTTTCTGCTCTTTGAAATTCTGAACTTATTAAATATCTCCTGAGCAAGAAGACAGTAATCTGACATAGATCTGCCCGAAAGGAAAGCTACATTTTCATCTAAGATAATTCTGTTTATACAGCCCTTCAATCTATTCAAGATCATAGTTGCCACAACCTTATATGTTGTTTGGCATAGGCTTATAGGCCTAAAATTTGCAGGAGTTAAAGGATTTTTAATCTTAGGAATAAGAATAATCAAAGTATCTTTCCACTCAGCATACATTTTATAGTTTTTAAAAAAACCATCAACCGCATTCCAAGTATCCTCCTCCACAATTTGCCAATAGAATTTAAAGAAAGATGCAGTGATACCATCTATTCCAGGAGATTTGTTATTACCTTGTTGAAAAATGGCTTTCTTGAGTTCCTCCTTGGTGAATTCTGCATTCATCATCTCAGCTTCAACATTTGTGATCCTCTGTTTTTCCTCAATGCTCGGCCAGCCCATCAAACATATATTTCTGGCCTTCCACTTTCTCTCGAAGTAATCAAGGAAAACATATTCAATTTGGTTTAAATCCACCAGGACATTGTTATTCTCATCCTTAATCTGCCTAATAAGGTTCCCATTCTTCTTGGTCGATGCATAATTGTTGAAAAAAATTGGATTCGTATCACCTTCTTCATGCCATCTAGTTTTGGCTCTTTGGTTCCACCATATGGAAAGTCTTCCCAATTTCACGTTGAGTTCATGAACCTTACCTCTAAGTAGAATAAACTTATCCTGCGTCAAACTCGAATTGGAAACCTCCTCCATTTGAAGCTCCATAATTTCTTTCTTCAGCTGTTCCTTCAACACATTCAAATCCTTCCACTTATTTTTGTTCCAAAAGTATAAAGATTTAAGAGTTCTTCTTATCTTCCTTTGGAGAATCTCGGCACTATTACCATAATCCTTCTTCATCCAATTATTTAGAACAATATTCCATGCTGTAGGATAAGTTTTCCATATGTCTTCAAACCAGATAATTCTGGATTGCTTGTTAACTGGTTCAAGTACTTTACAGAAAATCGGGCAGTGATCAGAAGAAACCCGTGGAAGGTGTCGAACTAAATCCATAGGAGCTTTTCTAATAGCAGCTGAATTTATCAAACATCTATCAAGCCTCTCCCAAATTCTGGAAGCACCCTTTTTATTGTTGCACCAAGTAAATCTCGGTCCCACACAAGCAATCTCATGAAAATCATTATTCACCATATAATATTTCATTTCTTTAGGTCCATTTGAAAACTGAAACCTCTTACCTCCTCTCTTATCCTCCTTCGAAAGGATACAATTAAAATATCCTCCAATGATTGAAGGCATATCATCTGGCAAACATCTCTCAAGAGTCTTCCATAAATCTCTTCTAGTATGAACCTTTCTACCACCATACACCGTTGCAACATTCCACTGCCCATCATAGTGCTGGACAAAGTTCCCACCACCGTTTGTGAATTGTGCTCAATAACTTCGAACGAAATAACGTTCACATCCCAAAGAATCAGAATACCACCCGAACTCCCTTCAGCAGGATGGTGAAAGAAATCCGAGTTTTTTACCAATCAAGAAATCCACATCATTCCTTTCAATACTTGTCCTTTTAGTTTCAGTAAGACCGACAAAAAAATAGCCATTGTCTTTTACTATCTCATTGAGATAGAGGGAGGCTTCACGCTTCTTTTCCCCCCTACAATTCCAAAAGAAGAAAGACGACATTAATGAGGAAGAGGGGAAAAGTCCCCGCCTTTTTTACCTACTCTGCTATCTCCTTTTCTCTTCCTATGAGTTACCTCAATAGGACCCAAGGATCTGACTTCCTTTGAGAGTTTGACTTTACCAGAATTTGAATTTTGATCTCCTGAGCTCCGGCTTCTATCAGAATTCACCCTCTTATCTGTATCTATATCAGTTTCCACAGCAATTTTTTGAACTTTTATTGCCCTCTGTCTCAACCATTTCATTTATTTCTCCCTCCTCTTGTTCTTCCAACATAACTTGAAATTTGTTGTTGAAACATAAATTAGCCTCCTTGTTTTCCATGCTAGATTCTGCATTTTTCGGCCCAATAATAACACTAGCCTTTCCAGCACCAGTTTGAGTCTCCTGTCCTTCTTCATTCTAATTCCAGATTTTATTTCCTTTAGTAAGCTCTTCAGAAATATCCTCAGTATTATGACTCTCCTCTATGTCTTAATTCAGCTTCCAATCCTTTTTCAGCACAGGCCTATAACCTTGTTGCTTCCAATTGTTAGGTTCCCCATTGCTGTTGAAGTTTCTAAACAGTCTATTTTTGAACTTAGCATGAATCCAGGGTCCATACTCATCTACATCTTCCCGTATCTTCAACATTCCTGCAGCACATTATCAATTTTCTTCTCAATATGGGAACTTACCACAGCCTGGTCATTCATGGCTAATTTAACCTCCATACAATTGGATTTACAATGGCCAATGATTCCACAATGATAGCAAAGAGTGGTCATCATCTCATATTCAACTTTTTGAAATATTCTTCCTTGAATCCCTTCTTCCCATACTCCTTTAGGTAGCTTCATATCAAGATTAATACGCACACAAACACGTGCATATTCTCTTTTTCCCCATCTAAGAGAGTTCCCGTCAATGAACATCGGTGTTCCAATCATTGAAGCAATACGGGCTATGTTTTCCTCATCCCAACAGCTTTGAGGTAAGAAAGGAAATCTGATCCACACAGGTGACGTCAAACCTTTCATAGATTCTAGTGAGAAGGAGGTGGACCACTTATCAATTTCGATAATGTGATTGCCAATAAACCAAGGCCCTCTGCTTAAAACTTCTTACATAGATTCAATGGTGTTGAAGGAGCACAAGATCCAATCAAGCCCAAGAGTTGTTAAATGAAATTTCCCAAATCTACTCCATTGTCTACGTAATTCCAAACTGGAAACAGGGAAAGGAATATCTTTCCCTAAGACTTTAACAACCAGCGATTTTTCAAGTAACTGTGAGTTTGCAATTTCCTGTTATAGATTCAATTTTAACGCCATACCATCATCAGTCATCTACATATTTTCCATCTTGTAATCCAGCTTTATGTAACTTGCTTTCCCCCACGCAGAGACAACCCTGTTCTTAGAAATAGGTCTTTCCAACTGTTTTGAACCATTTTCAACATTCATAATCTCTCTGTCCACCTTATTCTTCAAATTCTTGATCATCAAATTCTGATCAAAATCATTAAGATCTCCCAAGATTTTACTACTCCTCCTCACAATCAAATCAGACGCAGATGAATCACCGTTATCCAAATTCACAAAATCAAATTCGGAAATGAATGGAATCAAAGGTTTCTTACCCTTCCCCTCCACGAGACAATCTTTCCGAGGCAAAGAATCCTCCATCTCCCGGATTACCAAAGTCGAACCCTTCTTGATCGGTGAAACAGATCGCAAACTAACATTTTTCTGAGCAAAACCACCAACAAAGGGCTGCCAGCGGTCCGGATTGCCCATGAGCAGGCAAGACGAAAATCCCGCCAAACTAAAAATTCGAAGAAAACGAAGGGTTTCTCAACTCTTGACTTCTTAGGGTCAGACTCATTAAACACTACAAGAGTAATCTCCTCCACCACCAATGTCCTCTTATTAAACACCCTAAAGGATTTCTCCACACTAGAATATCCTAAGAATACTTATTCATCAGGTTTTAGGTCAAATTTTCCTAAGTGTGACTTTCCATTATTAAGAATGAAAATCTTATAGCCAAAGACATGGAGGTGGGAAAGGGTTGAGTGTCCTACCCTTAAGGATCTCATAGCGTGTCTTATCAAGTTTGGCTCTAACATTCACCCTATTCAACACATAGCGTGTCTTATCAAGTTTGGCTCTAACATTCCACACTAGAATATCCTAAGAATACTTTTTTTTTTCTTCTTGAGTCTACTTGTAATGTTCAAATAGACTGATGTTAAGTAACCCTACACACACACACACACTTGAGAGACTTAGAATTTCTGTTTTTACTCATATCGACCAGAACGATATTTACATCGTCCTGGACGATCAGGCTTAAAACAAAATGTCTAAATAAGGATTCTTAATTAAGGTAGCCGTCATTAACAGATCGTCCTGGATGATACGTGTATCGGCCAGGATGATAAGCTCAAAATAGAAAGAAGTTGCTGCCATAGACAATTAAGGTATACTGTATTTTTAAATAACCGGCCTAGACGATATTCACAAATTATACCTTAATTGATCAGGAAATTAAGGGAGAAATTAAGGATGATTGATATGATCATATCGTCCTGGACGATCGCAGGATCGGCCAGGACGATCTATTCAAAAACCTTAGTTACTTCAGGACGATAAATATCGGCTAGCTCGAATTCAAGGCGATGCTCTGGAAGATTTTCCTCTGATTTAAACTAATCGGCCGGGACGATCATGAGATCGACCTAGGCGAACAAGGCAATTTTAAATCATCCAGTTTGTATTCAGGGCGATGCTCTGGCCGATCTTCTGAGTTTTTATACTGACCGGCCAGACCAATGTCCATATCGGCCTGGACGATATTGTCGGCAACTTGTAATTAATGAGCTCCTTTGAAGCTCTTCTACTTAAGAGCTCTTGTTCAATGTTTTGAACAATCTTATGCTGCTGGCTTGACCTGAGAAGGCCTTGAGGAGAGAAAGAGAGAGAGGGAGAGAGAGAGGATCTTGTGAGGGAGAGCTTGTGAGGGGATTCACAAGGGTTACTTCAAGGATCGCTCTGCTTCTTCTTTGTCTAGAGTTTCTCATCCGTGGAAGGGTCGGTAGAGATAAGGAGTCAGCATCTGGTTGTGGTTCTCTGCCAGCTTCAAGATGAAGCAAAAGGAGATAGGTTCTCTGCCTTGCTAGGGTGGCAAAAATGAGGTTCTTGTAAAGGATTCTCCGCCTAGCTGTGGGGGCTAAAAAAGAGTCACGTTTGTAGTGCAATACTCAAAGGGTGCCTACGGGGAGTGGACGTAAGTCGAGTTGATTGAACCACTATAAATTTATGTGTTCTTGTTTCATGCTTCCGCACTTTAATTTTCGCATTTATTTTTCTCGTGGTGTGATTTTGGTTTATGTGATTTTTGTTCTTTGTGGAAAGAAATTTTTTAAAATACGAATTCACCCCCCCCCCCCCCCCCCTCTTGGTTAGCTTGGATCAGTTCTATAGAGCATAACATTCCTAACAAACTTTCAAGTGGTATCATAGCGGAATTCATAAAAACTGAGTTTGAAAACTTTTTGAATTTTGATCCATGGCTAACCTTAGGAATCATAATACTACGGAAGGTTATTTAATTACACGACCTCACTTGTTTGACAACTTACCTTTTGATTTCTGAAAAACCCGCATGTCAACATTTTTACAATCTACTGATTATCGCATGTGGATGCTTATCAAAGAAGGTTATTTTCCACATTCTCGTGAAATTAATGGTGTTAAAACATAAGTTACTTTTACTGAATGGACTTTCGATGAACGAGATTTAACTCAATTGAATGCAAAATGTTTGAACTGTTTTTTCTATACTTTAAAATATGAGGATTACATGCATGTCTCCACTTGTGAAACTGGTAAAAAAATTTGGAATAAACTGTGTATCACCTATGAAGGCACTAATGAGGTTAAACAATCCCGTTTGAACATTCTCTTGCATGACTACGAATGTTTTCGTATGAAACCTCATGAATCAATTTCTTACATGTATACTAGGTTTACTCATATAACTACTTCACTGCATGCACTCAGAAAAGAACTTTCAAATTATAAAAAAGTAAACAAGATTTTGAGATGCTTGCCTTCGTCATATGATGCTAAAATCACTACAATCACTGAATCTAAGGATTTGAACACTTATTCTATTGATAACTTACTTGGCTCACTCATTGCTTACGAGCAAGGGGTGAATCAAAGAAATCTTGATGCAGGTGAGAAGAAGAAGGAGAAAACGGTTGCATTGAAGGCGCACAAATCAGATTCTGAATCTTCCAGGTCTGAAAGCGATGAAGTTGCCTTCATGATAAGGCAATTCAAAAGCTTTCTAAGGAAGAAATAAAAGCATCATTGGAAAAAAGGTAGGGATAATAAACATTCTAAAGGATCTTCTGATGTTGATTGTTATGAATGCAGGAAGCCTGGACATGTGAGAGCCGATTGTCCTACACTTCAAGATCACTCGACCAAAAAAAAGGAAAAAGGTGAGGAGAAACCAAAGTCTAGAAAGGACAAGAAGAGAGTCCAAAAGGCATTCTGGGCAGAATCTGGTACTGATTCTTCTGAGACTGGACCAGAGGAAGAGACTACAAACTTGCGCTTAATGGGGGAAGATCATCTTAAGCAAAGTGATGAGGAAGAGGTATATAAACCAACCTATGATTAATTGTTTGAGATTTGTGAGAAAATACATACATCATACAAAAAACTTAAGAATACTCATGCTAGCTTAAAAGTGGAACTTGTAAATTTGAAAAAAGAGTATGAAGTCATTCTTAAAGATCATTCAACAATTGATTATAATCACATTGCTCTTCTTGATGAATTTGATGATTTGAACAAAAAGCATTCAGAATTAATTAATGAGCATGATGCATTAAAAGTTTCACACACATCACTTGAATATAATTTCAAGAAATCAAAAGAGAAAGAAAAAACCTTGATGATTGAGAATGATGTTCTAAAAAGTATAAACTTGAGGATTAGAAATGAATTGGATACACTTAAGGGAAATTGGAAGACTCCCACTTTGAATCCAAAGCCAAAACCTAGGAAGAGGCATTATAACTCAAATCATTTAAAAAATTCTTTTCTTTGAGTTATATGTTTTGCTTGTGGCATGCTAGGACACATCTCACACACTTGCACTATTCACTATAGTACACATTGGGTGTGGAGACCTAAGATACATGATTTACAGCATACCACACCTGCATTGTATTCTACTTTTCCTAAGAAGAGACCCAAACTAGGTTGGGTTCCTAAATCTGACTGTTGTTGAGTTTTGCAGGTGTGCTCTCACCAAAGACCTCGTGGGAGCATAGGATAATTGAACACATGGAGGCTCGCAACTTAAAGATTGCCTAAACTTGCTACTTCATAATTTCTTGAAATGATTTTTATTTGTTTTTTATTTTTATTGTGTACTTGCTTTATGTTGTTCTAGTTTGCTTTGTTTTCATTTTGTTTTTTTATGTTTGGTTTCCTATATATTTATTTTTTAAGCTTTTTAAATTTTGGAGTTTTAGAGATTATGTTTAGCATTTCTAAATCGGTTAAAGAAAGGAATATAGTTGATGGTTTCCCTCCTTCTGACCTTGTTTAGTGGTATAATTTTTCTTCTCTAAACAAAAGTACAACTCATTTTAGCCAATAGTTTTTGAAACTAAGATTCTTTTTATCTTGCTACAAAAAAATCTATCTTGTGCATAATATCCAAAGTTCTTATATATCTCTCAAGTTATTTAAGATCTTGCCTTTGCACTGATCATATGATTTTTAGTTTTTTTTTTTTTGTGGGTTATTCTTCCCTATGTTAGACAGAGAGCTCCTATTCTCTAATATTTGGAGGATATACTCACAACTATGATTCTTTTTAAGGGTTTTTGTTAAAGAGCTTTTAGCTTACAAGAATTAAAAAGGAAAGAGGCCAATGACGCCAAATTGAAAAAATATATATATATACACACACAAATGTGTATCAAAAATTAAAAGATGCTCAAAGAGCCAATCAAAGATTCAAGAGGCATAAAATGAGCCCACTAAAAGGCAAGCTATTCTCTCTTTTCAAAACTTTTAAAACTTATAAGAACTTATGGGTTATATGAGATTTTCAAAGGCTTGATTTCAAATTCCATGATTGAGAAAAATTACTTTGACATATTATTTATGAGATATTTTCTTTGTAAACAAGTTGTGAATGGATCTTCTTTTTATCCTATTTAGTTATTCTGAGTTAGGCCTCTGTTTTTTAAAAGACAATTTATACCTTGAAGATTATCCGATCTAGGGTTAACAGAATCAGATATTCTACCTTCTTTCGATTACAATTTGTTAACCTATTGATCTTTTGAAACTCTAAAGTTTAAACTTTTTAAGAAATTCTCATATGAATTACTTTGATTAAAAAAAATTGTCTTCTTTTCAAATAGTTTATTTTAGTTTCTGTTGTGTTGTTTTTCCTTTGTGTCTCTAGGACCCTCTTTTTGTGATGACAAAAGGGGGAGTAGGTTGTGATAGGAACATTTGATGTGCATATAACTTTAAAATTTTAAAGAATTGCTATTTTTACTGAGTTTTTCCTACCAGTGTTTTGCCATCATCAAAAAGGGGGAGATTGTTGCAAATCTATTTTCATTACTTATGTTTTGATGATTGACAAACACTATTGATTCTCTTGGACTGCCTGTTACTTCTAACTTTTCATGAATCGAAGATCAGACAAACAAATGAAGTTAGTTCAAGATTGCGTAGGTTTAGGGTTGAGTCAGTCTGTACTTTCTTTTTTTTTCTTCTTGAGTCTACTTGTAATGTTCAAAGAGACTGATGCTAAGTAACCCTACACACACACACTTGAGAGACTTAAAATTTCTATTTTTACTCATATCGGCCAGGACGATATTTACATCATCCTGAACGATCAGGCTTAAAACAGAAAGTCTAAACAAAGATTCTTAATTAAGGCAGCCGTCATTAACATATCATCCTGGACGATACATGTATCGGCCAGGACGATAAGCTCAAAATAGAAAGAAGTTGTCGCCATAGACAATCAAGGTATACTATATTTTAATAATCGGCCTGGACGATATTCCCAAATTATGCATTAATTGATCAGGAAATCAAGAGAGTAATTTAGGATGATTGATACGATCATATCGTTCTGGACGATCGGAGGATCGGCCAAGACTATCTATTCAAAAACCTTAGTTACTTCATGATGATAAATATCGGCCAGCTCGAATTCAGGGCGATGCTCTGGACGATTTTCCTCTGATTTGAATTGATCAGCCGGGACGATCGTGAGATTGGCCTGGACAATCAAGGAAATTTTAAATCATCCAGTTTGCATTCAGGGCGATGCTCTAGACGATGTTCTGAGTTTTTGTACTGATCGGCCAGGCCGATGTCCATATCGGCCTGGACAATATTATCGGCAACTTTCAATTAATGAGCTCCTTTGAAGCTCTTATATTTAAGAGCTCTTGTTCAATGTTTTGAATAATCTTTTGCTGCTTCCTTGACCTGAAAAGGCCATGAGGAGAGAAAGAGAGAGGGAGAGAGAAAGGATCTTGTGAGGGGGAGCTTTTGAGGGGATTCACAAGGGTTGCTTCAAGGATCGCTCTGCTTCTTCTTCGTCTAGAGTTTCTCATCCGTGGAAGGGTTGGTAGAAGTAAGGAGTCAGTATCTAGTTGTGGTTCTCTGCCAGCTTCAGGAGGAAGCAAAAGGAGATAGGTTCTCTGCCTTGCCAGGTGGCAAAAAGGAGGTTCTTGTAAAGGCTTCTCCGCCTAGCTGTGGGGGCTAAAGGAGAGTCACGTTTGTTGTGCAATACTCGGAGGGCACCTCCGGGGAGTGGACGTAGGTCGAGTTGACCGAACCACTATAAATTTTTGTGTTCTTATTTCTTGTCCGTACTTTAATTTTCGCGTTTTATTTTCTCGTGGTGTGATTTTGGTTTATGTGATTTTTGTTCTTTATGAAAAGAAATTTTCTAAAATACCAATTCTCCCCCCTCTTGGTTAGCTTAGGCCAGTTCTATAGGGCTTAACATCCCTAACGAACTTTCAGAATTGAATACTCAGTAAGCATAGCTCTAGTGGCTTCAACTAATGTCTAATTCTTCCGTTCAGCTACCCTGTTCTGCTGAGGGGTCCTAGGAGCTGAGAAGTTATGACTAATCCCCTTATCCTCATACAAGTCTCCAAATCTCTCATTTTCAAACTCTCCCTCATAATCACTATGCATGGTCAATATCTCACAGCCTAGCTTTTTCTGAATCCAAGTGAAGAAGGATCTAAACTCATCAAAAAGACTTATTCTTATGTGACTAAAATCTTATCCAAGTAAACCTCGAGTAGTCATCGACAAACACAAAATCATAGTTTTTCTCCTAAGCTAGCAGTACTAATGGGTCCAAACAAAATCCATGTGAAGGACTTCTAAAGGTCTAGAGGTGTTAATATCTCTAATGGAGTGAAAAGAGGATTGGACTTGCTTCCTTAGTTGGCAGGCATCACAAAGGTGGCCTTTGGTGAATTTAATCTAGGGGACACCTCTAACTAGGTCATTTTAGGTCACTCTCCTAAGGGTTTTCATACTGGCATAACATAACCTCTTATGCCATAACCATGAATCATTAGCAACAGTTTTTAACCAAAATAAAGTAACACATTCAATATTATTTAAGTCAAGCATGTAAACATTGTTCATCTGCTTTCTCTACAAAATAGTGTTGTTATTTAAGCTTATAATGCAAGTATTTGCCAAAAAATTTATGATGAAGCCCTTATCGTGAAGCTGACTGATGCTGAGCAAGTTGTATTTCAATCCATCTACAAGCAAAACATTTTCAATCAAAAGGTTCTTGGAGTTTCTGATTATATCTGTGCCCACCACTTTCTTGGTGGTGTTATCTCCAATAGTAACCTTCCCTCCAGCCTTGGACTATAACAAAATGAATTGGTTAGCATCTCCAGTCATGTGTCGTGAGCATCCACTGTCTTGATACCATATGCTCTCACGAGGCCTTTTGTGAGAGCACACCTACAAAATTATCAAATGTCATATTTAGGAATCCAAACAAGTTTGAGTCCCTTCTTATGGAAAAAAGAATGCAATGCATGTATGTTATGCTGTGAATCATGCAATTTAGGTCTTTAAACCCAATGTGTACTACGGTAAATAGTGCAAGTGTGTAAGATGAGTCCTAACATGCCACATGAAAAATATCTAATAACAAGAAAAGGATTTACTAATCTGCTCATGTGGTAATATTTTCTTTTAAAATTAGACGATGCATGCAATATTGGTTTGTTATTTTCAAATGCTTTTAGATTTTATAATTTTTTAAACTCTTTTTCTAACTCAGCATGTGATGTCTTCAAGGAATCATGTGCATCGGATAATTCAATATGCTTTTTATTTAATGCATTAAACTTATCAAGTAATATCATATAATTACTATCGATTGTAGAATGATTTTTAAATAAAATTTTATGCTCTTTTTGCAAATTTAAAAACTCCAATTTCAAACTATCATGTGATTTTTTAAGTTTTCTATATGATGCATGAGTTTGTTCAAAAACTTCAAGCAATTGTTTGTAGGTTAGTTCACATACCTCTTCTTGGTCAAACTGACCAAGATAATTGTCTGCCATCAAGCACAAGTTTGTAGTCATGCAAAATAATATTCAACCTAGATTGTTTAACTTCATTAGTTCCTTCATAAGTGACACACAATTTATCCCAAATTTTTTTTCTAGTAGTGCAAGTTAAAACATGTATGTAATCTTCAGATTTTAAAGCATAGAAAAAATAGTTTAAGCATTTTGCATTGAGTTGAGCTAAATCTCTATCATCAATATTACATTCAGTTAAAGAAAGTGGAGTATTAATGCTATTAATTTTACTAATCGAAGGTGTATAACCTTCTTTAACAAGCATCCACATGTGATAATTAATCGATTATAAAAATGTAGGCATGCAAATTTTTCAAAAATCAAAAGAAATATTATCAAACAAAGGTGGTCAGGTAATAGAATACCCTTCCATAGTATTATGATTATAGGAGTTAGCCATGGATCAAAATTCAAAAAATTTTAAAAACTCGATTTTATAAATCCCGCTTGATACCACTTGAAAGTTTGTTAGGGATGTTAAGCCCTTATGAACTAGCCCAAAGCTAACCACGAGGGGGAGGGGGGGGGGGGATGAATTGGTATTTTAAAAAAAAAATTTAATTAAAACTTAAACTCAAACCAAACCAAAATTCATCACAAAAAAAAAAATCAAAGTACGAAAATTTAATGCAAAAAAATAATAGCAAAGAACATAGGGATTTATAGTGGTTCGGTCAACTTGACCTATGTCCACTCCATGGAGGCGCTTTCTGAGTATTGCATTAAACTCAGTGACTCTCCTTTTTCTCTTACAACAAGGTAGAGAAGTCTTTACAAACATCCTTTTCAACGACACCGGTGGGGCAGAGAACCCGACTCCTTTTGCTTCCTCCTGAAACAGGCAAAGAACCCAATTCCTTTCGCTTCCTCTTGAAGCAGGCAGAGAACCTCGATCAATTATTGAAGTAGACCTTTCTCGAACCCCCAAGGAACTAGGGACGATGACCAGAGAAGACGACTAAGATCCTTTCTTGGAGTAACCTTTATGAAATCCCTCATAAGA
Source organism: Dendrobium huoshanense (assembly GCA_016618105.1). Taxonomy (NCBI): domain Eukaryota; kingdom Viridiplantae; phylum Streptophyta; class Magnoliopsida; order Asparagales; family Orchidaceae; genus Dendrobium; species Dendrobium huoshanense. The sequence continues at coordinate 50,774,091 of CM028358.1, read as the reverse complement.
TCATCTCTCTATCTCTCTCCCTTTCTCTCCCTCTCCTCTAGGCTCTCTCAGGTCAAGACAGTAGCAAAAGATACTCTCCTTGAGTAAAAAAGTGGTCTTAATTAGAAGAGCTTTAGAATAGCTCTTAATTGAAATAAATTAACTTTATTGTCCAGGATGATCAACTGAACGTCCTATACGATCAATACAAAATTAGCCAAATCAATCAAGATGATTTGGGAAAGTCTGGACAATCAGAAGGTAATTTGTGAAGATCGTCCAGGATGATAATATATCATCATATACGATTAGTTCAAGTCGACGAATATCGTCTAGCACATCACCCTATATGGAGGTCTGGACGATGCAAAAGTATCATAATCGTCCGGGCCGATCTTTAGATCATCATGTACTATTAGTTTAATTTAGTATAGATCATCCAGGGCATTGCACTGATAGTCCAGGATGAATCTAAGGTTTTATTGTATGATTGTCTCGGACGATCCTGCGATTATCTAGGACGATATGATCGAGCAATCAAACCTTAATTACTTTCCTTATTATCAGATTAATTTAGGCATAATTGTGCTGCATCATCCAGGACGATGTCCTGGACGATGTTCATATTTAAAACATGCCTAAACAAATCTGGGAGCTGATTCTTTCTGATTTGAAACTATCGTTCTGTACGATGTTAATATCATCCAGGACGATTTTCTTAATGACGACTGCCTTAACCAGGATGCCCTAATTAGAGTTTCTATTTTTAACTAATCATTCAGGACGATGTTTGGATCGTCCAAGATGATGTGATCAAAAATAGAGAACTCTAAAATAATCAAAAAATTTCTCTCAAGTGTGTGTGTGTGTAAGGTTACTTTGCAACAGGACCCATATTGATACAATTGATTCAAGAAAAGGTAAAAGATTACAAAGTGACTTAGTCCTAGTCTATCCAATCTTGAGCTGCCTTGAGCTGTACTTCGATCTTGTGGACCTGAAACGTTAGTAGGCAATGCAGCCGTAGAAAAACATGAATGTTTGCTATAATCAAAATTTTATTCCCTGAAATCAGATTCGTAACAATCTCTCTATAGGATTAATCTAAACCATATTTCTCACCTTTATAGGGTGTGGTTGGATATAAGTATTTAGGATTCATGTATTTTGACTGTGCATTTTGGTTATTCAAGTTTTTTTAGTTGGTAGAAAATTAATTTAGGAATTTAATATTTTTGTGTATGATTGGTTGAAAATTAGAATTTATATATAGTAGTATATCTTACCTTCTATTTAATCTATAAATATCAAGCTTTTTTTATCTATAAATATTAATTAAAGAAAAAAAAACCGATACTTTTAAAGCTTGTGATTGAATTTCGGTAGCTCTTACATATCAGGTCAACAGAAAGAATAAAGTTCATCAGCATTTTCTAATCTTAAGAAAATTTGTAATGAGGATCATTACTGCCTAACAACACATTATATCATTTTCTATTTTTGCTTATCTTTTTTAGATAGCTAAACTTTCATGATCTTCCAAAAAAAAAGGCTAGGAAGCTAAATAAAATAAAATGAGATCTTTTTTTTACTTCAAATTCTCCACTTATTATTTAATAAATGTTTACTTGTTATGATATTTTTATTTCGTCACTGAGAATTTTGCTAGGTATATGAGATTTTATACAACAATATATCTCAAGGTTATTTTTATATCTTCATTAAGAATTTTGTTATGTATATGTGATTTTATTCAATAAATAGAATATGAGATTTTATTCAAACATGTTATTTTTATTTATTAATGCAATATCTACTAAAAATCAACCCTTATCCCATCGTTTCTTTGTAGTGCATGGTTTCAAAACCAAGGCCAAAATCCGTCTTTTGCACCGGATTTAACCTACAATTGCATCGGTTTTAACCAGTGCAACTTGCAGCGGTTTAAACGGCTGGTAAATCCCACCTGTGACTTTAAGATAGCTGAATCCCTTATTCCCCTTTTCTATATATGTGCCCGCGCAATCGATCGGAAGCAAACATCCCATCTGCGATGCACAACTCTTCTCCTCTCGCGAATCCCGGCCGGCCGGCCCTTCGATCATCATTGTGAGTCTCTTCCCCTTCATCCTCTTCTTCTTCTTCTCATTCTTTTCTTCATATTCTTCCCCCTTGTCTTCTCATTATTCAACTTGCATTGTTTAGGGTTTAGGGTAATTCCTAAAATTAGAAATTAAATGGAAATATTTGATAAGTCTCCCTTTGGATGTCATTGAGATGCTTCTTTAGTTCGTCATTTGAATGGAAAAGATTGCATTTCATTTTGGCATTTTCCCTCAAAATGTTATATTTCATTTATTAATTATATTTGCTACTGGAAGCTCTTAAGATTAAAATTATTGGCGTAAATTCTTTGATAATCTGATAAAGAATTAAAGATAGATTGTTTTGATTAACGCTGCTGATTAACAAAGATAGGTGGTGTTGATTGCCTTCAAAAACGGAGTACTTTGTTCGACCTTCCTTCCATATGGTTTGTAAGAGTATGACTGTACTACTCATGTCAATTTCGTTTAGGCCAACGTGAGTACTACCTGAAGAAAATTGCTTTCTCATAACAGTAAAGTATTTCACTATTATAATCAAGATGAAATAAGTAGATAAAAAAACTATTATATTATAATCTCAGGCTAACAATTTAACTTTCCCATTCTGAACTTGCAAAACCTTTTTTTTTTTTTTTTAAAGTATCACTTTAAGCAACAAAACTATTAAAATCAATTAGATTGAGAATTTGATTGGGACTCCATGCACATTTTTAATCCAATAATTTATCATTCTATTGGTTATGTTGATTCTCACTTACACTAATATTTGAAACAACCTTTCTTAATTCAATGTAGATCAAATAATTAATCAAATAATTAATCATTATTTTGGTTATGTTGAATTCTAATGAATCTTTATTCTTAACTGTGTCTTGGAAACTCATTTTTCACTTAACATGGATAAGAGTTGTATTACAAAGCCAAGTGAAGTCATGATTATGTAAATGCTGTAAACAATTTCATGAAGTTTGCAAGTCGAAGCCAGAATTTATCAGGAAAAATTTTATGTCCTTGCAAGTCATACATTCATCGGTACTTCTATTCTATGAAAGATGTGAAAGACCATTTAATTTCCAAAGGATTTTTTCCTGGATATGTTGTATGGAATCGACATGGGGAAGAGCATTGAATTATAGGTGAATGTGCAACGAATGAAGCATATGGTGCCACACCAAATTTAAAGGAAGGCGAAGCTCCTCGAAAGGATATAAGAACAAATAATATAGATGGATTATTAAGAGACATATTATGTCCAAATGATACATTTCAAAATCTAACTATGGAGCATAATGAGTTCAATACAAATGAACAAAACGATCATGGTGAGAAATTTACAATTTTAATGAAGGATGCAGGAGCAGAGTTGTACCTAGGATGTAAAACCTTCTCAAAGCATTCTTTTATATTGCGCTTATTTCATTTTAAGTGTTTACATTCTTAAATGACAATATCCTTTCATATGCTACTTGAGTTAATTGTCGATACATTTCAAAAAGGGGTGTCATTACCCAAAAGTACATATGAAGTGAAGAAGATTATGAAAGCATTTGATCTTGGATAAATGAAGATAATATATGTCCTAATGATTGTATGTTATTTTGGAAACATAGATATGATCAGAATATATGTCATATATGTGGAGCATCAAGATGGTCAACGAAGATGAAGAATATTTCTTGTGGAAAAAAATAATGTGAAGTCAGCTAAAAGCGTTCGACTATCTCAATTTTAGTTAATGAATCACGTGACACATCTGCTAAATAGAAATGAAAATTATAGTACATTTTGTTAACAAGAAAGGTGAGATAGTTGAATACTTTCAGGGGAAATCTTATGTGTCAGATACAACTGTAAATAGTCTTAAAATGGCAATTGAGCAACGCCTATAAACATATGGTTTGAGCATTTCCAGAATACAGGATTAATGTTACGATGATGCTAGCAATATGAGAGGGGAATTTAATTGTTTAAAGGTTCTTTTTTCTGAATGAAAATCACTTAGTATATTACAATAACTGTTTATCACATTAGCTTTAATTATCATTGATGGAAGTTGTGAAATCTTATTCTTATATTGCTATGTCATTTATTATAATTTCGAGTGTAATGAATCTTGTTGGTATTTCTTGTAAGCGTCATGACCAGATCTGAGAAATACAACGAGAAAAAGCATTAAATGAATTACATAATGGAAAACGTTTATCTGAGCAAGGCTTAAATCAAGAAATTATCCTTAGGCGTGCAAGCGATACGAGGTTGGGTTCGCACTATGAATCAATTTTAAGGTTAATTATAATGTTCTCTACAGTAATTGATGTTCTGAAAATCATTTTGGAAGATGGTGTAAGCTAAGAACAAAAAGTGAAGCATATAATTTATTAGAATCATTACAAACCTTTGAGTTTTCACTTAGCCTACATCTGATGAAAGATATTATTGGTATCACTAATGAACTATCATAAGCTTTACAAAGAGGAGAACAAATTATTGTAAATGCTATGTCTTTGATGCATATATATAAAATAAGATTAAAAGATAAGAGAGATAAGGAGAGGACTGACTAATGAAATCTCATTTTTTGAGCAACATAAAATTAATGTTCCACATATGGATGATAAATGGGTTTCTCATGGTCGACCTCGTCGTAGAGCTCAAGATATAACAAATTTATATCATTTTTGGGTTAAAATGTTTTACACTGTGCTTGACATACAACTTCAGGAGTTGAACAATCATTTAATAGAAGTAAATACCAAGTTACTTTTGTGTATGGCCCATTTGAATCCTAATAACAGGTTTCATGCATTCAATAAAAACAAGTTGGTTAGAATGACATAGTTTTATCTGATTGATTTTAGTCTTCTTGATCAAGCAGTTCTTGAAAGTCAATTGGAAACTTATATTATAGATATGCGATCAGATGATCAGTTCTCCTCATTAAAAAGATATAGGAAGCCTTGCTGAGAAAATGATCCAAAGTAGAAAAGATATTATATATCTTATTGTTTTTAAACTACTCAAATTATCATTGGTATTACCCGTTGCTACTGCAAGCGTCGAAAGAGCAATTTTTTTTGCCATGAATATCATAAAAAATCAGCTACAAAATAGGATTGGAAATCAATGAATGAATGATTTGTTAGTTTCTTATATTGAGAAAGAAAATTTATATTCTATTGATAATGAAGGTAATCATTCCACTCTTTCAAAATATGAAGAGTATGCATTATAAACTATAAGTTGTTTACTATCTTGTATTTAATATTATTATTTTTGGATGATAATTAAACAAAAAATTTTAAAATTGCCTATGTTGGTCCCAAGCCCCGATGAAAAAAGTTTAGGGAAAATTTTAATAAAATGATTTTAGCCCCCTCAGCAAATTTTTTAACTCTACCACTAGTTTGAAGTTCTTTCAAAACCACCACTAAAAGCTCTAGAATATGCAGTTTGAAATGTTGATATATATATATATATATATATATATATATATATATATATATATATATATATATATATATATATATATATATATATATATATATATATATATTAGTTCTCCTCAAGTCCCATTAATCATAAAAAAATTGTAAGCTAGAAAAGTTGTAAGCTAGAGAGAGAAGCTCCTGATTTTAGAGAGAGATTTTTTTCAAATTTTTCCTCCTCCATGAGTTGGCGGTTTTTCTGCTCGTGATGGTGGACCGCCCGACAACCATCTCTGATGGCCGAAATTATGTCAATCATTTGTCACTTGGCTCCCGTAGCATTCCCAGTTCAGTTGTATTACCACATGCTTAGGATACTGTAAAGATTAATTGTTTCAATGCTCCCCTGGTTATCAAAGAACCAATTAGTGTCCAATCTAGATCCTCCCCCTATTGGTTGGTAAAGGAAGAAAATTGTGGAAGATTTTAAGGCAAATACTGCTCTCAAGAATGGTGCTTCCAGATTGAATGATTTTGAATCCTGTTCTTCAAATATGAAGCTCTTTGTTCATAGGTTTGGCAATAATTCACTACAGGAAAATCACCCACTTCCGGCGGCTTTTTCCGGCGGAATTTGACCAATTTTCGGCGGTTTTTTAATTTTTCGGCGGTTTTCCGGCGGCTTTCGTGCCGCCGGAAAAAACGGCGTAGGAAAATAATTTCCGACGGCTTTTTCCGGTGGCAAATAAATCCGGCGGTTTGCCGGCGGTCAAAAATCGCCGGTTGAAATAAAAAAAAAAAAAAAAGAACCCGCTCCCGCTGAAACCGCTCCCCGGCGGCTCCCGGCGGCACGCCAGCAACCAGCTCCGGCGGGCGGTCGCACCAGGCCTTGGGTCGCGCCGGACCAGACCGCGTCGCGTCGGACCGGGCTCGCGTGAGCCAGGCGAGCCTGAGTGCGCCAACGAGCCCGCTCCCGCGCTGCCTTCGCTGAGTTTCGAACCGTGGACCTCCTCACCCGCTGCCCCGCTCCCTAACCACTGCGCCGTTTCTGCAAAATAGTTAAAACTAAGTATTTATTTATTTATATTAAAAAAGTCTTAATATTATAATTAAACATTATTAATTTAAATTTTTTATTTTAATTGATAATTAAAATAAACTAGTTAAGTAAAGCCGCCGGTAATCCGTCGGATAGCCGCCGGAAAGCCGCCGGAAAAATCCGCGGTAAAATTTTGAGGGAAATTAGCCGTCGCAAAATTTTGCGGGGAAATTAGCCGTCGGAAAACCGCCGGAAAGCCGTCGGAAAACCGTCGGAAAGCCGTCGGAAAACCGCCGGAAAGCCGCCAGAAAATTTTGTTGGAAATAAGACGTCAAAAACCGCCGGAAAGCCACCGAAAAGCCGCCGGAAAAATGACCGCCGGAAAGCCGCCGAAAAATTCCGCCGGTAATAAGTGATTTTCCTATAGTGATTTAAACATGTTATAATTTTTTAGGGAGTCCCTTCTGTCCAAAATAAATTTGATAAGCCATCAGCTATTTGTGTCCAAAATAAATTTGATATTCCAGGAGAAATTCAGGATATTGTTTGAGGTTTGGATGATCATGGCCTTGTTAATCCTTGGGCTAAGCAACATTATATTAAGGTTAATCTGACGAAGAATGAATCTTTTTGTCTCAGGATGGAGTTGCAGTTAAATTGTATTAACCAAACGTTAATATCAACTTGAATAAGCTTCAGTATTATGTCGTGGTGAAGGTCTTTGGTAGTTATAACCCAATGGAGGTGATTGCTGAGGGATTGCGATGCTAGTGGTCGCAATTTGGGAAATTCCATTTGACAGTTCTTGGCTCAGGATGGGTGTTATGCTCTTTTTCACAAGTGAATCAATGGAAAACATTTTATTGGGTGGTCCCTGGTTTGTGAATGATCATATTGTAGGACTTGATGAGTGGAATCCTAACTTCTCACCAGACTCTTTGAACACTGTTGATTATTAATACTCTGCTGATAGGGGAAGGTAATAGCTTCAAACCATTGGAATCTTTTTTTGGGGACGAGGAGAATATAGATGGAGTTGGTGATTCGATTAGGGATGATTCTTAAGAAGGTGAACTAGTGAAGACAGATGCTTTAATCAAAATTCCAGAGGAATCTTCATTGGATGTTTTAATAGAGATGCTGATGTGGATATCAAAGCAGAAGGTTATGATGGTTTGGGAAATTGTGTTTCTGGAGCCAATAAACCTAACCCTCTTAAGGAACTTAGGTCCCTTGTACCTTTAAACTCATCTTCAAGGCAAAAGAAGTTTAATGCATTGAATAAGAAAAGGAGCGAGGGTCTTTCTCCCTTATTGGTAAAATGAGTTCCTTAGCATTTTGGAACTGTAGAGGGGTAACAAAAGAGAAGCTTCTTTGTATTTGAAAGAATTTGTTAAGGATTTGGACATTTTTTTTGTTGGTATAGTTGAAACAAAGATTTCTTCAATTGGTAGATGTGAGTTTAAGAAATTCATGGGAGTAAGTTGAGATTTCTTTCTCTTCCCTTCTAATGAGATGTTTGGAGGTATTTTGGTGATTTACTGCTCAATGTGTTATTGGGGAGCTGAAGATTGCTAACAAAGGTAGGTGGGTGGTATCTACTGTTTATGCTAGTAAGGACTTGCATAAAAGAAGAAAGTTGTGGGAATGTTTGGAGTTGCATTCGAGCTTGGACTTTCCTTCAATGGTAGGGGTAGATTTTAATTGTATCTTGTCTCAAGATGATAAAAGGGGTGGAAAGAAGTTTTCTTTTTTCCCAAGGGCCATAAGAGATGAAAACGTTTATGAATAATAATGATTTTCATAAAGTGGGGGGACTTGGACCTAAGTTTACATGGTGCAACAATAAAAATGGTAGTGCTCGCATTCTTAAGAGACTTGATAGATATTTATTGAATTCGAAGGTGTTGGAAATGGTACATCAAGTTTTGTTAGGCACTTGGTTACCGTCTCTTCTGATCATTTCCCTATTGTTTTGAAAATCTTCCACCAAAATTATTGTAATAATAGATTTTTGAGATTTGAAGACATTTGGATATTTTATTCGGCTTTAGTGATAGTGATGAGTAAATCATGGAGTAAATATGCTTACGGTGATGCTATGGAAGTCCTTAACAAGAAATTTTATATATTTCAGAGGGCCTTGCATTTTTGGAGCTAAGCTAAACATCATAACTTGATTGATTTAAAAGAAAAAACTGAAGAAGAAAATTGAAGAGCTTCAATTAGATGAATCGATTGGCGAGAGTTTTTCTGACATTAAGCTTATGTTGCTTAGGTCCAAGATTAATGATTTGAATGACACACTTGCCTGCTTGAATGTATGGTGGAGACAAAGATCAATGGGGAGGTGGTTAGGAAAAGTTGACATGAAATCAAACTTTTTTAATGCATTTGCTAATGGGAGAAGGGATAGTAATTTTATTAACCAAGTGAAGAACGATGATGGCATTCTTATGGAGGATTCAGCATCTATTGAAGGCATCTTTCTTAATTCTTTAGCAACAAGTGGAGATATAGAGATTATTGTTTGAGGGGTTGGCCATCTTCTCCGAATTCCTTAAGTCAAGATGATATAACATCCTAAATGTTGATTTCTCATTCGAAGAAGTAGAACATGTGGTTAAAAATTTTGGTATGAATATTTCTCCAGGTTCTGATGGTATTTCTTATTCATTTATGAAAGCTTTTTGGAAGGTAATTGGTAAAGATGTTTGGTGTGCCATTCTTCTCTTCTTATCTTCGGGTAAGATGTGTTCTAAGTGGAAGGAGACTCATATAGTTCTTATACCTAAAGTCAGTAATCCTTTAGTTCCTTCCAACTTTTTCCCTATTAGTCTTTGCCTGTCAATCTATAAGAATGTTGCCAAGATCTTATTGAATAGATTGTTGAAAGTTATACATTATTTGATTTTTTATGTTTAAGTGGCTTTTGTCAAAGGGATGACTTTATCAAACCATATTCTTCTTGATCAAGAACTCTTCTACAAATTTAGATTTTCAAAATAAAAAAAGGATTGGTTGCAATTAAAGTGGACATGAAACATGATTATGATAGTATTAGGAAAGTTTTGGATTATTGCAGTTAAAGTGGCTTGGGATACTCTTAGGAAATTTTTGGACTACTTTAGATTTCCACTTAAAATTTCTAACCTTCTGATGGAGTGTGTAGTTGACCCCTTATTTTTGGTCCAAGTAAATTGGAATGGTTTGAAATGGATCGAGGAAAGAAGTGGATTTAGACAGGGCTGTCTGTTATCTTCTTATTTGTTTATCTTGTGTTATTAGCTTTTGACTAATGCTTTTCTACTTAAAGGGAGGAATTTGGGTATCAAACTGCATCTGCTGCTCCTAAGATATCTCATCTACTATTTATTGATGACATTCTTATGTTTTCGAAAGCTATGTTTAGGTATTTGAAGAAAATTAAAAATAATAATTTTTTATTATTGAGTTGGACTGGACTATAAGTTAATATTCATAAATCATCCATTTTATTTGGAAAATTAGTTGATCGGAATAAGAGAAAAGCTATTTCTAGTTTGATGGGTTTTAATGAGGTGAAGGAGATGCATTACTTAGGTATCAAAATTGCTTTGAGGAGATTGGTTTTGTCTGACTTCTTCAATCTATTGGAAAGATCTGCTTCGAAATTGGATGTGTGGGGTAACAAGTTCATCACTTTAGTAGGAAGGTTGGTGCTTGTTAAATCGGTGATTCTTTCCATCTCAGTGTTCTACTCTTCCCATTTCTTAGTTCCTTCGAGCATCTTGTGAGAATTTGATAAGATGTGTAGGGATTTTTTATGAAATAAGAAAGATGGAAATCGTGGCTTACACTATGTTGCTTGGGAGAATCTTTGCAAACCAGTATATGTTGGAGGCCGAGGAATTCAATCTTCTGTTTCCATAGTGGGACCTTTGAGAGAAAAATTCACTTGGATTTTTCTCAATAATCTAGGTTCTAATCTTAATAAGTCTCTATCTGTTATGTATGGAATGGACATTCTACTTGTTGAGCCTAGGAAAAACACCTCAACCACATTGAAGATCTCGCTGAGTGGTGCAAAGGCTATTCGGCCAATTGTGAGATGGAGGATTATTTCAGGTAAATCTAATAATATCTTAAAGGATATATGGGTTTTCAATAAAAGCTTTGATAGATGGACGAATTTCATTGCTGTGGTGGATAGAAACTTTCCTACTATGGATAATTTTATTGCTGGTGGAAATTGAAACCTAGCGGAGCTGCTTAATTACATTGGAAAGTCTTTGTTTGATATCATTCTTCAAATAAAAAAGTGATAAATTGGATCTTATCAATAACTTTTCTAGAAAAACCCTAGCTAGTATGGCATTGAGTTTGACTGTGGATTAATCAGATAATTTTAATCATTGGAAGTGGTTGAAGAACATGAAACTTCAACCTTGGGTAGATTGTTTTTGTTGGCGCCTACTGAGCGATGTGATACCTGCTATAAATTTTTTTATGTACAGAAGATTGCTTAACTATAATTATTGTCCAAGAGGGTGTATAACGGTGGTAAATATAGATCACGTTGCAGTTAAATGTTCCAAGCTAACTCAAGCTATAACGTTGTTGAATAAATGGGTATTCCTATTCCTGAGTTATCTTCCTTCTTGGATTGTAAGATTAAATTGGAAAGGTTATCAAAGTTTAACCCATTTATTGCAAACCTGCATTGCTCTTTAATATTTTACTCTTGGAAAAGTAGAAACAAATTTGTGCATGATGGTCAGGAGCTCGGCTTGGGCTTCATAGCTTCTAATGCAATTAGCTTAGCATCAATTTCATCGAAGTTTAATCATTTTTTGGACCACTGGGGTGTTAACTAGCTTTCTCAGCAGATTTCTCATTCTTGGCACCCTCCCCCACCCGAATGGATTACAGTCAACATTGATGCAACTTTATTGCGATCAAATGAAGCTGGTGTAGGTGGTGTGTTTAGAGATCACAGAGGTAGATTTATTATTTCTTTTGGGTTCAGTTGTATGCATTGGGATACCGGTTACTTGGAAGTGCTGGCTTTCTTTTCACTGAGAAAGATTATCTAAGAATGAATGTTGGATGCTAAAGGTATCATAATTGAGGGAGATAATTATAATATCATCAAGTATTTGCAAGGCTCGGTTGGCAAAGTTGTTTGCTCTTATGATAATGATGAGGTGGAAGACTTGTCTTCTCTTAAGGACTTTGGGAATTTCTTATTTCATTTTGCTAATAGTCATTGTAATAAGTTAGCCGATTTTTATGTTAATTTTGCTTTATTGGGTGATCTTTTGTACGAAGAGTTAAGTTGTAATAAAGTTCCTCCTATTTTCTTTTCTTTGTTGGAGGATAGTGATATGCTTTCTATCACTTAGTAGATTGTATTAGGTTTTTTCTTTTAATGCTATCTGCATTAAAAAAAAAAGTCCCACTGTTATTATGAATTCAAAATAAACTCAGAGCTTATAGTAGAGATGCATTCACTATTCCAAGAAAAGAATGAATAGAAAATATTTTTAGTGATTATGGATTATTAATACATAAATAATTACTAAATGATGCATATTACTCCTAAAATGATAGGAGAGCTGGACTTTTTTTTTTCATAAATAGGGATGTCCCAAGCAGGGCTCCCCTTCTAGAAATTCTTTAAGGTCAAGTGCCAGGCCAGGCCTTTGAGGTGGTTTGGAAATAGTTTTCAACCAGCAATAGATGCGACTCGGCTAAGACCCCATTGCCTACGTCATTGCCACAAGCGCAAAGTTAAACATAGGTGTTATATTGAAGATAAAACCTATAGCAAACAAAGAAACTAATATACAAAAAAACTGCAAGTATGAGTAAATCTGTACAATTAACCATCAATCGCCACTTTATTTCTCAGGTGATTTTATTTTGTTGAAATAGGAATGTTAACGTTCTTTTCATCAATTGACTTTGACTTGGGGACCATTTCATGGTGCTATGTCATTGTAGTCGTTACTTCTTTTTTCTTTTTTTTGGGAAATTTTAGGGCTTGGCATGCATATTTAAACCAACAAGATTATAAAAGAGAATAACCCCTAAAAAAATGGGGCAGAACCAAAACAAAATAAAATCAAAATACAAGAACCCAAGAAGGGTCAAAAAGAAGACATAGCTTAGGAAAAAGGAACTAACAAAATAAGCAAAGGAGCTTATCAATCATAGATTATATCAGCAAACGCACTCTTTCCCTGGTTGCCAGTAAGACCAAATCAAGAACCAAATCCGAGCGGAGAGCAGTCCCTAGAGCAAAGACCACAGGCCATCCAAAGGGAACAGCACAGGTCCCTAGTTGCCATCAGATAATTCCGTTACTGTAATAAGCTGGACTTCCCAAAACTTGGAATTCCAAACCATCTCAAATATCTCATTTCTTATTCGCCACATAAAATTATTCATCGTCGTCTTCTTCTTCAAAGTCTACGCTTGCCCATAAACGCGGTGAAGTCTTTTGCTCAACACAATTGACCAGTACTGTTCATTTTCTTCAATCGACTTGATTTGGGGACCATTAAGCTGGATTTTTCAAAAAAAAAAAAAAACTATGCGGTGATAAGACTTTTGCTAAATACAATTGACCATTATAGTCTTTTCGATGGAATAGTCAATTTCAGAAGATGCATCTAATGAATTAAATACTGATTAAAAAGTGCATTTGCAAGATGGGCTTTGTTGCTGTTCCCAATTCACCATTTTTGCAATGCCTTGGTGCCATCTTCTCCTGCTTGGGATCTTCCCAATAGCCTATGCCCTTTCCAATGACTGCCCTTCCTCCATGTGTGGGGATATGGAGATCAAATTCCCTTTCACTCTCGAAAGCAGCTCCAATAGTTGCAGAACAGCCGGAGTGAGTGCGAATCTGTCATGCTCCTCCACCACCAACGAGACAATTATCACCCTCCCCTCTTCAGAATCCTACAGAGTAACATCTATTGTTGCCTTTAATTATGGGATCTTTATTGATGTTCTTCTATCAACATCTTCGATTAGTTGCCCATGGCGAATAGGTATCCAAAAACGGCCTAACGTCAACGGCTCTATATTTTTTGTAGCTGAATCAAATTTTGTTCTAGTGAACTGCACAACCAAGCTAGGCTTTCAACCTGACAATGATAGCGTAGTTGGGCCAATCTCTTGCCTCAGTGAACTAGGTTCTTTTGTTTATGCTCTGGGTAATTTTGAGACAATAGATATACTTACTCCTTCATGCATTGTAATATATACCGGTGAAGTTCTTTCCGATTCTCTGGGTCAGAAGATCCTGCAAGGACAAAGGGCTTCTTTGCATTTGAAAAACGATTCTCCGACCTGTACAGTTTGCTTATATGAAGGAAAAAGGTGTGGATATAATATCAGAAGGGATAAAAATTTTTGTTTTTCACAAGATTCTCATCACGGTGAGTTACCATTTTTGGTGTGGGAGAACTTTATTATTGCTTTCTACATAACTTTTTAATACAAGAAAATTTTTTGAATTAAAAAATTATGTGCTAAAAAATTCTTTTAGAAGGTATTAAGAAACCTATCCCACATGAAGCATGAATCTTATGTTTAATTTTAAGCGTCTGAGAGATAGAATTGCATCTTTTCTTTTCTGTTATTGTTTTTGTTAAGGAACTAATATTATAAACTTCTTGTTCTTTTTGTATAGAATTAAAAGAAAACAGCAGCCACAGATCCTATTTTTAATTCATAAATTTTGTAGCTGCATTTCTCTTCCACACTAGATATAAGAAAAAATAGAAATCATCTAATCTTTATCTCCAGATTGCACTTCTGAACAATAAGAAATCTCATAGCGCTTCACAACTTTTTTCTCTCTCTCTCTCTTCTCTTTATTTCTTTGTCATTCATACTATTAGTGATATTTTGTATTGTCACGAACATATTTGATTCCAACACTTTCAACCAAGATACACTCTTACTCAGACTGAAAATGATTTCAAGCAATTTATTAAAAAAATTCCTGCAGCCATACTGAAAACATCAACAACATTTGCAATAGCTTGTAGACCTCCTCACTGAATAAATATTTGTCACCCAAACATAACCACATTAATTACGCTTCATATTAAAACTTCAAAGGAAAATGTAATTAGCAATGAATTATAGTAGGCAGAGTAGACGGAGAAATTTCAATTACAATGAGACTTAGCAGGTTATGTCAGATATATTTTGAGGGAAAATTTTATTTTCTGTCATAACAATTTAAAGAACAAGAAGTTTCAAGCATGTTTTATTACTCTTATCTTCAAATTTATATTTACTTTTACTAACTGTGGCTTAACAAACTAATATTTTGTCCATGTATATTTTTTCCCAGGTTTACATCTTATTGTTGAAGGTATATGGAGCAAACTCCCCATTTATTTCTTTTAAAAGGGTTCTTTGCCTGAAATTTGATAAAATTTTGTAGTGGTGCTTATAAACAAGAAAGTTACATTAGTAAATGTTAAAATTTTCTTTCTTGCAGGCATTGCTATTGGTACATCTCTTATGATTTTCCTAATTGCAGCTCTTGTGGTTCTCTACTATTTCAAAAAATATAGCAATGAAAAAAAGAAGCGCAAAATGCTAGAAAAGTTTCTTGCAACCTACAAGTCCACAACACTAACTCGATACAATTTCGCTAATATTAAGAAAATAACAAAGAAATTTAAGCATAAGCTAGGTCAAGGAGGATTTGAAAGTGTCTACAAAGGTGAGCTGACTAATGGAATTCTTGTGGCAGTCAAATTGTTAGAAGCATCAAAATCCAATGGAGATGATTTTGTCAATGAAGTTGCCACTATAGGAAAAATTCACCATGTCAATGTAGTTCGACTCTTGGGGTTCTGCTCAGAGGGAACTAGCAGAGCGCTGGTGTATGAATTCATGTCAAATAACTTATTGGAAAAGTTTATTTTTATTGGTGGATCAAAGAAGAGACATAAATTTTTCAGTATGGAGAAGTTGTAGGAGATTGCAATTGGCATTGCCCAAAGTATCAATTTTTTGCACCAAGGATGCAATCAAAGAATTCTTCACTTTGACATCAAACCCCATAATATTTTGTTGGATTATGACTTCAATCCAAAAATTTCATATTTTGGCCTGGCTAAGCTCTGCTCGAGAGATCAAAGCATTGTGACAATAAGCGCTGCAGGAGGCACTATGGGATACATAGCACCAGAAGTCTACTCTAGAAACTTTGGGCCGGTCTCTCATAAGTTTGATGTATATAGTTATGGAATGCTTCTTCTAGAAATGATCGGAAGGAGAAAAAATGTTGATCTTACAATTGAGAACCTCAGTGAAATTTATTTTCCAGAGTGGATATATAACAAGTTGGTCCATAGCAGTAGCCTGGGATTACCCATGGAAATTGAGGGAAATGAAGAAATTTTGAAAAGGCTTGCCATAATAGAACTTTGGTGCATACAGTGGAATCCATCAGAACGTCCATCAATGAGTAAAGTTGTTCAAATGCTCACAACAAACTTTCAGAGCTTGGAGATGCCTCCAACACCATTTGTTCCTTCTTCTGATCAACATGGAAATGTTTATGTCTCAAGCAATCATGAAGAAGTTTTGGACGTCCACATCTCAAAAATTTATGAGGAAATTTTGGAGGATTGATTAATTAGTTCTGTATTTTCGTGTATTCAATCCTTCAATTTTTTGTTGTTATTATAACTATTTGTTATTAAATATGTTTTAAAACATTTTATTTCGAAGAAGAAGTTTATGTAGATTTTCTCATAAATTTCTTATTGATGATATCAATCAAGTAATACATGTCAATGATTTTATTTAGATATCTTTAAGATACTGAGTGATAGAATCTGTTGGCCGCATGAGCTAATGAAGTGTTACATTTGCTTTAATGATACAAATATATGTTAGGTAGTAAAATATTTAAATTAAGTCGTTGAAAGACTTTTTGGATGCAAGGATCTAATGCATGAATTGCTTAAATTTAAGATTTAGGGTTTTTTTTTGGAAACGTTCTAGGATTTAATAAAGGAGGTTGAAAAGTTATTGCGGGAGGAGTACATTTTTTAAATTTGTTGTGAAAGGTAGCTTCCTTACGTAAAAATTTCTTCAATTCAGCAAAATATTGTAGAAAATAGAAACTTTCGCTGCATTCTAAAAAACTAAAGCGATAAGAAAGTTGTCACTAACAGACACTTGGGATTTTTTTTAAGAATATTCAATTGCATTCATGTAGGGCCATAACTGATCCACGCTGGTTCAAGCATGACTTGTTAACAAGCTTACGAGTCGAGTTTATTGAGTCATAAGTTCGAGTTCGAGTCTATACTTGAGTTCGTAAATTAAACGAGCTCCAACTCGAGCTTGTAAGTTCGTTGAGCTACTCAATTAACTTAAAATATATCTAAAAATTAATTTAAATTAGTATTATATAATATATTTTATCCCTTTTTAAATTCATTCTATATTAAACATAAATAAAATTTTAAAATTGAAAATTTTAATTTAAAATTAAGAAATCAAGCTCATTAATTCAGTAAAGCTAGAGCTTTCTAAACATACTCCGGTAATCGAGTTGAGCTTGAGCTCAATAACAACTAAACAAGTTTAGCTCAATTAAGCTGATCCTCACTTCAATTTGATTCATTGACTATAAGAAATGCAACTATTAAAAAAATATGGACAAGGGTTCAAGCAATTAAAGAAATATAATAGTCTTCAATTCTATAATTTTTCTTATTTATGTGTGATGCATTACCAAAAGTTGCCTAGATCAGGTGTGAATCTCGATGCAAATTTGAATCAGAAACATTTAAAATTAAATTCTGGATCATCCAAATTCTAGTTTAGAAAGCTTTTAGTCAATTTGAATATCATAAAGAGATGAACCAAACGACATCAAATTCGATCCAATCAAATGACCAAAGCCTATTTGGCAACTTTAGAGTATTAATTGGATGACCAAATGGTAACCAATTGTGATGTGCTTCTAATTTAATTGAGTGACTTAATAAGAAGAATCCAACGAGCCCAAGATTGTTGAATACTAACATCAATAATATAGTTAAATGCCCGATAAATGATCTATGATTGAGAGAGTTGATATCAGTCATCCATTGAAACACCCCCAACTTGTACTTAATCTGTTCCCTTTTTATTAGCCATGCAACTCATAAAAAGTGATAATTAGACCTATCATTATTCACAAATGGGGGAGGAAGGAGAAAATGAAGGAGGAAGAAGAGAAGAACTTTAGGGCTTGAAGGAGAATCCTGAAGCTCCACCGCAGCACCACCACTAAAGAATCAACACCACCAGGTTTTCACTACTAAACTTTTAAATGACCATCATCATCAGTCCTCTACCTAGTAGCCACTAACAAGCCTTCCTCTATCGGTCCTCCACCTAGTAGCCACTAACAAGCCTTCCTCTAACAACTTTCATATGTCGACTATGATTCCTCTAACCATCGTTTCATGTCGACTACAGTTCTTCTGACCATCGTCACCCAACTATGATCCTTTCAACCTAAGTCACCTACCAACTACGATCCTTATGACCACTGTCAACTAACTACAGTCCTAACCTTGGTCACTTGCCAACTATGATCCTTCTGACCTTAGTCACCTGCGCAACTATGATCCTTTCGATCACTCTCTTTCACTCTCTGTTCTCTCATTTATTAGCCATTCTTAGACCTCTTCAATAAATAAATATTTGTCACCCAAAGAGAACCTCATCAAGATTCATATCTGGAATAGAAAATTGATTTTAACTTGATATGGCTTTCATGGAAAAGGTAATTAGCAATCAAATTTAGAAGGTCATGTCATAGATATTTTAGCCAAAATTTTCTTTTCTGTCATAATAAAGAAAATGAAGTTTCAAGCATGTTTTATTACACTTGTCTTATAATTTATATTTACTTTTATTAATTATGGCATAACAAACTAATATTTTGTCCATGTATGTTTTTCTCAGGTTTACATCTTAATTTTGAAGGTATTTGGAGCAATCAATTCATTTATTTTCAATTTTGTCTGGACTTCAAACCTAAATTTCTTTTAAAAGGGTTATATGCCTAAAATTTGGTAAAATTTTTAAGTCGTGGTGCTTATAATCAGGAAAGTTGCACTAACGAATGTTAACATTTTCTTTCTTGCATGTGTTTTCATTGGTACATCTCTTGTAGTTCTTCTTATTGCAGCTCTTATAGTTCTCTACTTTTTTTAAAAAATATAGCAATGAAAAACAAAAGCACATGAAGGTGTTAAATTTTCTTGCAATCTACAAGTTCACAACATTAACTCGATGCAATTTTGCTAATATTAAGAAAATAATAAAGAAATTTAAGCATAAGTTGTGTCAATAAGGAATTGGAAGTTTCTATAAAGGTGAGCTGAATAACGGAATTCCTGTGATAGTTAAATTGCTAGAAGCATCAAAATCTAATGGAGATTATTTTGTCAAAGAAGTTGCCACTACAAAAAGAAATTCACCATGTCAATGTAGTTCATCTCTTGGGGTTCTGAACAAATGAAACTAATAGAGCCCTAGTGTATGAGTTCATTGCAAATAGCTCATTGGAAAAGTTTATTTTCTTTGGTGAATCAAAGAAGAGACATGACTTTTTAAGTATGGAGAAATTGTATGATATTGCAATTAGCATTGCCTAAGGGATCAATTATTTGCACCAATGATGCATTCAAAGAATTCTTCACTTTGACATCAAGTCCCAACATATTTATTAGATTTTGATGTCAATCCAAAAATTCCATATCTTGGCCAAGCCAAGCTCTGCTCTCCAAATCAAAGCATCGTGACAATAAGCGCTATAAGAGGCACTATGGGATATACTGCACAGAGGTCTACTCTAGAAATTTGTGAACTGTCTCTCATAAATTTGATGTATATAGTTATCGAATGCTTCTACTATAAATGATTGGAAGGAGAAAAAATGTTGATCCTTCAATTGAGAACCTCAGTGAAATGGAGGGCAATGAAGAAATTATGAGAAGGCTTGCCATAATAATACTTTATTGCATACAGTGGAATCCAATGGAATGTCCATCAATGAGTAAAGTTGTTCAAATGCTCACAACAAACTTTTAGAGCTTGGAGATGCCCCCAACGGCTTGGGTAGTTCCCTTCATACTGGCAGCTTCGTTCCACATACTGAGCACAGGAGACGTTTGGTAATGAATTTTAAATGTTTATTAAAATTTTTATTTAATACAAATATTAATATAATTCTCTTAATTCTAACTGAAAGAGATGCTGGGTAGAGAACCTATTCCTATGGAATTGCATAGTCACACTCATAAGCGACAGGAGGATTAACAATGGATTAATGAGAGTGCAAGAAAAGCCCATGTAATTATATGTGTTTAATAATTTTTAGTTTTTGTTTAATTATATATATTTATATTCTACTTTCACAGGAGGAATATATATGGCTTTGATAGAGTCATGTCGCATCAGGTGAGGGCTCTTCTGGCGGCTCTGTTGAGTATCCTGAATACCGCATCTGGTCGCAAGCCGTTAGAGGAATGCAACATGGCAGAGTTTATGGTTTAGGTTCGCAAGATCAGGCATACGAGGGGAAGATTGCAGTTGTTCATGCTGACACAAGGCACAATTTCATTATCTGAAAAATCGGTCTTTCCTGAACAGTTAATAAAAGTGGCCTGATCTAGGTAATCGAACTGCTTTAACCAGAATGTCTCATTATAGTATCCTGGATATATTGATCTACTAGGAAGATTGCAGTTGTCGCATGCCAACCCAACATCAACAAGTGTGATTGTAGAATCACGATATGATATATCTTTGACGTAATACTTGCTTTGGTGGATCTTCAATATTGTATTGTTGCCTTTGCAATTGAGTTCAAAATCAGAACCACCACATTCAGTTGGATCGCCTCTCAGGTGGAAAGGATACTTGATGTTTTGGAGGCTTCCACAAGATGATGAGCAACTTCTTTTGCCATGGCTCATGGTTATTTCAGAGAAAGAGAAGAAAATCAAACAAGAAAACAAATTGAAAAGCAGTGCCATCCTATGAGCTACATAATACATATAACATGAAACATAGAGACTCATAAATACAAGATAACATTAAGATCATTAAAATTATCATTCATAGTGCGAGAAATAAAGTAGGACTAAAAGTAAATATGTTAACATAAAGTAAAGAGAACAACGGGCACAAACCAATTTTTATGTGTTAATAACATACTTGCTTTCATCTTATTAGATATCATAACTACATAAAGAAAAATGCAACCGCTCATTCACCCATTTAGTTTGTGGAATAAAAATCAAGTGGAAAGTATATTCCCCTTGTTTCATTAATTGATTGGTAAGAAATTCAGGTTTTATTTCATGAGAGTTAGAAATATTTAAGTCAAAATGTTGACTCCGTAAAATTTTCTTTTCATTTTTTCACTAGAGTATATAATGAAATTATGAATGAGAAAAATATTTTTGTTCACATTTCTTACATAAATATAATTATGCGTTAAATATATTGAAAATAAATACATAATAAAAATTTATTAAGATAAATATCTTTCAATTCCCTCAAACTATTTGTAACCACCTAAATGAAATTTTAGAATATAGTGACCTTTTTCAAATTATGCATTTAACGAGTTCATCTTTTATTTAAGGAAAATAAATCATATTTTCAACAACTTTACTTTGATTTTGACAAAAGTAAATATAATCTTTTTCTCATATAGATATAGCATGTGTTTAATAGAATGTAAAATATATTATATTAATTAACCCATTATAAGATTTATTGGTAGATAATCAAAAGTCATACACTTTTTGCATGGATTACATATTCTCTAGAGTAATTGATAATTTAGATTCAGAGTAATCCATACAAATGTTTATTGAAGACATCGGATATGAAGAAGAGAAGAAAGGCTTTGGAGGCATGTTTAAGGAATCAACATCATCTTGTAGCATCTCTAGAACATTAATCATGGAAGGACGATCCACAGGTTTTGTTTGAATGCAACTCAAACCCACCTTGCATAACTTCCTCTCTAAATCACCAATCTCAAAAATTTCAAAGTTTTTAGATAGTTCCATCATGTTTTGCTTATCATAAATCCATGAAGGATAGTATAAATTTATTATATATAAGAATAATATTTAATATAATATATAAATTATATAATTAATTTATATAATATACATTATAACAAATTTATTATATATAAATTTATAATTCAAATAAAAAAAACTTGCACTCAATCAGTCCAAATTTATTGCCCAACAAATCAAAATTAATGGCTCAATAAAGCCCAAACTCACATTCAAGCTCATGTAGCATTCATGTAACTTTTTTAGTCCCACATCATGGAGTATTAGATGGTTTCTTTTTAGCTCTTTATATGGATCCCTCTTTTCAAACAAAACTTAGTTTATCAGATGACATCCGTATATTATGGTATTGAAAATCTCACTCTTTGATAAAAATTTTATTTTAAAAATGTAATAAAATAAAATATATTGTTTATATTTTATTAAAAATAAAAAAAAATTAAAACCGATCGGTTCTTTTGAACTTGGACTGGTTCGCCGGTTCACCGGCTGAATCGTCGGATCAGTTCAATTATGGCCGGTTCTCTGCGAAGCCGATTTTTAAACTGGATCGGATTAGACAAATGGTCGGTTCACAATTGAACCGGCCGGTCCGGTCCAGTTTTTAAAACCTTGGAAACCTCTCAACAATATCAACAGGCACAATAATCTTGAATAAAATGTATGCAAGGAAAGAAATAACATATAATGGTTTTTGCAGAAATCTTCCAATTAGTAACAAAATTGCAAGAATGCGATTTAGTTGTCATTCAATATTGTACTAATAATTTCATTAATTAAGTGAAAGCATGTTACCTACCTAGTATTAGGAGCTTTATGTCCAATACTAAGAAAATTGTTGCCTATGCGTAGAAGGTTAATTTTGAATGATTGTACTATTCTTCATAGATACATGCCAAGAAACCATTTTGAGAAAGAATAGTATCATAACAAATATGTAATTTTGTTTCTAATAAAATGTATATTGCATTAAGGAAATTGATTATAAGATGGACGAAAGTTTGTTAGAGATGTTAAGCCCTTATGAACTAGCCTAAGGCTAACCAAGAGGGGGGTGAATTGGTATTTTAAAAAATCTTTCACAATCAAAACAAAACATAAACCAAATCAAAATTCACCACAAAGAAATTTAAAGTGCAAAAATTAAATGAAAAAAAAAATAGTAGTTAAGAACACAGAGATTTATAGTGGTTCGGTCAACTAGAACTACGTCCACTCCCTAAAGGCGCCCTCTGGATATTGCACTAAACTCAGTGACTCTCTTTTTGCTCCCATAGTAAGACGGAGAAGCCTTTAAAAACCCTCCTTTCCACGGACACCGGTGAGGCAGAGAACCCAACTTCTTTTACTTCCTCCTGAAGCAGACAGAGAACCTTGATTGATTGCTCAAGTAGACCTCCCTCGAACCTCAAAGGACAAGGGATGATGATCGGAGAAGACAACTTAAATCCTTGCTTGGAGCAACCTTTGTGAAACCCCTCACAAACTCCCCCTCAAAAGATCCTCTCTCTCTCTCTCTCTCCCTCTCCTCTAGGCTCTCTAAGGTCAAGACAACAGCAAAAGATTCTCTCCTTGAGTAAATAAGTGGTCTTAAATAGAAGAGCTTCGGAATAGCTCTTAATTTTCACAAACTGACTTTATCGTCTAGGATGAACAACTAATTGTATTGTACGATCAGTACAAAATCAGCTCAATCAGTCAGGATGATCTAGGACGATCAGAAGGAAATTTATTCATATCAACCCGAAGAATAATATATTGTCCTATATGATTAGTTCAATTCGACAAATATTATCCAGTACATCGCTCTGGATGGATGTCTGAATGATGGAAAAATAGCTTGATCATCTAGGATAATCTCATGATCGTCCAGGACAATTAGCACAAAATGTCGCATATCGTCCAGCACATCGCCCTGGATCGATGTCTGGATGAAGGAAAAATAGCTTGATCGTCCATAAGGATATCACGATCATCCCGAACAATTAGCATAAAACATCATATATCGTCCATAACATCACACTAGTAGTCCAAGATGAATCTAAGGTTTGATTATATGATCGTCCCATACAATACTAAGATCATCCAGGATGATAATATGGGTCAATCAAATCTTAATTACTTTCCTTAATTACCATATTAATTTAGGCATAATTGTGCTTCATCATCTAGGACATCGTTCTGGACAATGTCCAAAAATATAACTTGCCTTAACTAATATGGCGGTTGATTCTTTCTAATTTGATCCTATCATTCAGGACAACGATAACATTATTCGGGATGATGTGTATAATGACAGTTGTCTTAACCAAAATGCCCTAATTAGGGTTTCTTTTTTAACTGATCATCCAGGACGATATGGAGATCGTCTATGATGATGTGATCAAAAATAAAGAACTCTAAAACACTCAAAAAATTTCTCTCAAGTGTGTGTGTGTAAGGTTACTTAGAATCAGGAATCACATCATTTATAATTGACTCAAGAAAAGGTAAAAGATTTACAAACTGACTCAGACCTAGTCTACCCAATCTTGAGCTGGTTCAAATTGTAGTTTTGATCCTGTGGATCTAAAATGTTGGTAAGCAAGGCAGTCATAGAGAAACAAAAGTATTTGCTATCATCAAAATTCTATTTTTTGAAATCAGATATGCAACACTCCTTTTTTACGATGACAAACATAAAAATAATTATAGCAATTCAAGGCAGTTTAATGAAAATAGTGAGAAGAAACAAACACAGTTCAACTATCAACAACAAAATCAAACTATAGAACAAACAGTACAATAAACTACTCCCCCTTTAACATTATAAAAAGGCAGTTTAAGTGCATCATCATAGACGATATTTCATCGACCGGGATGATAGGCTCAAATCAGAAAGTATCAGCCACCAAATATATTTAGGTATCATTTATTTTTGGATATCATCCTGGACGATGTAATGAAATTATGTCTAAATTAATCTGGTAATTAAAGAAAGAAATTAAGATTTGATTGACTAACATTATCATCCTGGACGATATTAGTATCATACAGGATGATCATATAATCAAACCTTAGATTCGTCCTGGACTACCATTGCAATGCTCTGGATGATATATGATGTTTTGTACTAAACGTCCGGGACGATCGTGATATCGTTCTGGATGATCAAGCTATTTTTCCTTCGTCCAGACATCCATCCAGGGCGATGTGCTGGATGATATACGATGTTTTATGCCAATCATCCCGGACGATCGTTAGATCATCCTAGATGATCAAGCTATTTTTTCATCGTCCAGACATCCATCCAAGGTAATGCACTGGATGATATTCGTCGAATTGAACAAATCGTACAGGATGATATACTATCGTCTGGGATGATATAAATAAATTTTTTTCTGATCATCCCGGGTCATCTTGACTGATTGAGCTGATTTTGTACTGATCGTACATAATGATCAGTAGATCGTCCTGGACGATAAAGTCGGTTTGTGGCAATTAAGAGCTATTTTGAAGCTGTTCTATTCAAGACCACTTGTTTACTCAAGGAGAGAATCTTTTGCTATTGTCTTGACCTGAGAGAGCCTAGAGGAGAGGGAGAGAGAGGGGGGGGAGAGAGAGAGAGGATCTTGTGAGGGGGAGTTTGTGAGGGGTTTCACAAAGGTTGCTTCAAGCAAGGATCCAAGTTGTCTTCTCCGATCGTCGTCCCTTATCCTTGGAGGTTCGAGGGAGGTCTACTTGAGTAATCGATCAAGGTTCTCTGCCTGCTTCAAGAGGAAGCAAAGGAGTTGGGTTCTCTGCCTCACCGGTATCGGTGGAAATGAGGTTTTGTAAAGGCTTCTCAGCCTTGATGTGGGAACAAAAGAAGAGTCACTGAGTTTAGTGCAATACTCGGAGGGCGCCTCCAGGGAGTAGACGTAGGTCGAGTTGACCGAACCATTATAAATCTCTATATTCTTTACTACTATTTTTTCTGCATTTAATTTCTGCACTTGAAGTGTTTGCTATCATAAAAATTCTATTTTAGAAATCAGATACGCAATAGTGGATAATATAAAGTTGCATGAGCATATTCTGTATATTTACAGCCTAGCATGTTGGGTACAATAGTGAATGGCACCTATTGTTGAAATGATCGGACGATGCCAATTCACAGGAACTACGTACAAAAAATGAAACATTACTAGGAAGAATCTAATTGATATTGCATCAAATATCACATAGATGATTGAGTTGTTCTTGCTGAGACATGGCACAATTTCATAACTTGGACTATTTATCTTTACTGAACACTTAATAAATTGGCCTGACCTTGATAATCCCACCGCTAAAAAAATCATTATAATCACATGGATATATTGATTTACTTGAAAGATTGCAGTTGTCATGTGCTAAACTAACATCAACAAGCATTATTTTAGAATCATAGTATGATATATCTTTGATATAATATTTGCTTCGTTGGATCTCTAATATTGTATTTTTGTCTTCACAGTTGAGTTCAAATAAGAATTGCCACTTTCAACTAGATCACCTCTCAAGTGGAAAGAATACCTAATGTTGTGGAGGCAGCTTCCGCAATACGATGAGCAACTTCTTTTGCCATGGCTTATGGTTACTTCCATGTAAGAGAGGAAACTCAAACATACACACAATTTGAATGACAATGGCATGTTATTGGTTTCTCTTAGTCTTCCCTCATACAATTGTGGAGACTTGCATCTCTTTAAATGAGTGAATGGTTGTATAATATGATGGTAAGGTTGTGGTCCTCGTCAAATTTAACTAATTTTTAATAAGAGTTGTGTTTTTTATTTTCTATTTATATATATTAAATTTTAGCGACTTTTAGTTGGACCAAATATTTTATTTTTCATTGACTTTTCAAGCAGCCAAATTTGACTGCTTTAAAAGCAAGAAATTGTATTCCTGAAGCAAGTTCATGTGCATAAGAGTAATTTAAGGGCACTACATAATAGAAGGATGATGCCTGTGGCTACTTCATTGTCCAATGTCCACGTCTGGGTCATATCAGATGAAATTTTTTATGTAGTTTAACATAGAACTGTAATGCAATTTAAGAAGCAGAATTCTATAAATTAGCCATCATCGCCGCCCCCTACGGCTACTACCCTCGCCGTCAGGTACCTCCAATCGATTATCGGTTAAAATGCACTGTCATTTTACTTCCCATCATCTTATTGCAACCAAACCAAAAAGGTAAATTAAAGTGCTCAATCAAACTATTCAGAAAACTTTTCAATGGACTATTTTACTTTACACTTCTTCTTTTTTTCTGTACTTTTCTTTAAATAAAAAATCATCATAGCAAAATATAAACGATAGTATTTAAAAAAAAAAGGTGTATAATAAATACTAGAAGTTATGATCTCTAATATAAATGATCACACAGATATGGGGTTCTTTTAATCCCTACTAGTCATCAATATCTATAAATATTAATTGAGCAAGCATTTAATAAGAACTTATAATTGTGATTCTATATTTTTTAAAAACTTTAATTTTATCAGCTATTTATTATCATGATATGGTCTATTTTTATGCCCATACCTTTTAAAACAATTTTTAGCAAAAACAACTTCTTGAACAAGCTGAATTCTTTGTATTAGAAAACTACTTAAAAAAGCAGCAAAAAAGTCATTACAAACAAAACCATGAAAAGATAACTAATGCGTATAGTAATTGTTTTCTTGTAATGATATAAGGTGTATCACAAAATGTAGAAAAATCTTACTTTGAAACCAACTTTCTTCAATCATTCCTTCATAGATCTTTTCGTAGCTCTAATATGATTAGTTAAGAGGTTGTATGGAATTATTTTCGATTATTTTTGTATGATTTTTTTAATTTTTATTTAATCTATATTTTAAGAAAAAAATATATATATTTGGTATACAATAAAATTATTTTAATTATTATTGAATATTATATGAGATAGTGATAGTTTTTATAGGTATAAACATGGCAGTTTTCATCTGAAAAAAAAATGAAAACACCTACTAATTTGTGAAAGTTGTATACTCGCATATGCCTTCCCAAGTACTTAGCAATGGTCACACTAGAGAAACTCACCTTTCCAGGATGTCCACCAGACTCCTTAAGTAATCTAAGGGAATTGGTTCTCACCCGTAAGTCAAAGTGAGACTCACCCCAACAAGATCAATAGGTATCTCTTGCTTGAGCATACCGAAGGTCTCGCCCTATACTGGGCAACCTTAAATTCCCTCATCAAATCAACAACTACGCACTCGCCACCTACTTGGACTATATTGTCTATCACTTGTTTTCTCCTAGAGCGACCATCCCTTCATCCAAACTTGATTACATGAAAGAGCCTACTTAGAACCCTCATCCTTGTCATATCCACTAAACCATAGCCGGTTCCCTCGACCGTCTCAACTCACTCACAAGTTCTCTCATGGGGACCCAAGGCTCATAATAGAACACCCGTGACTTCTGACCAACATTAGATCACCGAGTTTCGCATGCTCAGCACTACCTCATAAATTTGCATCATACAACTGACTCGCCTTGCTAGTATGCGCTTGGCCATAGCGAACACAGGCGGAGATAGATTATTAGCCTCATCTCTCTCTAACCCAATTAGGGAGTATCTGTATCTAGAGCGATATGCAGCATTTATATGTGATATGAGTAGCCTTGTACTTTTTACTTTTACAATTTATCTATTAAACCTTTCCTATAACCCTCCAAACACTATAAAAAAGGTTGATGATAAACAAATTAAAGACTTCTTAATCTTGTATATTTTGACTGGTATATAGAAACTCTCTTTGTTTAAGATCTCTAATTCTTTATGAGCATTTTCCTAAACTATACTCTTTACGCTCTACTCCCCATTCCAGGTTCTGCTCATCTGTTCTCCAAGTCGGCCCGCTAGTTAGGAGGATTTCCATGTATTTAACAAAATCTAGTTTGAGTATTTTTTTTTAAATAGTTTGATTTGTTTACAACAAAAAAAAAAAAAAATATATATATATATATATATATATATATATATATATATATATATATATATATATATATATATATATATATATATATATATATATATATATATATATATATATATATATATATATATATATTCGTAGATTAGTCAATGTAGATCTTTTGTGTGGCTCTTTATAACTTACATAAAAATCTTTGTAAATTCCTTGGGATGCAAGCAGGGGGAATTATTGCATCCGGTCATCTGACATTCGGACAACCAATCCAAATGCACCATATCACTCAAATACATCGGGGCCCGGTATATTTTGCTGATGTGACGTGTCTGGATTGGTGTCCGGTCGAATCCGGACACCGGACACAATAATTTGCCTGCAGAGCCTTTGTTTGGATGTTCAAAACTTTTAAATTTCTATGCCAAGGTGAGAAAGTGACTATTGTATAAATCATTTATGTAGAAAGAATTAGAGGGAATGAAAACATATTTATCTTCATAATCCTAATGGGAACAGATATATTTTTCATTCATAATTTCATACTCTACTCTAATGAAAAAAAAATTAAAATAAACTTTTATAGAGTCATCATTGAGACTTAAACATTACTAGTCCTAACGAAAGAAAACCTCAATCTCTCCGCAATCAATTAATGAAAGAAGGAAAAAAAAAAACTATTTTTCACAGAATTTTGATTCTACAAAGTAAATCGGTGGACATGAATTCAATTTAATCTCTTTAGATTTATGAATCCATTTCATTTTCATTTTAACCATTTCTATTCCTTCAAATTAAGTACACGTAGCCTAAATGGTAATTCTAAATGTAATAACCTTTACAAAATTATGTATTAAATGAATTTTTCTAATAGTGTTATATCTTTTGCATGGCTTACAAGTTCTCTAAATTTATTGGAAGCTCATGTACAGAGTAATCCATACAAATGTTTCTTTGAGACATTGAATGTGAAGAAGAAAAGAAAGGCTTTGGTGGCATTTGTAAGGAATTCACATCAGCTTCCAGCATCTCCACAACATTGATCATGGAAGGGCGATCTATAGGTCTTGTCTGAATGCAACACAACCCCACCTTGCATAGCTTCATCTCTAAATCATCAATCTAAAAAATTTCAATGTTCTCAGACAACTCCCTCTTTTGTAGCTTATCATAAATCCATGAAGGATAGTAAACTTGACTAGAATTTTCTGCTTTTAGGTCATTATGCCTACGCCCACCAGCCATGTCCATTAGAAGCATGCCAAAGCTATATACATCTGATTTATGAGAAATCGTCCCAAAACTTCTCGATATTAATTCTGGTGCAATATATCCAATTGTTCCTCTAGCAGCACTCATGAAGACCAGACTATGGTCCTTAGGGTGCAACTTTGCTAAGCCAAAATCAGAGATCTTTGGTGTGAATTTATGATCAAGAAGGATATTATGAGGTTTGATGTCAAAATGAAGAATCCCCATATTACACCCTTGGTGTAAGTAATGAAGTCCCTTGGCCACAGACAGGGCAATCTCAAGAAGCTTGTCCATATTAAGGATTCTATTTTCCTTGTTTGAAGAAAAAATGTATTTATCAAGAGACCCATTAGCCATGTACTCATAAACCAGAGCTCTATAAGATCCTTCAGCACAAAATCCAACAAGTTGCACTACATTTACATGATGAATCCTACCGATTGTAGATACTTCATTAAAAAAATCCTCTCCATCACCCATGGATTTTCCCAACATCTTCACAGCAACCAAATAACCACCAGGGAGCCTTCCTTTATAGACGGACCCAAAGCCTCCTTGTCCTAACTTCTCTTTGAAGTTGCTTGTAATTGTTATGATATCATTGTATGAATATCTTGATGGTGAGAGAGCTTTTTGATTTTGTAGGAACCTCTCAATAATATCAACAGGTACCGAAAGCTTGAATAAGTTGTATGTAAGGAATGAAAGGACACATAATGGTGCAAATAGAAATCTTCCAATTATTAATAAAATTGCAAGAATGTAATTTAGTCGTCAGTTGGTCTTGTACCTATAATTCCACGATTTAAGTGAAAGCATGTTCCTACCTAGTATTAGGAGTGTTATGTCCAATACTAAAAAAAGTACTGCTGCTGCATAGTACGTTAATATTGAATTCTTGTACTGCTCTTTATGGAGACATGCCAAGAAATCAATTTCAAAACGAAAAGGAGATATCAAATCATATAAGGTAATGCCCATCTCTTCTTTATAGGATTCAGTTGATTGACCATCAATAAAAACGAGACTGCATTTAGGAAATAAAAATTAGAAGATGGATAATAGGAACTTAACATGTGAATAGTTTATATACTTACTTCCCCATAATTTTTGCACAATTGTGAATGGCGTCTGCTGATGAATTGATAAGAGGATTCCAATTTATCCTAAAACCTAGTTTAAGTTGATCAAAAATACTATGTTGAAGCCTATCATCATTCAGGGGAACTGTGTATAGAAAATGGCAATTTACTGGGAGGTCTCCAACTGATAAAGTTTCAAATAATACATAAAATATTTGTGAGTTATTCTTGCTAAGACAAGGCACAATCTTATAACTTGGATCATCGATCTTTACTGAGCAGTTAAAGAATGTGGCTTGACCTATATAAGCACGGCCAAACCGAAACACTCCGAGATAATCATCAGGATTAACTGATCTTTCTGGAAGATTAACACAATTTCCCTTTGCCAAACCAACATCAACAAGCATGATTTCAGAATCATGGTATGATATATCTATGACATAAAACTTTTTTCGGTGGATCTCTAATACTGTATTGTTTCCTTCACAATTCGATCAGTTCAAAATCAGGACCACCACATTCAGTTGGATCACCTCTAAGATGGAAAGGATACCTGATGTTTTGGAGGTTTCCACAAGATGATGAGCAACTTCCTCTGCCATGGCTCAAGATTATTTCTATGTAAGAGAGGAAAATCAAGAAGAAAAACAACTTGAAAGACGATGGCATGCTCTAAGCTTCCCTTATTTTTTCCTCATTCAAGTGAAGAGGTTTCTACATCTAGCTTTAAATAATTGAGGTGTTGTATAACATGATGGGGAGGTTGCAGTAGTTGTCAAAATAAATTTGCTTTTAATAAGAGTTTTATTTTTAATTTTAATGACTTTTAGTTGCTCCACATTTATTATTTTTATAGACTTTTGAGGCAGCCAAGTTTGACCTTGCTATGAAAGCAAGAAATTTTGTTCCTATGAGAGAATTTGGACTCAAATTCATGATGGAGACTTTTATCTATGTAAAGTTTATTATGATAATTTAAGAAGTAATAAATTATATAAAAATAAGAACAAATAAGGAGAATATATTCAGAAATATAGTGCCAATATGGTTTTTTTTTAATGATTATAATAATAAGTAAAGAAAACGAAAAATTATAATTATAAAAAGGGGTGAAATTATTTATTTTTACAAGCCACGCTCTTTTCTTTTTTAATAATTTTTTTAAAAAAAAAAAATTATCTACTATAAAGAAATTTGTTATGTGCTGACATGAGGAGAGCAGGGGATTTTTATTTTTATTTTTATTTTTTGGCTTAGCTGATGTGTGTGATTCACTGGGTGAATTATTACGTCCAGTCACCGGACGTCCGGACACTCAATCCGGACGCGCCATGTAACCCGGATGCACTGGGCCCTGGTGTATCTAGGTGACATGGCGCGTCAGGATTGGTGTCCGGACAAATCCGGACACCAGACGTAATAATTTTCCGATTCACTGAACAGGTTTCTTCCAACTATATCACTCCTAATTTATTTTGTATTTCCTTACTTTAATAAAACAAATTCACTACAAGAAAAGGAAGCTTCAACTACATTTAATATTAGATTTCATGCAGTTTAAACCGCCACAAAAAAAAAATGAAGTGGTCTCAAAACCTTCGCAAGTCTGCCATAGTTGGTGCAAAGGCATTTTGCAACTATTTTGCAACCGTCGGGGATGGGTTGGCATGCGCTAGTTTTGACAATACGTTAAGCCATCACTATCTTGAAGATTTAGCAACAGTTTTACCAGCCAGAAATCTAAAACAATAGCAGTGATTTCATCCGTCATGAATGTTTCATATTAGCAGCAAATAAAACCACCACTAAAGCTCTAAAACAGTAGCATTTTAAACGGCTGGTAATCATATAAATATTTAATAATATATTTTTGGTCTATAATCATGTTACAAACATTTTACGATCATCATTAACCAATAAATATTCTCCAACAAATTATCAAAAAGACTTCAAAAAATTTCACTATGAAAATCTTGCAAATGAACAATCAATGTGTTATATTGAAGATAAGAACTGTAGCAAACGAAGAAACTAACATACATAAAAAAAAAACTGCAAATATGAGTAAATCTGTACAATAAACCAACAATCTCCACTTTGATTCAAATTTCTAGCTTGCAAATAAGTGCAATAGTAATAAAACTTAAAACTTGCCTACAGTAAGTTACATGGTAAGAAATATATCATGGGGCAAATTTTAAGAAGGATCATTATTAACGATTAAATTAGGAAAAGGATCATGATTAAAAAAATTAAAAAGAATCACACACACAAACGGGCTTCACGTTTTTGGTAGAAATAAGAAAATGCAAAATTGCTTTGCGTTTCTCTTTAAAACATTTTATCTAGATTTTAGCTTATAGAGAGATGGTGAGAGAGAAATGTATAGTCATATCAAGTACAAAGAAAAGAGAAAAGATAGAGAGAGAGAGAGAGAGTTAGATAGAGAGGGAGAGAGAGAGGTTGACAGAAACGGAGAGAGAGAGGAAAATCCATTAGAAATTAAATAATTTAATTTTATATTTTTATTATTTAATTAAATTTTTTATTACATCTAAAGTTTTTATAACATTTTAATTATACTTTAAATATTTAATAAAATTAATAAAAGATATTAACAAATTTTAACATGATGAATATTATAAATATTCTATTTATTTTAAACCGTCTAATTTTTATTAACTTAAATATAAATATAATTTAAAATTAATTTATACTAAATTGATAAATGTTATGTAATTAATCAATTCTTAATAAATTAATACTTATATTATATTTAATATATATAAATTTAAATTATTAAATTTTAATTTAAAAAAATTGCTATAATATTTAGAATTAATTAAAGTATATTGACAAGTTAAAAATTTAAAGTTGATTTGAATTTACTTAAACATTTAAAATATTTATTATATTTTATTAAAATAATTTTAAACTTTCCTGCATTTATAATTGTTTTACTTTCCTGCATTTATAACTGCTCACAATGCACTCATAATTACATAACTGCTTTTATTTACCTACTTTTATATTTCTATAAAGTAGAATGTTCCCCGAGACTGATGTACTTGTAAAGAAATATAATTTTAAATTCCTAGGTTCTTATATATAGATCGAGTTGTACATTATCTTGAGTCTGTAAAATAATAAAAAATAACTGTTTAAATGGGGCTCCAAAAAATAATATCCTCTATAAGGAGCATGCTCCTTTTGGACATTCCATAGAAGACTTGGAGCCTGAAGACATTAAGCAGTTATGTTTGATCATACTTTCTTATATGCTTAGAACCCAGGTTTGTTATCGGTGGGGCCTGGCCACCTTTACATTACTGCAAACCAACCTGTAAATTCTATATTAATAAAATCAGCTTTTTATATATATGCAATTTTTCATACATCATTAGCATTCGTGTAGATTTTCAGTTTTTGTAAGCATATCTTATTGTATATGATTCAAAATTCTTTAACAAACTCCTTGATCCCTAGGATAGAGCTATCTTAAATCTTGCATTCATCGGTGATTGTTGTGATTAGGATTGTTAGCTGGCAGCCCATTCTATGAAGGTGGTAAGCCCAGATTGTATACACTCTTCTCTTTACACATTCCTTCAATCTAATCAACTCTAAACTTCCAAATCTAGTATTAAAGTCTATAATCTATAGCCTAATAATGAAAATTTAAATTAGCCCAAATATTTAGTTAAAATTATTTATAAATTTTAAAATTATTTAGTCTTCATTTAAATCGAGAGTATTCTCTTAAGAGATATAATTAACTATAGGGACTTGCCCCTATAGGGAGTCTAGATCTCAGAATAATCTAAATCCTATCTTAGCTTCTTTTTTAAGGTAGGGGAAAGACTTGTGAACATAGACCTTGCTTTATCTATACCTTAAAATTTTTTTTTATAATCAAAGGATAGGTAGGTAATTGATTTACTCTCTTAGGATGATCAAATACCTTCTATATTTGATTATAGAAATAAATTTATGTTTCATTAATCTAATTAGATGATATGATAATATGCTTATCATCATTCGGGATGATTTGTTTATTTCCACGTTGTAACTGATTAGACGAAATAAATTATAGTCTTCTTTCTTTAAAATCAATAGAATGACATCAATCTATCCTCCGGTGTGGTATAATGTCCAACTATGCAGATTTAATTGAAAGAATATATTAAAATACAAACAAAGCAAATCATATAAGAACTAAAAAGCATTTAAAAAAAAATTCTCCCAGATTTTTATGGCGACTCCGTTGGGGATAGACTTCTCTCTCCATCTTAAATGAAGATTAAATTCTTTTAAAATTGTATATAAGTTTAATTAAATATTTGGGCAAATAAATTTTCATGTAAATTTCATTTTTGTCTTGTTTTCTACTACCTATTTTGTATTGCAGATCTATGGCTTATATTTTTGATAATAGCAAACATTTTTTTCTCTACGACTACCTTATCTACTAACATTTCAGGTTCACACGATCAGACTGTAATTTAGAATCAGTTCAAGATTGGGTAGACTAGGTCTGAGTCCGTTTGTACACTTTTTCCTTTCTTGAGTCTATTATATTTGGTGTTGCTCCTGACGCTTTGTAACTTGGAAGATTTTATGATTGTTCCCTAGAGTTTACTATTTTGGTAACATCGTCCGGGATGATATTTATATCGTCCTGGATGATCTGTTCAAAAGCAGAAATTCTAATTAGGGCATCCTCATTAAGGCAGCCGTCATAAACTGATCGGCCTGGACGATACTTGTATCGGCCAGGACGATAAGCTCAATTCAGAAAGAATCAGCTGCCATGATCAGATTATGTATTCATTATTTTAGGAAATCAACCAGGATGATATACACATCGTCTAGGACGATCTAACTCAATTATGCCTATATTGATCTAGTATCTTTAGAAAGTATTAATGGCTGATTGATACGATCACATCGTCCGGCATGATCCTAGGATCGGATAGGACGATTTCCTTGATGATTTACATCGGCCAGAATCTTTTTCGGGTGATGATCAGGACAATTGAAATTATTTTAAACTAATCGTCCGGGATAATCATGAGATCGTCCAGGACGATGTAACCAATTTTCTTCTGATCGTCCCAAATCGTCCCGGGCTGATGAGCTTAATTTGTACTAATCGTATAGAATGATATTTATATCATCCTGGACGATAATGTCAGCAACTTACACTAATGAACTCATTTTGGATCTTCTATTTAAGCTTGACATGACACTTTGTAAAGTGTCTTTGGCAGCCATTGTAGCTTTATTCTTTTGGGGGAAAGAGAGCTTGAAAGGGAGTGAGGAACGGGTGAAGTCTGAGAGAGGGAGAAGATCCTGTGAGGGCGAACTCAAGGGAGTGTGGAGGGGGATTCCACACGGTTGCTCCGGCAGGCTTGCACCTTAATACCGTCAGATTCAAGGCTTGTCTCGAGGAAAGTTCACCAAAGAAGAAGATCTCTTTGGTGTTAAAGGACCCGGCGACTCCGCCGCACCGGGGAAGGTAGAAGTGATTTTGGTAGGGCTTCTCCGCCTAGCTGTGAAGGCTATGGAGAGACACTTAATTTCAATAATTTGAGGGTCCCTCCAAGGAGTGGACGTAGGTCAAGGTTTAACCGAACCACTATAAATCTGGTGTGTTCTTTCTTTATTACTTTCGCATTTAATTTCCGCATTTAATTTTATTGTGGTGATATTGGTTTTGGTTTATATTTTGATTTAAAGATTCTTCTTTTCCAATTCACCTCTCTCTTTATTAGCCTTGGGCAGTTCATAAGGGGCCTAACATTCCTAACAAACTTTCAAATCGTATCAGAGCACTTTTTAGTGTCATTTGAGCAGTTTCAAATGGTATCAAAGCCGTTTTCAAAAAATAAGTTTTTAAAAGCTTTTGAATTTTGATCCATGGCTAATTTTTTTAATCATAATATTGTGGAAGGTTATTCAATCACCAGACCACCTTTATTTGAAAATATTACATTTGATTTTTGAAAAATTTGCATGTCTATTATTTTGTATTCAATTAATTTTCGCATGTGGCATATGATTTTAACTGGTTATTCATTACCAGCACGTATTGTAGATGGAATTAAAATTGACATTCCTTTTAGTCAATGGAATAGAGATGAACGAATCGATGCTTAATTGAATGCAAAATATTTAAAAACTGCATTTTCTGTGCATTAAATTCTGAAGATTTTATATTAGTATCCACGTGCACTACTAGTAAGGAAGTTTGGGATAAACTACACACCATATACGAAGGCACTAGTGAAATCAAACAATCCAAGTTGAATATGTTAATGCATGATTTTGAACTGTTTTCCATGAAACCTTATTAGACGATCTTAAACATGTATACTAGGTTTATCCAAATTATGACATCATTACATGCTTTAGGAAAAGAATTTTCAAATTTTGAAAAACTTAACAAAATTCTTCGTTGTCTATTGGATAAATTTGATGCTAAAATTGTTGCTATTTGTGAATAAAAAATTTTTAATGATTATTCTATTGATAATTTGATTGGCTCGCTCATTGCCTACGAGCAAAGTTTGGGTCAAAGATTTTTGGATGCAGGTGAAACGATTGTTCTAAAAGCTGAATATACGGAAAAATATAGCTTAGTTGGTGACGAAAGCAATGACTTGACATGCAAATTAAAAAGCTCACCAAAGTATAAGCATCAACAAAAATGGAAGAAAGGTAAAAATGGTAAGGATATTAATATTTCTTCTAACGTTATTTACTTTCGATGTTGGAAGCCTAGACATATGAAAAATCAGTGCCCTAATTTAAAAACTCTTCCTGCGAAAGAAAAGGGTAAAGCGAAGCAAATTGTAAACTGGAGAAATAATGAAAAGCAAAAAATCTCTTGGGCATACCTGGTCTCTGAAGCATCGAACCAGGAGCAAGATGGTGCTTAACCTTTGTTTGTTTTTATGTTTACATGTTTTGTTTGTCCTTTTGTTTTTGTGATTTTCTGTTATTCTATTTTTCTTACTTTTCTTTTTTTCGTTAAATTTTTATGTGTCTTTTCTCTGATCAACACACACATCACCTTTCTAAAAATAAAAAACCTACCTCTTATTTTTCCTTGAATTCTTATGAAAATTGTGTTTGACTTCTCTAAAAATACTCAAAGAAAGGAAACTAGTGATTTTGACTCTCAATCTCTGTTTTCTTAAAGAGGTTATTCTACTTTTGATTTAAAATCTTCATCATATTTTAAATTAGATTTTTAAACTAAACTTTCTTTATCTTCCTATATTTTATTTATCGCATAGGGATCGTTTGCAAGTTATTGAATCTAACTCATAATTTTCTTAATCAAGAATTTGTTTTATCAATAGGATGGTTTTACTTTTGTTTTTTGAGATTTCAGAAAGGTAACATATTAAAAAAGTTGGAAAATGATGTCAAAAATAAAAGATGCGTAAAGACGCCAAATTGAAAAATATACACAAAAGTGTATCAAAAATCAAAAGATGCGCAAAGAGCGCCATTCAAATTGACAAGAGGCATAAAATGAGCCCACAAAATTTAATGCTTACCATTCTTGTACTTCATAAAAGCTTAAGAAAACCCTTGATATTTTCGATACTTGAGTTTGAAAATCTAGAATCCTGATTCAACAATTTGTGCATTAATCTTCTATAAGATATAATTTATGAAAGGTGTTTTAAAAATTTTCTGTTTCTTTCTCTAATTTGTCTTATGATTTAGATATTGAATTAAAAAGTTTTTTAGCCTTTTTAAAGAACTTGAGTTTGGATCATCAAATTCTGAATTTCTAAACTTTTTTGGGCTATGCATTGTCAATCCAATTCTACTAAGTTTTTGATTAAAACCAAGAGGTAACTTTCTCATTTTAAGAATATTTATTTTTTCACTAGATCAAGGAACGTTTTTAACTTTTGTTCTTTTTGTTTTTTGTTTGTGCCTCCTCTATTTTTGATAATGTCAAAGGGGGAGAACGTACTGTTGAATTTGTATCATTTTTTTCTTTTTAAAAATTTTAAAATAACAAAAATATTTTTATCTCCCCTTTTTTTTAAAAAAAAGTGTTATTCTAGTGAGGGGAGATTAGGAGAAAATGTTTCTTTTTGTAAATTCAAATTGAAATTTTTGCCATCATCAGAAAGGGAGAGATTATTGCGGATATATGGCTTATGTTTTTAATGATAGCAAATATTCTTTTTCTCTATAATTGTCTTATATACTGATATTTCAGATTCACATGATCGGACTGCAATTTGGAACCAGCTCAAGATTGGGTAGACTAGGTCTAAGTCAGTTTGTACACTTTTTTCCTTTCTTGAGTCTATTGTATTTGGTGTGGCTCCTGACGCTTTGTAACTTGGAAGATTTTTTTACTGTTCCATAGAGTTTACTATTTTTGGTAACATTGTCCGGGACAATATTTATATCGGCCTGGATGATCTGTTCAAAAGCTAAAACCCTAATTATGGCATCCTCATTAAGGCAGCCATTATAAGTTGATCGGCATGGATGATACTTGTATCGGCCAGGACGATAAGCTAAATTCTAAAAAAATCAGCCGCCATGATCAGATTAGGTATTCATTATTTTAGGAAATCTGCCAGGATGATATACACATCATCTAGGATGATCTAACTCAATTATGCCTAAATTGATCTTGTATCTTTGGAAAGCATTAATGGATGATTGATACGATCACATTGTCCGAGATGATCCTAGGATCGGCCAGGATGATTTCATGGACGATTTACATCGGCTAGAATCTTTTTCGGGTGATGATCAGGATGATTGAAATTGTTTTAAACTAATCATCCGGGACGATCGTGAGATCGTTCAGGACTATGTAACCAATTTTTTTCTGATCGTCCCAAATCATCCCGGGCTGATGAGCTTAATTTGTACTAATCGTACAGGATGATATTTATATCATCCTGGATGATAATGTCGTCAACTTGCATTAATGAGCTCATTTTGAGATCTTCTATTTAAGCTTGACATAACACT
The DNA here is from genome assembly GCA_016618105.1 of Dendrobium huoshanense. NCBI lineage: Eukaryota > Viridiplantae > Streptophyta > Magnoliopsida > Asparagales > Orchidaceae > Dendrobium > Dendrobium huoshanense. The sequence continues at coordinate 50,734,084 of CM028358.1, read as the reverse complement.
TTGTAAAGTGTCTTTGGCAGCCACTATAGCTTCGTTCTTTTGGGGGAAACTTGAAGAGAGGGCTTAAAAGGGAGTGAGAAATAGGTGAAGTCTGAGAGAGGGAGAAGATCCTATGAGGGGGGACTCAAGGGAGTGTGGAGGGGGATTCCACACGGTTGCTTCGATAGGCTTGCACCTTAATATCATCGGATTCAAGGCTTGTCTCGAGGGAAGTTCACCAAAGAAGAAGATCTCTTTGGTGTCAAAGGACCCAGCGACTCCGCTGCACTGGGAAAGTTGGAAGTGATTTTGTAAGGGCTTCTCCGCCTTGCTGTGGGGGCTAAAGGAGAGACATTTAGTTTAGTGCAATACTTGGAGGGTCCCTCCAAGGAGTGGACGTAGGTCAAGGTTTGACCGAACCACTATAAATACAGTGTGTTCTTTCTTTATTACTTCCGTATTTAATTTCCGCATTTGGTTTTTATTGTGGTGATATTGGTTTTGATTTATGTTTTGATTTAAAGATTCTTCTTTTCCAATTCACCTCTCTCTTTATTAGCCTTGGGCCAGTACATAAGGGGCCTAACATCCCTAACAAATTTTCAAGTGGAATTAGAGCACTTTCTAGTGTCATCTGAGCACTTTCACTTTGATGATTTGTATAGTCTTGTGGCATGGGTCCTTACGATTGATTTATAGATGATTTTACCGTTACAATTTGGATTTTTTTTTGTCTTGTGTTTTTGATAGATTTATTTTCTTCTAATCTAGTTAATCAAGCCTTATTTTTCATTTTTTTTGTTTAGTTTAAAATTCATAGCAATCATTACCAATAGTCATGGTTCCCTCAGCTTTTCCTAAAAAGCTTAGCAGATGAGCCAACTGTCAGCACCAACGTAGGTTCTAGATCCTGCCGAAGTGCTCCCTGTTTCTTGTCTCACATTTTGAGTGCCATTTGCATGTTTAGCCTTTTAGATTTCTTTAGAGATTTTGAATCTCTTGTATCCGATTTTTGTCTTCTGATTTCTTGCTTATAGATTAAGTCATTTTATATATTTTCATCGATTTGTCTCAATTTGATCGTTGAGATTTTGATTTGTATAGCTTTAAACTCCTGATAGTCTAGGCAATTTAGGTTTGCTTGGTCTTTGTATGTTTGTTTATTTTCCTAAATTATATCATCACTGATATTCATGATTTCTTTAGCTTTTCCTAAAAAGCTGAGCAGATGGGCCAATTGTCAGCACCAGCGTAGGTCTTAGATCCTGCCGAAGTGCTGTATATTTCTCATCTGACATTTTGAGTGTCACTTGTACGTTTAATCATTTAGAGTTCATGTCATGTCTATTTAAAATTCTATAAAAAAAAAAATTGAATCCCTTTCGTGTTACGATACTCTCCAGATTTTTCTCCTAAATTTTGTCGTCCGATATATATTTTGTTTTGATATTTATTTGATTAATTGTCTTTATATTTAAATTGTATAATTGTAGAACTCCTTAAATCGAGTCAACCCATATGTTTGTCATTTGTATGACATTTGCATGTTTAATTTGAGTCAACTATTTGCATGATCATGCTCATGCGAGTGAGCATAATCCATGGTTACCTAGCTTCATCCTAAAGTAAGACGGATGTCGAACCAGAATACCAAATTGGTCCTAAGGGTGGTAGGGGTTTTGCCCGTTTGTCGTCTGACATTTGTATGTCATTTGTGTGATTAGTAACTTATAATTCTTTTCAAATTCATTCAAAATCCTTCTCAAATTTTTTTGAATTCCTTATGTATAATTAGTTTCTTTAATTTTTATTGTGAATTTCAATGTATTATCTTTGATTTATGATTTGTATTTATTTGATTATCTTTATATTTAAATTTTATAATTATAGAACTCCTTAAATTGAGTCAACCAAGCCTATTTGTCATTTGTATGACATTTGCATGTTTACTTTGAGTCCACTGTTTGCATGAGCATGCTCACACGAGTGAGCATAACCCATGGTTACTTGGCTTTATCCTATAAGCCAGGCGTATGTCCAACCAGAACACCGAATTGGTCCTAGGTCTGGTAGGAGTTCTGCCCATTTGTCGTCTGACATTTGCATGTCATCTGTGTGTCATTTGTGTGTCTTAGACTCTCCTAAATTTCTGTTTGTACTTGGTTTTTGAGTTAATGCGTTAAAATCAGGCTTTAGATTATATATTCTTAATTTATCTCCTCTCCTCCTAAAAGTCTTATGCTTGTATTTACTTGTATACTTGAATTTCTTAAGGACATGGGTCCTTATTTAAGCTTTTTCAAATCTAATTCGTATTCCATTTCAATCCTTAATCAATCTCATTCTAAATCTACACTACGTGATTGTGTGATCCCTTTGGAATGGGTCCTTAACTGGACCATTTCATTTCTCAAATCTTTGATCCACTCCATCTTTATCAAAAAATTTAGTTATAATCAAATCAGTGCAACTTTCAGCATTCAGATTCAGTGCATAGACTCAGATGAACCAGATTTTTTATTTTGATCATCTTTGAATTGCAGAAAATATCTATAAAGTTAGTATTCAACATCAACTTTATTGTTGCCCAGTTTGCTAAGGGAAAACTGATCAGATTTGGATTTGGATTTGATAATCTGCAAGTTACTTTTGGGGTGCCACAAACTGAAGGTGTGCCTCCAGTTATAAAATCAATCTGATCAACTCCTGCCCAGATCAATATTGAGGGTGGGTCTGTAGCTGCCCCTACAATTGTTAAACCCTTATTATTCACTCGTCTAACTTACCCCCAGTTAACTGTTATGGCTAAGGGAAAGTTTCTAGTTGTTGCTGAATCCCCAATCTTTAGGAATTTAGAAGTAGGATCTTCTACTGTCATCCCAAAAATCACCAAGTCCCAACGATGCAACATGATTCATCATATGAGGCAAAGGGTTGAAAGAGATAAAACTCTAAGGAAGAATTCACTGACTGCTACTATGACTAAGACAACCAAGAATACAACCAATGAAGTCCCTGAGCAATACATTAACTACCCTCATTTAGATAGTAGTAAATTTTATCCATTGTTTGTTACTGCTGGGGAAGAGAGCACATCGCTTATAGCGCATTCTCCACCCACTCCATTCTGAAATGATTTTGCTTTCCCTTCTCTTTCTGAAAGGAAAAGAAAATTCAAGATTCTGTTGAACGAATTGAATAAGGATTGTGCCACTGGTTATGGTCAGTCAAATGTTGTAACTAGAGCTTATGAGTTTATGTTTTTGATGATAACAAATATTATGACTCGCTTTTTGTTGCCCACTTGTATTAGAAATATATGTTTATTTATGTGTATACTAATATTTCAGGAATACCATGCAATATCAAACAAAGAATTAGAGCTCAAGATTGGGTTGAATAATGTTATGTTGTAAAAAGGTCTATAATATTCATTGATGAAATTTTGAATTCTTAAGTCAAGTCTTGTAAGGGTGTATGCTTGCTTGGTGACCATGCACACCCACACTCAAGGGAGTGAGATCTAGTCAAATCCAGATGATTAAGTTTTGAACTAATCGTCCACGACGATCCTTTATGATCTTGAAAAATAGCTGTCAATGTTAATTTAGGCAAGATTTTAATATTTAATTTTTGTTCTAATCATCTTGGATGATCAAGATGTCTAGAACGATCAATAGAAATCATGCCTAAATTGATCTTATGATTAGGGGATTAATTATGGTTAAATTTTTTAATCTGATCATCATGGATGATTTGTATATCGTACAGGATGATGTTTGCCGACATACTTCATTTTCCTAAATTGTCTTAGCCCAAATATCATAATTTTTCTTTTAATCATCTTGGAAGATCCACAAAATCATCCTGGACAATCTGTATAATTTTGTACTAATCGTCCTGGACTATCCTAATATCATCCAAGACTATCAGGTCAAATTCTGTACATCATATTGGATGATCATAAGATCATCCAGGATGATTTTAGGTGTTGAAATTGAGTTTTTAGAGTTTTTTGAAGCCCTCTTTTTAAGCACATCGTACGAGACGATCCTGTGGTCATCCTGGATGATATTTGGAGTTGGAATTGAGTTTTTAGGGTTTTCTAAAGCCCTCTTCTTAAGCATATCATACAAGACAATCAAGCGATTATTCTGAATGATAATGTCAGTTTGGTGTATTTAAAAGCCTTTTTGGAGCTCTTCTATTTAAGCTTTATCAATGCACTTGATATGTGTCTTTGGCAGCCATTGAAGCTTCATTCTTTTGGAGTAAACTTGAAGATAGAGCTTGAAAGAGAGAGAGGAAAGGGTCGAGTTTGAGAGAGGGAGAAGATCCTTGGAGGGGATATCAAGGGAGCGACACGGATGCTCCGACGAGCTTGCACCTTAGTACCATCAGATTCAAGGCTCACCTTGAGGGAAGTTTTGGGAAGAAGAAGATCTCTTTGGTGCGAAAGGGCCCGGCTACTCCGTCGCACCGGGGAAGGTGGAAGTGATTTTTTAAGGGCTTCTCCACCTAGCTGTGGGGGTTAAAGGAGAGACACTGAGTTTAGTACAATACTCAGAGGGTGCCTCTGAGGAGTGGACATAGGTTAAGATTTGATCGAACCACTATAAATCTGGTGTGTTCTTTCATTTATTATTTCTGCATTTATTTTCTGCACTTTAATTTTCTTTGTGATGAATTTTGATTTGATTAAGTTTTGTATTTTGAACGTAAAATATTTTTAAAATACTAATTCACCTCCCTCTTGATTAGCCTCGGGCAAGTTCATATGGGCTTAATATCTCTAATGAAAACTTTCGAGTGGTATTAGAGCAGGACTCATAGAAATGAGTTTTTGAAAACTTTTAAATTTTGATCCATGGCTAATTTTTATAATCGTAATATTACGAAAGGTTATTCAATCACCCGACCACCTTTGTTTGAAAATATTACTTTTAATATTTGGAAAATTTGCATCTCTACTTTCTTACAATCTATTGATTTCCAAATTTGACAAATGATTTTAATTGGTTATTCTGTACTGTCACTTATTATAGATGGAATTAAAACTGATATTTCTTGAGTCGAGAAGAACAAATCAATGCTTAATTAAATGCTAAATCATTGAACTATTTTTTTGTGCTTTAAATTCTAAAGATTTTATATTTGTTTCCACGTGCACTATTAGAAAGAAAATTTGGGATAAATTACACACTATATATGAAGGCACTAGTGAAATCAAGCAATCCAAATTAAATATTTTAATGCATGATTATGAATTATTTTGCATAAAACCTTATGAGTCGATCTTAGACATGTATACTATGTTTATTCAAATTGTGATATCATTGTATGCTTTAGGTAAGGTATTTTCAAACTTTGAAAAAATCAATAAAATATATACTGTTTACTTGATAAGTTTGATGCCAAAGTTATTGCTATTTGTGAATCAAAAATTTTTAATGAATATTCTATTGATAATTTGATTGGCTCACTCATTGCCTATGAGTAAAGTTTGGGCCAAAGACTTTAGGATGCAGGAGAGATGATAGTGTTAAACGCTAAAAATTTGGAGAAAAGTGGCTTAGTTGGTGATGAAAGCGATGACTTATCAAGCAAATTAAAAAGCTCACCAAAGCATAAGCATCAACAAAAGTGGAATAAAGGTAAAAATGGTAAGAATGTTAAGATTTCTTTTGACATTATTTGTTTTGGATGTAGGAAGCTTGGACACATGAAAAATCAATGTTCTAATTTGAGAACTCTTCCTGGAAAAGAAAAGAGCAAAGCTAAACAAATTATAAAATGACAAATAATGAAAAGTAAAAAATCTCTTGGGTAGACCTAGATTCTAAATCCTCAGAACAAGAGCAAGATGATGTTTATTTTTCTATGTATGCATGTTTTGTTCATTTTTATGTTTTTTTTTGTGTTTTTTCTTTAGATTTATTTTTCATTCTTTTTTCCCTTTCTTTTCTTTTTTAATTTATCTTTACTTTTCTTTTTTGTGAAGTTCTCTCTGATCAACGCACACATTCACCTTTCTAAAAATAAAAAACTTACCTCCTATTTTTCTTGAATTCTTATGTAAGTTGTGGTTGACTTCTCTAAAAACTGTCAAAGGAAGGAAACTCCTGATTTTATCTCTCTATCTCTTTTCTTAAATAGGTTATTTTACTTTTGATTCAAAATATTCATCATATTATAAATTTGATTTTGAAACTGATCTTTTTCATCTCCCTATATTTTGTTTATCGCATAGGGATCTTTTGCAAGTTGTTGAATCTATCTCATAATTTTTTTAATTAAGTAGTTTATTTTATCAAAAGAATGGGTTTGTTTATTTTTAAAATTTCAAAAAGGTGGTATATTTGATTGAAAAAAAAGTGGTCAATGACGCCAAAATTAAACGATGCGCAATGATGCCAAAATTGAGAAAGATATAAAAAGTGTATCAAAAATTAAAAGATGTGCAAAGTGTGCCAAAAACCTGATAAGATGCATAAAACGAGCCCACAAAAAGTAATGCTTATCTTTCTTGTACTTCTTAAAACTTATGAAAATCCTTGATATTTTCGATAATTTAGCTTGAAAATCATGATTCCTGATTCACCAATTTTTGCATTAATCTTCTATTCGATATGTTTTATGAAAGGTGTTTTAAAAAATCAGTATTTCTCTTTCTAATTTATTCCTTGATTTAGATATTGGATTAAAAAGTTTTTAAGCCTTTAAAAGAACTTGAGCTTGGATTAATAATTTTTGAATTTCTAATCTTTTCTGGATTACGCGTTGTCAATCCATTCCTCACTAAGTTTTTGAATAAAATCAAGAGGTAACTTTCTCATTTTAAGATTATTCAATTTTTTTTTCTTTTCACTAGATCAGGGATCATTTTGGTTTTTATTTATTTTTATCATTCTGATTGTTTGTGCCCCTCCTCTTTTTGATAATGTCAAAGGGGGAAAATATATTGTTGTATTTGTATCTATTTTTTTTTTTTTTTAATAAAAATAAAAACAATAAAAATTTTATCTTCCCCTATTTTTAAATTTTTATTCTAGTGAGGGGGAGATTAGAAGAAAATGTTTTCAATTTTATAAATTCAACCAGTAATATTTATCATCATCTTAAAGGGCTAGATTGTTGCAACTTGAGCTTATGAGTTTATGTTTTTGATAATAACAAGTATTATGGCTCACTTTATGTTGCCTACTTTTATTTGTAATATATGTTTGTTTGTGTGTTTACTAATATTTTAGGAATACCATACAACAACAAACAAAGAATCAAAGCTCAAGATTGGGTTAAATAATATTATGTTGTAAAAGGGTCTGTAATATTCATTGATGTAATTTTGATTTCTTGAGTCAAGTCTTGTAAGGGTGTATGCTTTCTTGGTGACCATACACACACACACACACACTCAAGGGAGTGAGATCTAGTCAAATCCATAAGATCAAGTTTTGAACTAATCATACTGGACGATTTTGGATCATCCAGAACGTTCCTTTATGATCTTGAAAAATAGCCTCCATTGATAATTTAAGCAAGATTTTAAGATTTAATTTTTATTTTAATCGTCCTGTACAATCTTGACTGTCCAGAATGATCAATACAAATCATGCCTAAATTGATCCTGTGATCAGGGGATTATTTATGGTTAAATTTTTTAATCCGATCATCCTGGATGATCTGTATATCATACATGACGATGTTTGCCGACATACTTGATTTTCCTAAATCGTCCTAGCCGAAATACCATAATTTTTCTTCTAATCATCCTGGACGATCCAAAATATCATCCTGGAGGATCTGTACAATTTTGTACTAATCGGCCAGGACTATCTTAATATCGTCCAGGACTATCAGGTCAAATTCTGCACATCGTACTGGAAGATCCTGCGACCGTTCAGGATGATTCTGGGCATTGAAATTAAGTTTTAGGGTTTTTTGAAGTTCTTTTTTTAAGCACATCGTACGGGACTATCCTGTGATCATCCTGAATGATATTTGGCATCAAAATTGAATTTTTAGGGTTTTCTGAAGGCCTCTTTTTAAGCATATCGTACGGGATGATCCAGTGATCATCTTGGACGATAATGTCAGTTTGGTGTATTTACGAGCCTTTTTGGATCTCTTCTATTTAAGTTTTAGTAAGGCACTTGATATGTGTCTTTGACATTCAATGAAGCTTTGTTCTTCTTGAGGAAACTTAAAGAGAGAGCTTTACAAGGAGAGAGGAAATGGTGGAGTTTGAGAGAGGGAGAAGATCCTTGGAGGGGGTTTCAAGGGAGTGTGGAGGGGGTTCCACATGGTTGCTCTAACGAGCTTGCACCTTAGTACCTTCAAATTTAAGGCTCTTCTTGAGGGAAGTTTTGGGAAGAAGAAGATCTATTTGGTGTTAAATAGCCTGGCTGCTCCGCCGCACCGGGGTAGGTGGAAGTGATTTTGTAAGGGCTTCTCCGCCTAGTTGTGGGGGCTAAAGGAGAGACACTGAGTTTAGTGCAATAATCGGAGGGTGCCTCTGAGGAGTGGATGTAAGTCAAGGTTTGACTGAACCACTACAAATCTGGTGTATTCTTTCCTTTATTATTTTCACATTTATTTTTTGCACTTTGATTTTATTTGTGGTGAATTTTGGTTTGATTATGTTTTGTGTTTTGATCATAAAAGATTTTTTAAAATACCAATTCACCACCCCGCCCTCCTCTTTGTTCTCCTCGGGCTAGTTCATAAGGGCTTAACATCCCTAACAAACTTTCATCAAAGATAGAATTTCTAAAAAGTGTAAAGGATGTTATTTCTACTGAGGTATGTCCCCAATCAAGTGGACAGAGAGGAGAATCTCCTCTATTAAAGAAGAGAATACAGTTCCAAGGAGCATGTCCAAGCCAACCAGTAGCTGTGGTAGATCTTCGCGGGGAACCAAGGAAGTTTCTGCATCGTGATCAACATCAAAATCTAGATCATCAAGATAATCAGCTGACTCCCATTAAATCCTTAGGGTATGGAGCATTAGCCCGATGAGGGTATAATCCCATATCTCCTCCTTCACCCTATTATTCTAGAAATCATCCACTCAGAATCTATGATAATCCTCCTGTTCAACATCCATCTTGAATTGATCAACATCGCCATCAGGGTAGCAAATCAGCTTCTGGTTTTAATAAGAGGGGACTGAAATTCCCAAATTAGTCATCCTCGTTATCTAACAGAGAGAGTGTTTGGCGGCCCAAGATAACTCCTACTCCGACTACATTAGTTAATTTAAAGAAGAAAGTAGTGGAGGGAGGGTCCAGGAAAGGGAAGTTTGTCATAAAACTATACCCTTTTAGAGAATATACCCCAGTGAACCCACATGACGTGGGAGGAAAATCGATAGAACAAATGGTGGATCATATGAAAGAGAGTATTCATCCGCTCAATGAGAATGGAGCTGTAGAAGACAAAGATATGGATTAAGAAATGTTTGGTAGTATTAACATGGTTGATACTCGTTCTTCTCTACAAACAGAGAAGGAGAAAGGAAAAGAAGAAGCAGGACCAGCTGATGCTGAATATGATGAGGATGATACGGCAGACTCAACTCATCATCTACTGGATAACTAAGTCAAAAAGATGAATATATACTGAGGATGGAAGAGAAGTTGGAAGATATTATGACGATGATTTCCATTATGCAGGCCAATAACCCTCCTACTCCACAAGCACAAGTTAAATCTTCTCCTGATGAATTAGTATAGTTGAATACTGCGAACAAAGTAGTCAGGATAGAAGAACCTAAGAAACTGGTACAAAAACCTGTAAGGGTAGAACCACCATCAGTGCAGCCAGTGGATATCAAGCAGATGGTTGAACAACAAGTAAAGGAAGCGTTGGCTAAGCCTCATAATGCTTCATCAATTTTGAAGGGTAGGCCTTACCCAGAAAAGTATAACTTGGTCCCTTATCCAAAAGGATTTGTATCTCCTTTCTTTAAGAATTTTGATGGCACGGGAATCACATCTCACTCATTTCAAGGCTAGTTGTTGCAATGCAGGTGGAAGTGTTGCACTGTTGTTCAGATAATTTGTGAGTAGTTTGTCAGGAATTGCATTTAACTGGTAGGCTGAACTACCCAATGGGTCGGTCCATACCATTAATGATCTGGAAGAAATATTCGTTAAAAGATTTGCTAATGCAAAGCATCATATCACTGTTGGTGATTTGGTTGTAAAAAACTAGAAACCTGGGGAAAGCTTGGTAGATTATATCCTAAGATGGAGGAATCTCAGCATGAGATGTGAGCCTCAGCTGCAAGAAAAACATGCTTTAGATATTCTTCTAAAGAATATTCATGAACTGATTGCTTTTCTACTTAATGGTTTTACCATTAAAACCTTTGAGAAGCTGTTAAGCAAATCTTCTAATCTTCAAGAGGAAGCCTCTCAACTCCCATTCTTGAAAGATATAGCTTCTTTCAAAATAAAGAAACTAAAACCTCAGAAGATGTTAGGAAAGAAGTCAAGGATAGTGTCTGCAGTTGATAAAGGTAAGCAGCCGATGCAAATTCAAGAAGAGAATCCTAATCGACCACCTCAGTACCAGCAGTACAATAGACCTCGGGGTGATCAGCAAAATAGACCCCGACTTTATCTAACTCAAGAACAATAGAAAGAAAAGTTTTAATTCTTTATGAATAAAGTGTATCCTTTCTAGCGGGAGGCGATTAAGAAAATCTTCAGGAGCTTAATAAAGAAGCCTGGATTCAAACTCCCTAAACCTAAAAGACCATAAGAGAATGCTAAAGCAGGGCAACCTAACTATTATCCATATCAACAGATGTCAAGTCATGAGTTGGAAGCCTATATTACATTCAAAGAGTGGTTGGATAGGAACTATAAGGATGGTACAATTGTGATACCCAAAGAATACTTAGTGGACCCAAGTCAGGGATCTGCCAAGTGTATATTTGGTGAGCCCTCTGCACCTCCTTCTATTTTAAAATCCAAAGATAAATGGGATTTAGTTTTGTCCTAATCTTCTATAAAGACTCTTAATAAACTCTATTGTTCTTCTTTCAAGGAACCCCCAAGAGTTCAGAATCCCATCCAGGTTGATTTGGCAGTTTGTGAGTGAAAAGAGAATAAAGCTCCAATTAAAAGGCCTAAGGAAGTTCAAGTTGATCAAGCTCCTGTATCTCTGTAAGAGGAGCAGAAGAACAAGATAGAGTTAGGATCAGATAAATTAGTTATTTCTGCAAGTAGTGAGCATATATCGCTCAAACTTTTGAAGTTGTATGACTTTTACTTTGTCCATCCATGGACTAAGAAAGTAATGAAAAAGGATTCTGCGTACATCATGTTTGTTTCTGCTAATGAATATTCTAATAAAAATTTAAACAATAATGAAAACAATTCTTGTTGAGAGAGTTGTTATTTGCATGTTTTACCTTCTTGTAACTTGTATAGTTTTAATAATTTCAAATATTATTGTTTTAAGTTTTTGTTTTCTCCTAACACTTTTTGAAAGAATTGTCCTTGCTCTTGTGTGGACTAACATTTCAGGATAATCTAACATCAGACTAATGAAGACTTCAAATAAAATTCAGCATGAGATAGTTTGTAAATTAAAGTTTGTAATTTTTTTTTAATTGAGTTTGAAAAAATATAATTATAATTAAATAGCTTAGCACACACACACTTAGGGAGATCTTTAAAAATCACACTGATCGTACGGGACAAACCATATTCGTACGGGACGATCAAGTCAGTTAATCCCCTCAAAAGAGTAATGGAACGAACAGGAAGTGACAAAATTTTTCTAAGTCCTGATTGTCCAAACAAATTTTCCAATTCATCCCAAGATGATCTGCTCTAGATTCGCACTTTGTGTTGATAGTCCAAACGATTCATCCTGTTCGTGCCAGGACGAAACTCTCTGGAAACTTTTCATCCAGATGAAATCATATATTCGTGCTAGGACAAAACTCTCTGCAAAATTTTTATCCATATGCAATCCTATATTCGTCCCAGTATGAAACTCTCTGGAAAATATTTGTCCAGACAAAATCCTATATTGGTCTCAGGACAAAACTCTCTGGAAAATTTTCATCCAGAAAAAATCCTATATTCGTTCCAAGATAAAACTCTCTGGAAAATTTTTGTCCAGACGAACACCTATTCGTCCCAGGACGAATTGTTCTATCTCTTAAAATTTTGAGAACGTCGTGCAGTTTATCCAAACCAACCCATGATATAACTGTCCGTACCAGATGAACTTAGTTCATACGAGATGATGATCGGGTATGAAGTCAATTCGTACCAATATACATTAGGTTCGTATGCAACAAATTTAAGTATATTCGTATAGGATGATCTGAAAATTGTACGGGACGATCCACTATGTACAGACTTGAAAATCAGCAGTTTTTGGATGGTTTTTTTTTTCTTTCCTATATAAAGTCCAATTAAAATAGCCTCTTAATCTTTTTTGCCTACTGATCTTCGTGTTAACTAAAGGAAGAGTGAAGGAGAGAGTGTTTGAAGGAGGATTCTTACTACTGGAGCGTGAAGGATTCACTTGGTACTCAAAGCTAAGAATCTCCACTTGTGATTTATGATTACTTCACTCTTTTCTCTCATCCTTCTAAATTTCTTGTGAGAAGATCTGTCAAGAAGATCCAGTTCTCTGCCGATACTTGGAGAGTGTGAATAGCCGAAGGGTTCTATGTTGACACTGGGAGAGTGTGAACAGTCGAAGGGTTCTCTACCTACACTTGGAGAGTGTGAACAGCCTAAAGGTTCTCTGCCTACACTGAGAGAGTATGAAAGGATGGACGGTTCTCTACCAACACTTGGAGAGTGTAAAAGGATGACAGTTCTCTGCTAACACTTGGAGAGTGTAAAAGGATGACAGTTCTCTACTAACACTTGGAGAGTGTAAAAGGATGACGGTTCTTTGCCGCACAGAGTAGTGGGGGAAGAGAGTTTTGTAAAGGCTTTTCTGCCTTGTTGTGGGTGCAAAAGGAGAGTCACTAGTGGTATTAGTGCAATACTCGGAGGGTGCCTTCGGGGAGTGGATGTAAGTCATATTTGACCGAACCACTATAAATCTTGTGTCTTTTATTTTCCACTGCTTTTATTATTAACTTTTTAATTTATGGTTGAAAAATCTTTTGTACACAATTCACTAAAGTTATTCATGATTTTTAATTTTAAAATGATGGATAAATTTTTTAATTACCAATTCACCCTCCCCCCTCTTAGTTAGCTGCTGGGACATAAACATAGGTCTAACAACCTAATTCATATTGAACAAGTTTCAATAAGTGGTATCAGAGCTTTGTTTTAAAATCATAAGTTTATACTACTTTTTGATTAACGTAGATGGCTACATTTGGAAACTAAAATACACCTGAGGGTTACTCTATAACTAGACCTCCATTGTTTGATAATATTCCTTTTAATTTTTGGAAAACATGCGTATCTACATTTTTACAGTCACTTAATTACCGTATGTAGATCTTAATTTAGAAAGGGTATACAAAACCAACTAGACTAGTTGACGGAGTTAGAGTTGAAATAACTTTTATGGACTGGATAATAGAAGAATGTGACTTAGCTTAATTAAATGCCAAATGATTGAATAGTTTCTTTTGTGCTCTTAAATCAGAAGATTACATGCGGGTTTCTACTTGCAAGAGTGGAAAGGACATATGCGATAGACTTTGTCTAACTTATGAGGGGACTAATGAGGTTAAGCAATCTAGACTTAATATCTTGTTGCATGATTATAAACTATTTCGCATGAAACTAAATGAATCCATTTTTGATATGTACACAACATTCACACAAATAGTCACCTCTTTACATGCATTGGGTAGGGAACTAACGAATGCTGAAATGGTTAATAAGATACTTCGTTATTTGCCTACTATTTATGATGCTAAAATTACTGCAATTACAGAGTATAAAGATCTAAACATTTACTCTATTGACAATCTTCTTGATTTGCTAATTGCTTACGAGCAATGAGTTAGCCAAAAAAAGATTGATGTAGGTGAACCACAAAAGAAGAAGAACATAGCACTAAAAGTGGAGGAGTCAGAGAGTGAACACTCACAACCTGAGGATGAAGACGACATCGCACTGATGACTAAATAATTTAGAAGCTTTTTGAAGAGGAAGCACAAGAGACGCTAGTAATGGAATCGAGGTAAATTTAATAGAAATGTCAAGGTTTCAAATGATGTTATTTGCTATGAGTGTAGGAAACCTGGACATATTAAGACAGAATACCCAAAACTCAAAGTCACTCCTAACAAGAAGAAGGTAGAGGAGAAACCAATTGTGAAGAAGGGCAAGAAGAAATTCCAAAGAGCTTTCTAGGCAGACTTAGCTTCAGACTCGTTAGAGATGGAAAAGGAAGAGGAAGTCATTAATATGTGCTTAATGGCCAATAATCTTGATCAGTCAGATAAAAAAGAGGTATGTGACTTAACCTACAATGAACTTTTTAAAGTTTCTAAACACATGCATTATGTATATAGGAAGTTAAATAAAATGCATACTAGTCTAAGCTTAGAATTTCAAGAACTACAAAAGCAACATGAAATTCTTAGGAAATATCATGCTTTAATTGATGACAATCATATGAAATTATATGATGAGTTTGATGACTTGAATAAAAATCATGAAATGTTAAAGACATCCTTTGTAGAACTTCAAATTGAAATCAAGAATAATAAGGATGAATTAGAGAGCAAAATATATAGAATCAATTATACAAATAGAATTTTGGAAGATATGAATTCGTTTTACAGATTGAAGATAAAAGCTCTCGAGGATAATAGGATACTCCCTAAATTTGAAGATTTCACTAATCCTATTTTGTATCCTAAATTTATCCAATCCCTTAATAGACAAATGAATAGTAGAAGACTTAGGAATTCATTTTTAAAAGTTAAATGTAATAATTGTGGATCGATTGGACATATAGCTCACACCTTTACTTTGAAGAAGAAAACTTATTTGGTGTGGAAACCTAAGATACATAAACCTAGACATATCATACATGCATCTATTTATGATTTGCCAAAAGGAGAACCTAAACTTGTTTGGGTTCTCAGGTCTAACGTTTGATAATTTTGTAGGGTTGCTCTCACACAAGACATCATGAGAGCATATGGTACCTGGACAGCGGATGCTCAAAGCATATGACTGGAGATACTGCATAATTCATATAGTTGGAAGCCAGGAGTGGAGGCAAGGTTACACTTGGAGATAACACCACAAGGAAGATGGTTGGGTCAGGTATGATTGGAAATCTTAAGAATTTTTTCATTAAAAATGTGTTATTTGTAGAAGGTTTAAAGCATAATTTTTTAAGTATAAGCCAGCTATGTGATAAAGGATATTGTGTAAAACATTTTCCTACTAGCTGCATATTAAGCCTAAATGGAAATGATGTTTTGATTGGTATAAGGGTAAACAACGTGTATATGCTAGACTAGAATTGCATTAAAACTCCTACTACTTTTTGTTTAAAAAATATTTCTAATGAGTCATGGCTTTGGCATAGGAGACTTTGTCACTCTAGCATGAAAAACCTTAGAAGGATTACCCAAAAGAACCTAGTGAGAGGTAAGCCAAAACTAGACTTTACTAAGGATCACCTTTGTGATGCATGTCAATTAGGAAAATAGGTGAAGTCCTCTTTTCAGTCCAATAAGAATCTTAGAACTAGTAAACCATTGGAGATTTTACAAATGGATCTTTTTGGATCAGTTGGAACTGTAAGTCTATGAGGGAAGGTAAACAGATTTGTGATTAAGGATGATTACTCAAGATTCACATGGGTTAGATTTCTATTTCATAAGAGTGAATCATTAGAGGAATTTAGAAACTTTTTGACTTGGATTCAAAGAAAGCTAGGATGTAAAATTATGACTATTCAAAGTGATTATGGAGGAGAATTTGAGAATAAAAAATTTGAATATTTTTGTAAGGAGAAAGAGATTGATCACAAATTTTCTGCACCTAGAACCCCTCAGCAGAATAGGGTAGTTAAAAGAAAAAATAGAATATTAATAGAAGCTGCTCGAGCCATGTTAACAGAATACTCACCTCCTAAATATTTTTAGGCTGAGACGGTTAGCACTGCATGTTATATTCTGAATAGGGTGAATATAAGATCAAAATTAAATAAAATACCCTATGAGTTACTAGAAGGAAGAATACATAATTTGTCACATTTGCATGTTTTTGGATGCAAGGTGTTTATTCATAACAATAGAAAATCTGCCTTATGAAAATTTGATCCAAAATCAGATGAAGGAATTTTTATAGGATACTCAAGTGTTGGAAAATTTTATAGAGTATTCAATAAAAAAAACTTTGATAAATGAAGAGACTACACATGTTGTATTTGATGAAACAGAAATTTTGGAGGAGCCAAATATTGTAGAAGATGAGATTGAGATTAACTCCCAAAATATTAATAAAATAAATTTGAAAGAAAATTTGGAAGAAAATTTGGAGATAGAAAACCCTTTGCCTAGAGATTTGAGATTTTTTAAAAACCACCCAAATGAATTGATTATAGGTGAACCTATTGAGGGTGTAAAGACTAGGCATGGACTAAATAAAGAAGTCAATCATTCAGCCTTCATTTCAATAATAGAACCCATAAATATTGATCAAACACTTTTGGATGAATTTTGGATTTTGGCTATATAACAAGAGTTAAATCAATTTGTAAGAAATAAAGTTTGGGAATTAACTGCAAGGCCAAAAGATCAAAGTGTAGTTGGAACTAACTGGGTATTCAAAAATAAAATGAATGACTCAGGAGTAGTTATTAGAAATAAGGCTAGATTAGTTGCTAAGGGGTATAATCAGATTAAATGGATTAATTTTGAGGAGACTTTTTCCCCTGTAGCTAGACTTGAAGCAATTAGGATTTTGTTAGCCTTTACATATTTTAGAGGATTTAAACTGTACCAAATGGATGTAAAAAGTGCCTTTTTAAATGGGGTAATTCAAGAGGATATTTTTGTAGAACAACCTCAATGTTTTAAAAATTCTAAATACCCGAATCATATTTTCAAATTGAAAAAGACATTATATGGATTGAAACAGACACCTAGGGCTTGGTATTATAGATTGAGTACCTTCCTACTTGAAAGCTCATTTAAAAAATAAAGTATGAATACAAATCTCTTTTTGAAGAAATTTGGAAAGGATATACTCATTGTACAAATTTATGTTGATGACATCATCTTTGGATCTTCAAATAAAAATCTTTGTGATGATTTTTATAAAACAACGGTAGTGAATTTGAAATGAGTATAATGGGAGATTGAAGCTACTTTCTAGGCTTTAGCATTAAGCAAATTAAGGAGGGTACATTTCTTAGTCAGTCAAAGTATGATAAGGACATCCTCAAAAAGTATGAAATGGACAATGCTAAACTTGTTAGTACACCTATGAGTTCCTCAGTTCAGTTGGATAAGGACCTTAAGAAAAATCTGTTGATCAAAAGAAATTTAGATGGATAATTGGATCTTTGCTTTACTTGATAGCTAATCGGCCCGATATCATGTTTAGTGTTTGTTTGTGTGCTAAATTTCAATCAGATCCAAAAGAATCACATTTGATAGTAGTAAAAAAGATTTTAAGATATATGTTAGGAACTCAGAACTTAAGAATTTGTTATCCTGAGTTTAGCTCTTCAATTGAAATATTTGGTTATTCAGATTCTGACTTTGCAAGTTATAGGATTGATAGAAATAACACTTCTGGAACATGTCAGTTTTTTGGAAATTCTTTAGTCTCTTGGTCAAGTAGAAAATAAAATTCAGTAGCCCTATCTTCTGTTGAAGCTGAATACATTGCATTAGGAAGTTGTGTAGCACAAGTATTTTGGTTGAAACAACAGTTGATTGATTTAGGATTAACTATAGGCGCTATTCCAATTTATTGTGATAACACTAGTGCAATTTGCATTTCTAAGAATCATATTCAACATTCAAGAACCAAACATATAGACATTATGCATCATTTCATAAGGGATCATGTATCCAAATGAGAAATTGAACTCATTCATGTTTCTACAGAAAATCAACTTGCTGATATTTTTTACAAAACTACTAGTCAATCATACTTTCAGTACATTAAGAACTAGGCTTGATGTGATCGATTTGAATGCTTAATTAAAATAATTCTGCAACATTGATGTGTGTTTTTTTAGTTAGTGTTTTATGTGTATTTTTTGAGTTTGTGATTTTCTGTATGATTTTGTGATTTTATGTATTTTCTATCATTTTTTATTGTGTTAGTGTTTTAGTTTTTGAAAAATTCTCACATCTAGACTTTTGATTGTATGTTTAAAAAAAAATTAAGTGAAAATCATCTATGACGAAATTTTTTTGTACGGGACAAATTGTGTAGTGTATTAACTGTCAGATTTGAACGGTTTGCGTATAGTTTTTCAATTTTTATTTTTCACTTCGTCTGTATAATAGTTATGATCGTCCGGACAAAATTTTAAAATGTTTGTATGAATAAAAATAGTTAAATGGATAAGGTAGTTTTTATTATGTATGATTGTACGTACAAATCTATGGTTCGTACAGATGAACGCTTGGCGATTCGATGTGGGGGACGGTTTCAACTGCCAGCAAAATGATCTTAAATGTCTCATCATCCATGACAAACACCTGTTTGTCTGTACGATTGTTTGGTCAAAAGTCTATACGAAAGGACACATCATAACTTGTGTGAATACGAAAAGCCATTTCATTTTTGGACTCATTCGTTTGTCCATACGAAATTTTGTTCATATGGGACGAAATTAATTTTGTCTGTACGAACAATCATATTTCATTAAATTGACAATATTTTAACTCAACTATCATCACTTCAAACATCCCTTTCAAACCCCTATTCCCCTAGAACATCTCTATGGCAAGCTCTAGCAAAAGGCAAAAGGTTCTAGCCAAGGGTCCACCCAAAAACTCTAGTGATAACTTTTTGTCCAAGGCCAACCAAGAGTCATTTCCTAGATTTGCCTCTGCTATGATCACCCCTTCTAGAGTTCTTCTACAAGAACAACTAAATTTTAAGGTAATGAATCTGTTTGCTTCCACTCAATTTGGCCTTATCCTCACTCTTATTCACTTCTATAATAAAGAGACCTTTCACTATTTTCTAGCAAACATGTCCTTCAATTCAGATCAATTTGTCATAAGGTCAAATATTTTTAAGAAGAAAGTAGAAATCACCAAGGTAGACTTAGGAATCTTTTTGAACTTAAGAACTGAAGGAATTAGAGCCCACACTTTGACCAGTGCTTCTAATTTTGACTGGTCTGAAATCAACAATGTTCTTAGAAGAGTTAGTACTTTAACTCATGTACCCAAAGTATCAACTCTTAATCAAAAAGCTCGTATCATTCAGCATATTCTTCGTACCTATATTATACCTAAAGCTGGTAAACATTACTCCTTTACTTTCTACCGTAACCGATTCGATTATGATTAACTAACCTATAGATGAAGCCCAACTAATCATTGACTATCTTTATGGACTTTCTAAAATTGGTCATGTCTCCCATAAAAGAAAGAAGAACATTGCCTTAGGATATCTTGTTGCCTACATTTTGAAAAAGAAGTATGATTTGGTTCATCCAGATCAAGATTTTGAAGAACCTCTATACCATAATGACGGATCTATTAGAGCAATCTTCAATAAAGATGAACCACCTAAACAATATGTTATTAGTGACTCAGAGGAGGAACCTACACCTGCATCTGCTGGTGAACCAAATTATCAAGATTTGGTTCATAGATTTGATCATTTAGAGACTCATTTTGATCAAAGATTTGATCAAATTGAAACTCACTTACAACAGCATGATGCTCAGTACAATCAGAACATGGGATATATGCAAGAACAAATAAATGATATAAGTTCTAATATGCTTATGATAAACAGTTATTTTAATTTCTTTAGTGTTCCACCTCCTCCTCCTCCAGATCAGGGCCCATCACAGTGATTCATGTACTTGCTTATGGCCTTCTTAAGTTGATGTGATTGTGATGTGATAGATTGTGATGCGTATGTTTTAGTTATGTGTTAGTTTCATTTTGATGTGTTAGCTTTTAAATTTTATGTTTTAAGTTAAAAGTGTAAGTGTATTGATATCAAATTTCACTTGATTGTAATATTCTCTATTATGATATCAATATAAACTATCTTGTCTCACTTTTAATCTTGTTTTGAAATGTGTATAAGCCTATATGAAAATCCCTAAAAATTTTGATCTTACAAGCGCTATTACCTTAAACTACAACTCAAAATTGAATTCATTAGAAAATCTAATTTTTCTAAATTTAAATTTTGCTTATAACTTGATATAATTAAGAATGTCAATTTCATGTCTCTTATTAGACTACAATTAATGTTTAATATTATTATTACAATTGTGATATTTTCTTATTTTGTATTTCACTTATCAAATGAATATAGCTGTTCTTAGAAAAGTTTAAAATTTTTTATTATTAATTTTGAAAAGATCAAGATTACTCTTGAAAAATGTACAAATGTACAAAAATTCAAAAGGAATGTGCAATGGTTCGTAATTTGAAAAAGAGGCACAAAATAAGACCACAAGTAAAAAGATGCACAAAAATGTGCCACAACTATTGAAAAAATATGCACAAAGCGTCACATGTGGTAGTTATTTCTTTTCATAATCTTTTAATCTATTAATTCAAAATGATCTTCTGTACATTTTTATTTTGTATTGAAATTTGAAATATACAAATTTTTTATGTTCATTCCTTTATGCAATGATATTCTTTATCTTAGTGTCTAAATTGATTCATGTTTTTGATATATCCTTTTTATTATCGATGTTATATCTCTTCTTAAATTCTATGAATCATTTTATTTGCCTAATGATATAATTTTATTTACAAAATTTATTTCAATCACTTTCAATGATCAATCATAAAAGGATTATCATATGACTCCTTACATTTATGTTCTTTTTCTTCTTCTCTTTTTGTTGTTGTCAAAAAGGGGGAGAAAATATTATTCGTATCGTATCTATTTTATTGTTTCGTATCGTAGTATTTTTTTTGTTTCATATTTTTGTTTCATATCGTATCTATTTGTATTAAAAAAAAGATAAAATTATCGTATTATGCCTCCTTATTTTCACTTAGAATTTGAAAATTATACAAATAATAATTATTTGCCATCATCAAAAAGAGGGAGATTATTGAGAGAGTTGTATTTGCATGTTTTACCTTCTTGTAACTTGTATAGTTTTGATGATTCCAAATATTATTGTTTTAAAATTTTATTTTCTCCTAACACTTTTTAGAAGAATTGTCTTTGCTCTTGTGTGGACTAACATTTTAGGATAATCGAACTCCAGACTAATGAAGAATTCAAATCAAATTCAGCATGAGTAATTTTTATTGTAATTGAGTTTGAAAAAATATGATTGTAATTGAATAGATTAGCACATACACTTGGGGAGATCTTTAAAAATCACACTAATCGTACGGGATGTACCATGTTCGTACGATACGATCAAGTCAGTTAATACCCTCGGAAGAGCAATGAAACGAACAGGAAGTGATAAAATTTTTCTATGTCCTGATCATCCAGACGAATTTCCCAACTCATCCCAGGACGATCTGCTCTGGATTCACACTTTGTGATGATAGTCTAAACGATTCATCCTGTTCGTGCTAGGATGAAACTCTCTAGAAAATTTTCATCCAGACGAAATCCTATATTCATGCCAGGATGAAACTCTTTCGAAAATTTTTGTCCAGACGAAATCCTATATTCATCCCAGGACGAAACTCTATGGAAATTTTCATCCATACGAAATCCTATATTCATTTTAGGATGAAACTCTCTTGAAAATTTTCGTCCAAATGAACTCCTATACATCCAAGGACGAATTGCTCTATCTCTTGAAATTTTGAGAACATCATGTAGTTCATCCAAGCCAACCCATGAAATAATTATTCGTACCGGATGAACTTAGTTCGTTCGGGATGATAATCGGGTATGAAGTCAGTTCGTACCAATATACATTGGGTTCGTATGCAACTAATTTAAGTATATTCGTACAGGATGATTTGACGATCATACGGGATGATCCACTATCTACAAACTTGAAAATCAGCAGTTTTTAGACGATTTTTTGTATCTTTCCTATATAAAGTCCAATTAAAACTGCCTCTTAATCTTTTTTGCCTACTGATCTTCGTGTTAACTGAAGGGAGAGTGAAGGAGAGAGTATGAGAGAGTGTTTGAAGGAGGATTCTTACTACTGTAGCATGAAAGATTCACTTGGTACTCAAAGGTAAGAATCTCCACTTGTAATTTATGATTACTTCACTATTTTCTCTCGTCCTTCTAGATTTCTTGTGAGAAGATCTGTCAAGAAGATCCAGTTCTCTGCCGACACTTGGAGAGTATAAACAGCCGAAGGGTTCTCTGCCGACACTTGGAGAGTGTGAACTGCCGAAGGGTTCTCTGCCTACACTCAGAGAGTGTGAACAGCCGAAGGGTTCTCTGTCTACACTTGGAGAGTGTGAAAGGACGGACGGTTCTCTTCCAATACTTGGAGAGTGTAAAAGGATGATGGTTCTCTCCAAACACTTGGTGAGTGTAAAAGGACGACGGTTCTTTACCGCACTGGGTAGTGGTGGAAGAGAGTTATGTAAAGGCTTCTTCGCCTTGCTGTATGTACAAAAGGAGAGTCACTAGTGGTATTAGTGCAATACTCAGAGGGTGCCTCCGGGGAGTGGATGTAGGTTGTGTTTGACTGAACCACTATAAATCTTGTGTCGTTTATTTTATGTTGCTTTTATTATTAGCTTTTTAATTTGTGGTTGAAAAATCTTTTCTACAAAATTCACTAAAGTTATTCTCGATTTTTAATTTCAAAAAGAGGGATCAATTTTTTAATTACCAATTCATCCCCCCCCCCCCCCTCTTGGTTAGCCGCTAGGACATAAACTTAGGTCTAACAACCTAATTCATATTGAATAAGTTTCAATAATTCTCAAGGAATAAATGTGAATGAAGTATATGAACAATTCCAATACTATTATGATAGTGACTCCCCTATACTTGATGTTGAGGGTGATCCTAACATTATAGATTTGGAATTATCTAATCCAAATACACCACCAGAAAACACTCAGATAGTGACCAATGATCAACAGTTAAAGACTATTGAAACTGCTTCATCAGAAGAAGTAGTACAAGTTCTTCGTGTGGTAAAGTTCTACCCCCACAAGTTGCAACTACTGATAAAGAGAAACAAATTACAGACAATCCAGAAGCTTCTTACCAACTACAGCATGGTCAACAAATAGAATAAAAAATGCGAAGATTCTAAAGGTTGACTATAATGTATTAGCACATCTTAGAAAGTTGTTGGCAAAACAAAGCATTACGATGCTCTAGTTCTCTCTAAAGAAATGTGGGAAGCTCTAGTTAAAGCTTTACTCAACCCAGAGATCTGTATGGCTCAGTTAGCTTCAACGCAGTATAGTGAAGAAGCGTTATACTTCAAGGAGGTTCCTGACGTCATATTTTTAGATGAAGATTTGTTACTGGGAACAGCATATCATAATTTCCCTTTGTATATCTCTGTAAACATTGATAGTTTCAAAGTATTTCCTATGCTTGTCAATCCTTGTGCATCAGTCAATATCATGACCCTTAGAACTCTCACATACTTAAAGGTCGATACTCGCAAGCTCAGCTCTGACAAGATGATGCTGTGAGGATTCAATGAGAAAGGCGAGAGGGCTTTGGGCTCCATAATCATGTTATTAAATTTAGAAGCCTTCAAAACTGAAGCCAAATTCCATATAAAGATTCTAAAACCTCTTGTAATGCTCTCCTTGATAGACTCTGGCTTCATGAATATAGAATTGTGCCCTCCTCCTTACATCAGTGCATCAAATTCTCTCGAGAGGGGGTAGAACACTGTATCAAAGGTGACTTGCAACCGTTCTTGGTTCATGAAGTTGGTATATACGATGATACTTCATACTATCTACCTAAGAAGCAGACATCATTCTCTAAAAATCTCAAGCTGCTAATGTATAAATAAAAGAAGTGAAAGAAAGAAAAGAGAAAGAAAAAGAACAGCGTCCCGATCTCAAACATAATGTTCTTTGGTAACCTTCTCTTCCCTCATAAAGAGGTGGTAGAATGGCACAATGATCTAGAGGAAGAGGTTGGGGATGGAAAAATCAAATGATACGTGAAAATGAAAATCAAAGCACGTAAGCAAGGGAGCCTGCAATACATAATGATTTGGAATCCAGTTCAGAGGATGAATCATATATGCTTGAGAAAGACCCATAGGCTGTAGAATATAGGAAATTTCTAATTCAGCCAAAGTTCAAGATTTCTATAGAATCTGATAGTTATGAGGATGGGGTCCAAGTCACTGGGGAAGATAATTCAGATTTATCTACTATAGAGAGATTAAAACGGTATGTGAAAAATATTACCTTAACCCCACTATCCCAGAATAATATAAAGAGGTTCGAAGTGAAAACTTCTCTCCCTCTAAACCCCGAGACCAAAGCTCATAACTTTGTACCATCTACTAGCAAACCCCCGAAGACTGATGTAACCCTCAGTGATCTTTTTATGGATGAGATAATAGAATTTCCTTTTGATTGGTATTCAAACTCTATAAACATATTTACTAAATAAGGTTTAACGCCATTAAAATGGATAAGAGGCAGAGCCTAGAAATTTGAACACCTATGGAATAAGAAAGACCAAAAAAAAATTTCAAGGCCAAGTGTTGGCTTTGCTACTCTATATTCATTTGATGATGATGAATATTATTTAGTAATTTCTAATAATGCAGAATTTATAGTCTCTTTTCGGCGAACATTAAATCTTTTAACAAACTCTGCTTAGAAACTTCATATGGTTTGGATGACTTCCAAGTTAGAGATGCACCTCCAGAGCTTGAAGAATAAATTAGATCTATGATAGATGATCTCAAAGAAATAAATATGGGCACCGAAGAAGACCCTCATCTAATCTTCATTGGTTCTCTATTGAATGAAGATGAGGCATATGATATGATTCAACTTTTATCAAAATTTTAAAAAAAATTTGCTTGGAGCTACGAAGAAATGCCCAGATTATCCCTAGATGTAGCGGTTCATAAACTAGCAATCCAACCAAAAACATTTTTAATAAAACAAGCACCCCGGTGAATGTGACTCGACATCGAGCAACAGGTTGTCATCAAAGTTAAGAAATTGATCGATGCATGCTTTATTAGGGAAGAGAAATATCCAACCTGGTTAGCTAGCATCGTTCCAGTGAAGAAGAAAAATGGTCAAATATAAGTTTGTATTGATTTCAAAGATTTAAATAAAGCTTGTCCTAAAGATGAGTTACCACTTCCCATATCGGAACTCATGGTAGATATCGATTCTTCACATGTGATATTCTCCTTTATGGATGGCTCATCTGGATACAATCAGATTAAAATGGATCTTGAAGATGAGAAGCATACATCATTTAAGACACTTATAGGTGTTTATTGCTATAAAGTTATGCCTTTTGGTTTAAAGAATGCTGGAGCAACTTATTAAAGAGCTATGATGATGATTTTTAATGAGCCAATCCATCACCAGGTGGAGTGTTGTGTGGATGATATAGTCATTAAGAGTTTTGAAAGAAATGATCATTTATATGACTTAAGAATTGTCTTTCAAAGAATTCTCCAATATAATCTAAAGATGAATCCTTTAAAGTGAACTTCCGTCATAACTTTGCGAAAATTCTTGGGTTTCGTGGTTCAGCATTGTGGAATCAAAATAGATCCGACCAAAATCAAAGCAATAATAGAGATTCCACCGCCCAAAACCCTTACCTAGTTAGGATCCTTCCAAGGTCGACTAGCGTACCTTAGAATATTTATATCGAATCTTTCAGGCAGATGTCAACCATTTGAAGTAATGTGTAAGAAAGATGCTCCATTCATATGGGATCAAAACTGTTAGAAAGTGTTCGACAGCATAAAGTAGTATTTCAAGAATCCTCTGGTGCTTGCAACTCCTATTCCAGAGAAAACATTGATCTTATATGCAACAGCTTTAAGTGAATCTCTTGGTGCCTTATTAGCTCAATCTAATGAGGAATAGAAAGAGAACTCACTATATTATTTGTGTAGACATTTACTTCCCATCAAAGTAAATTATCCCACGATCAAGAAACATTTTTTGGCCTCAATCTTTGTTGCCCAGAAGTTAATGCATTACATGCTTTCTCATAAAGTGAACCTCATATCCAGAATAAACCCACTGTAGTATTTGATTACTTGACTGACATTATCAGGATGATTAGCTCGTTGGTCAATGATACTGTCGTAGTTTGACATCACATTTACCCCTCTATGAGTAGTAAAAGGACAAGCGGTGGCAAACTTCTTAGCAACTTATCATGTGAAGGATGATTACCCAAAAAATGATGAACTACCAGATGAACAAATTATGAAACTCTAATCGAATGAGGAGTTCACCTGGGAAATTTATTTTAACGATGATGCTTCCAATCAACAAGGAGAATAAGATGATCTTTTACTTGGACAAGGAGGAATTTATATTGTATTTGTTTCACCTGATATGGGCATCATGTATTATTCTTATCATCTATCACAACAATTTACTAATAACAAGGCTGAGTACGAAGCATTGATAACTGTCCTATAGTTAACCATTTTGAATGAAATCAAAGAAATCAAAATCTTTGGAGATTCACAGCTTATGATCAATCAAGCAGCTGGAGTTTTCAAAGTATTAAAAGATACTTTGGTTCCTTACCACCAGTATGCGATGCAACTTCTAGAACAAATTTGAAATGTCTCATTATATAGAATTCCCCGTGGAAAGAATCCTACAGCATATGCTCTCGCTAAACTAACTAAAGCACTTGCATGTTCTGGGATGATTCAATCCTTATAGAAGTGTAAGGTCGGCAGATTCTTTCTTCCATAGATCTTGAATATGTAAATAGAAAATATTTAACTGAGGTAAAAATTATTTTAGCAGTAGATGATGAATCGGTAGACTGGAGAAAACCCTTCATCAAACACTTGCAAGAAAATAAGCTCCCTCGGGATAAATCAACTGCATATCAGATCAAAAGAAGATCGTTATCTTATGCTCTGATTAGCAATACTCTATATAGAAGATCCTTCGATCAGATGTGGTTATGATGTTTGAATAAATTAGAAGCACAAAGGATTACAGAAGAGGTACATGCTGGTTTATGCGGTGCACACCAATCCAGTCCAAGGATGAAGATGAAAATAAAACGAATGGGATATTATTGGCCATCAATGATAGATGACTGCATGAATGTTGCACGTCATTGTCATTAATGCCAGGTGCACAATGTAGTTCTACAACATCCACCAAATATCCTACATCCAACTATTGCTTGTTGGCCTTTCAAAAGTTGGGGCACGGATATCATGGTCCGATAGATTCCCTATCCTCCATAGGCTATTTATTTATCTTAACAGCTACAAATTATTTCTCAAAATGGGCAGAAGCCATTCCTTTGAGAGAAGTCAAAGCTTAACAAGTTCTAAAGTTGTTCAAAAAAAATTTCATGCACTGATTCGGTGTCCCTCATCGGATTATCTCATATAATGGTCCTTCATTCAGGAGCATTAAAATAAATAATTTTTCCAGAAGACACAATATCGATTGGAGATACTCCACCATCAATTATCCTCGGGCAAAAATGGATTGGCGGAGGCCTTCAATAAAACTTTGATTCATATCCTCATGAAAACTTTAGACGACAATAAGCGTCAATGGCAAGAGAAGTTAGTTGAAGCTTTATGGGTATACCGAACCACATATAAAACTCCAACTCAGTTTACACCATTCGCTTTAGTCTTTGGTGCAGAGGCTATTATTCCTTTGGAAGTACAACTACCTTCACTTAGAGTTGTAATAAATTACAATATCACTTCATAGTAGAATGCAAGACTCCGTTTAGAAGAACTCGATGGTTTAGAAGAGAAGCATTTGCAGGCTCAACAGAACCTCGAGTTGTATAAAGCTAAAATGATACAGGCTCACAACAAATTCATTCGTCCAAGAACTTTTCAAGTAGTAAACTTGGTTTTAGTTCTTCAAAGACCTATTCTAACTCATTGAAAAATAGGAATAAGTTTGAGACAACATGGGAAGGCCCCTTTGTAGTGGACAAAGTCTACCAAAGAGGATCCTACCAGCTTATAGATTGTAAAGGTGATTGTCTTATGTTACCAATCAATGGATGATACCTTAAGAAGTATTATCATGGATGATGTATTTCATTAAATTTGCAATAAAATGAAGTTTTAAATTTCAAATTCATATGTATAATCATTGCAACAAGTGAATAGTCTTATATCAACAAAGTTAATAAAACTAATCCCCAGATGAGTTCAAACAGTTTAGTTCTAAATTCTCTCATTCGAAAATCGATCTCCCATTTGAGTATAGCTTTTTCTGGAAATCAATCTTCCAGTCAAAGTTTAAATCTCACCTTTCCGATAATCGATCTATCGGTCAGGTTCTAAATCTGGTCATTTGAGAATTAATCTCCCTTATAAGTATTGCTTTTTCTGGAAATTGATCATCCAATCAAAGTTTAAATTTCACCTTTCTGATAATCATTATATCGGTCAGGTTCTAAATCCACTCATGCGGGAATCGATCTCCCATTTGGGTATCCACTTTGTCTGGAAATTGATCTTCTAGTCAAAGTTTAAATTTCAACTTTACAATAATTGATCTATCGGTCAGGTTCTAAATCCACTCATTCGGGAATCAATATCCCATCTGAGTATTAATTTTTTAGGAAATCGATCTTCCAGTCAAGGTTTAATTTTTACCTTTTCGATAATCGATTTGTCGGTCAGGTTCTAAACCCGCTCATTCGGGAATCGATCTCCTGTTTAGGTATCCACTTTGTCTGGAAATTAATCTTTCAGTCAAAGTTTAGATTTCACCTTTCTGATAATTATTCTATCGGTCAAGTTCTAAATCCACTCATTCGGGAATCAATCTCATGTCTGAGTATTGCTTTTTATGGAAATCGATCTTCCAGTTAAAGTTTAAATTTTATATTTTTGATAATCGATCTATCGGTCAAGTTCTAAATCCACTCATTCGGGAATCGATCTCCCATTTGGTAATCTACTTTGTCCGAAAATTGATCTTCCAATCAAAGTTTAAATTTCCCCTTTTAGATATATGATCTATCGGTTATGTTATAAATCCACTCATTCGGGAATCGATCTCCCATCTAGGTATACATCTTGGGTTCGGAAATTGATATTCCATTCAAAGTTTGAATCTCACCTTTCGGATAATAGATCTATCGGTCAGGTTCTAAATCCACTCATTCGGGAATCAATCTCTCGTCTGAGTATTCATCTTTGTCAGGAAATTAATCTTCCAGCCAAAGATTGAATTTCACCATTCTGATAATCGATCTATCGGTCAGGTTCTAAATCTATTTCACTTGGGAATTGATCTCCTATTTAAGGTTTAAATTTCCCTCTTTGAGAATCAATCTCTCAGTTAGGTCCTGCATTTACTTGATGAAAATCGATCTTTCAATCAAATTTCCATCTTTTAAACTTCGTTGATTTTTTTCAGTCAATGCCAACACGTATGATTTACACTGTGAGTTCATCATACCTATTGGGGGTCCATTTTTTGACCTCATTTTTGTATGAGGTCATCAGGACCTAACACCCCTCCTGATCAAACATTTAATGGTTAATAATTATCCAATTATTATCCATCTAGGGCTTAATCAATCATTCAATCTATTCCTTAATTTATCCACATAATCAATCTCATATTCAATCAGAACTTCAATCAATGGCCTGCATTCAACCCAACAATGACCTTATAAATTCTAGCTCTCAGTTATATATCTAGTAATTAATCATCTACTTCAAATCACCTACAGTCTTACACTGTAGGCAGGCGTCCCAGTACATTATCTTGTATAGTGCACTGATCCATAAATCTCAAACAAATTTCATTCAATCTTATAGCTTCCATTCAATCAACATTCAATCAAAGTCTAATTAACCATACTGTATATATCAATCACATATCCTTCATGTAATTATTCAGTCTCCAGTTATCAATCAATCATAAATCTAGTCATCTATAGTCATTCATCTAATATTCCATTGAATCCAACCTTCAGTTGTATAGCTTGCAAATCAATCATCCAGTCCCTAGATCAAACCTATAATCAATCACCCATCTTTCAATTAAGCTAACATTCAACCAATCAAATTCTAAATACATTCAAACTCCTTCAAAACTCCTTTGAACATAGCTTAATGATTTGGGTTTGATTGGTTACCCTGACCTATTCAACAGTTAACCTAGTCAACTGGGCCCAACTCCAGTCGAAATTAACTCATTTGAATTAAATCAACAACTCTTGGTAGATCAACTCATTCAACCTTGCAAACTCCTCATACTCCATCAAATCTACACCTAAACATCACCTACACTCTATCCTATCAACTTTACCTAGAGTTGACTAAGTCAACCCTCTTAAACATGGTCAAACTCCACCATATAAACACTCTTTCACTTATATAATGCATCTAGTCATCTAAACACTTTGCAAATCACTCAACCACCATGCCATAGACTCTTCACAATCCATCTCATTAACCATTGACTGAGTCGACTAGTTAAAGTAGTCAACTCAATGCTTAAAGAACTATTTATATTGTCAACCTAACCTATTCAACAAACCTAGCCCAACCCAGGTCCATCGAGCCATTTGGATGTATTCTAGGAATGGTTTTAGTGCTTCCTCAGCTCCCTTTACCACTCTTGACCAGACAAACGGTTAAATATAGCTCAAATGAGCTCTAGTGGTCAACCCGACCAAGCTAACTCACCTAGCTTGAACCAAACCCATCCAGCCATCTTAATGGACTCTAGAAGTTTCTTAGGACTTAATCTAACTCAACCCATCCCCTGGCGCGCCTCTAGTTCAACCCAACCTCCCCAGCCCAAACCAGACCCTTCCAGTCCATAGACCCGACTCCATAAGCTTCCCCAGACTCAGCCCGACCCAATCCATCCTTGGGTTTCATCCAAAATAGCCTAGCTAACTCAACTGGTCCCTCATGTGAAGATAAATCTCCTACCCACTACCAACTCATACAGTCCTCTTCCTTGGCGCTTCAATGGTTGAAGCTAGGTGTCAAACATCCCAACAATGCCCCTAATCCATCCCAGTCCTTTATTTCATCTCCAATAGCTGGAATAGGGCAAGAGAGGAAGGATTCATTGATTCTACCTTATCTCCCATTCTACTCAATCCCCAGAGCTCCTAGTATTTTGTTTCACTATCCTAGAGCTTCCTATACATCCTCCCAGTGATTTCCTGGCGTTTGGTGGCTACCGATGGTGAGATCATCGGCAACCCGAGAAAGCATCCATCCTAGTCATCCCAACTTTCATTAGAAGCTTCCTTAAGGCTCAACGTCTTCAAGAAAGTTAAGCGTGGACAATCCACAAATTAAGATAGCTTCAAATCAACCCAATCTATCATTCATACCTTGGTAAATCCTAAACCCTAGGTTCTTAACTAGGTTTCTAAATAGATCATTTCAAAGCATGCAAACTATTCCCAATTAATCTTCTCAATGATTGTCATCTAAATCTCCTTTATCATGCCATTTAATTCATATATAAGAAGTTTAAATAAAAGTTAGGTTTAGGGTTTTGGTAGTTTAGCTGAAGATGGCAAAATCAGAATCGTCTGTCATTTCTATTTGTAACGGACGGTTATGATTTTGTCAAATCTGTTGTCTAATCCATCCGTGTAGAACTCCTAGGGTAGTCTGGTCTTGTCATACCACATCTGGCCCGTTGAATCTAGACCATGGGAGTCTTGGTGATAGTCCAATCTCTTAACTAAGATTAAACCACAGGATTCAATTCTATCCGTTAGATCCAAAACCCCAGAATCGGATGGTGCGGACATCTCGTTAACTCATTTAAGTGGGTTGGCCCCCTTGAACGCCGCCTTCCACATGATAAATCAGCCGCCGCCGAGTGTAAATCCCGAGTTAAGGTTTTGTTCTAATTAAATTTAATTTCAGAACTTGTAAAAATCATAGAAAATAAAATATTAAGTCAAAATTTTCACACAACCACTTATTTTTTTCGGAATAAAATTTCTTATTTTTTTAAAATAAAATCAGAGCCTGATTTTCATTATTTTAAAAATTATATTTTAACCCTAAATTTTTCCTAATTTCTTTTAATTATATTTTAATTAAATATCAGGTAAAAAAAGTTTAAATGGCATAATATAGTTTTAAATGGCATGACCAAAAGATTTATATGAATGGTGATCATTTTATATGAGTGTATTTGAACCATCATTGAATTTGCAATTGAATTTTTCTTGAAAAAAAACACTAACTATGACTTAGCTTGTGTTTTTCAAGAGTATCCATTATGAATCAAATGATGATTCAATACTCCCATGTAAAAACTTTAGCATATTGGAGAATAATCATATTCAAGTGCTTTTAATATTCATTGAGTATTTAAAGAGTAATCACTCTAATCATTCTTTTCCAATCCCTCCTGATTATCCTCTAAGTCTTCAATGATTTAGTTTCCAATAAACTTTAATGTGATATGTTGTATCCTTCATATGTCATAGTATCATTGAGTTAAGCCAAGAATTTGATTGTTCTTTATATAAATATTTGAACAAATCAAAGCATGCCTTAGGTATCATCTTTAAACATTCATTGCATTTATTTTCTATTAGATTTAGTGCACTTGTTCATGACTGGTGAGATTGTAATTAATGTCCAAGGGTTAGTAGAACATGATTTTTATCCTAGAACCTAGTGATACCATTAAGGACAACAATTAAGGGCTGGGTCTTAGCTAACCTAGTCAATCTAAGATGAACTACACACATCTCTTTTGAGACGAGATTAAAACTTAGAAAACTAGTGTCATGTACCCAACGATCTAATTAACCTTGATTTGACATTAATCAATCTTATAACAACTACTAGATTTAGGTGACTCTACCTTAAGGGTCCTAATTTTCAATAAACCCAAATAAATCAAATAAAATATTTAAAATTTAAAAAAAAAAAAAATCAACTTCAATCAACCTTAAATTAATTCTATAATCATTCACATCAAAATTCAAAATTAAATCTCATTAAATTTTAATTAATCCTTAAATACCCTTAATTAAACATTTATTAAATAAATACCTTAAAATTCTATAAAATTCAAATAATATCAAAAATAAAAAATAAATTCAAATAAAAATTAGAAACATATTATTTCAATTCTAAATAATTTTTCTAATAAAAATTCAATTACTAATTCATTAATTAAATAAATATATTAATAATTAATTAAGTATAATAAACAAATCAAAAAATTCATTTAATTCAAATAAACTTCAAACTTTAATATCTCTAATTTAAATAAATTTTTTGAATAATTTTCTAATTTAATTTCATTAATAAATAACCCATGCTTAATTAAAATTCATTAAAAATTTAATAAAAGATTTAAAATTTTTAAATATAATAATAAAACTCATAAAAATTTAAATTATATTATAATTCATTTAAAATAAATTAGTTTGATAATTTGTTTGATTAAATTTTATTTTAATCAATTAAATTTGATAATTAATTTAGTTTAAATGAATTAAGGTCTTTATGCCTAAAGCTTGATTCCTCTTGGAGGGCTTTAGGCATTTTGATTTTAAAAGACCATTAACACACTTAAGCAACAAAATATCTCCTATGTATTGTGCATGATTCCTTTCAGGAAGGCACTAATACATTGGATTTGGGAGATCTTCAAAGCCTTAATAATATACCGACCTTATGTGGCATACTCGACCCCTTTTGGAAAGTATGTCGCATTGTATTTATAAGGTCCCTTTCTCTTTCTCTAATAAAATTTGGGGGACTCTCAAATATACACCTATCTTCTCTATAAGATGGGTGTTCATTTTGAAAGTCTTAGGACTTATAAATTGATAACTTCCTGCACTCAGAGAGTTATCAATCTAAAAGTTCTTTAAAACTAAATCAATAACTCTAACATTCAAAATTAGAATAATTTAAAAGTTAAATACACACTACTTAAACTTCAATAACATTCCCTTTTAACCTTTAATGATAAACCTTAATAATATATGTAATTTAAACATAAATTCATATAGGACCTATCCAAGCCACATGACTTTTTTTACACACTTAGATGCTTGCTAGGACAACCAACTTTAGCCTAGGCTAGGCCTGTGGTTTCTTTTGGTTTGATTGTGGGTGTCTTGCCTAGAGGGCACCCATGTGTGTTTTCTTACTTTTATGCAACTCATAGCATGCATATTTATTTTCTGTCAGTGCACCAGAGAGTGGAGTGAATAAGTGAGGGCCGTCTAGTTTACTTTTTTGTCTTTACTTTCCTGTATTTATAACTGCTCATAATACACTCATAATTACATAACTTCTTTTATTTACCTGCTTTTATATTTTTGCAAAGTAGAATGTTCCTAGGGACTGATGTACTTGTAATGAAATGTAATTTTAAATTCCTATATTCTTGTATATAGATCGAGTTGTACAGTGTCTTGAGTCTGTAAAAGAATAAAAAATAATTGATTAAATATATACAAATGGGGCTCTAAAAAGTAATATCCTCCCTAAGGAGGATGTTCTTTTTTGGAATTATATTGAAGACTTGGAGCCTGAAGACCATAAGCAGTTATGTTTGATTCTACTTTCTTATAGGCTTAAAACCTAGGTTTATTATCAATGGGGCCTGGCCACCTTACTTTACTACAGACCCTAGGATGTAACCTGTAAATTATATATTAATAAAATTATCTCTTTTTATATATGCAATTGTTCATACATCATTAGCATTCGTGTAGCTTTTTAGTTCTTGTAAGCATATCTTCTTACATATGATTTAAATTTCTTTAACAAACTCCATGATCCGTAGGATAGAGCTATCTTAAATCATGCATTCATCGGCCATTATTGTGATTAGGATTATTAGCTAGCAGCCCACTCTTGGTAGGTGGTAAGCCCATATTATATTCACTCTTCTCTTTGCACATTCCTTCAATCTAATCAACCCAAAACTTCCAAATCTAGTATTAAAATCTATAATCTAAAGCCTAATAATGAAAATTTAAATTAGCTCAAATATTTAGTTAAAATTATATATAAATTTTGAAATTGTTTAGTCTTCATTTAAATCAAGAATATTCTCTTAGGAGATGTAATTAACTATAGGGGCTGGCCCCTATAGGGAGTTTAGATCCTACAATAATATAAACCCTATCTTAGTTTCCTTTCTAAGATAGGGGAAAGATCTATGAACATAGACCATGCTTTATTTATACCTTAAAATTTATTTTTATAATCAAATGATAGGTAGGTAATTGATTTACTATTACAGGCGGATCAAATACCTTCTATATTTGATTATGGAAATAAATTTATGATTCATTAATCTAATTGGGACGATAGGATAATATGCTTATCATCCTTCAGGATGATTTGTATATTCCCTACGCTGCACCCGATTAGAAGAAATGAATTATAGTCTTCTTTCTTTAAAATTGATAGAAGGATATCAGTCTACCCTCCAGGGTGGTCTAATGTCCAACTATGCAGATTTAATTGAAAGAAAACATTAAAATACAAAAAAAGTGAATCCTGTGAGAACTAAAAAGCATTTGAAAAAAAATTCTCACAGGCTTAAGCAAGCAGAGAATGGGAGAAGCTATTTTTTTCATATAGAAGAGTTGGGCCCCCTCGGTTCCAGGACTTTGTTCAAAAAAAACCCCTCCCCTATTTGATTTGCATGCAAGATGCCCCTTTATCACCCTCATTTTCCCTCATTTGCATAATGAGGTGAAAGGTCTGACCCCCCTCACCTCTCACCTATCTTGTTTGCATGCCCAGACTGGAACCGATTGTCCCCTTAATCCCTTGTCGCCCCTCTCTCGTGGGTGAATCTTCTTCCTCTTCTTCTTGCCCCTCTTCTTCTTCCTCATCATCATCATCTTCTTCTTCTTCTTCTTCTCACCAGTAGGACTCTATTTATGAAAATGTTGATCATTATATTACTCAGAAAGCTTGTAGACCTCATGTTATGCAGCCACCAATAAAACCTACTAGCATTGTATAAGGTCCTGGGAAGTCATTCACATAAGGACCTATACAACCACTAGTATATGGTCTATTACAGGTTTGCGCTAAAGAAGTTATTTCCACTATAGATCATGTTAGATCATCTTTTTTGTTTGTAGCAAGGCACGATGTTCCCCCTAGTATAGGTAAGGGATAATGTGGTAGAGGCTGAGGTA
This sequence comes from Dendrobium huoshanense, assembly GCA_016618105.1. Lineage (NCBI taxonomy): Eukaryota > Viridiplantae > Streptophyta > Magnoliopsida > Asparagales > Orchidaceae > Dendrobium > Dendrobium huoshanense. Next base: position 50,697,623 of record CM028358.1, on the reverse strand, counting down.
GAGATTTGGCTCTTCCAGTAAAAAACCTTGATATTAAAATTCCTCATTTTCTGGATCTTTACACTATCTCTTTAACTATCAAGTCTGATTCCTCTGGTGATGAGAAGATCTATACCCCTCATCATTCAGTTCCCTTACCAGCGTTTAGCATTGATGGTTCTAAATCTTATCCTATATTTAATAGAGATTTGATATCTCATGACAGCTTGGTCATCAATAATGTCTTAGATAATAACATATATGTTAAATGCCATAATACTGATTGATAATCCCTTTCTCATCAAATGTATGGGATGAGGGTTGAGGAATCCATCCAACAGACTCCACCTATACCTCCCACTAATGTATGTGGTTCACTACACCCTACTAGTCACTCTATGCATGAGCTGTATACTTTCTAGGTTCCTCCATAAACTGATGGGTGTGTGTCATTATTTTATATTATAGGTGTCCAATAGGATACAGACATACTAAGTCCTGTTAAATCCATTATAGATTATGAGAGCATACATATTCCTTATTACTTTTCTCTTTTCTGAATAGTTGTATTAAGTGAGGCATTATTCCCTCAACTTGGTCTGATGGATAATCTCTATAGAAAACTCACATTTAGTGTACTAATCTTCCTAAAACTCAGCAAGTCTTAGGATATTTTAAGAAAAATAAGTTTCCTTCTTCCAGTATTCATGTTATTTCTCATTATTATCCAGTTTCTTCCATCACTGGTGATGAAGACTCATATGATGTTGAGGATAAGGTCCTTGATGCTTCAAGGGAATTTGAAGATAGTGCTAGCTCTATTATGGATAAGTTACATAAAGTTAACTTGGGCACTGAGTTACATCCTTGACCTATTTTCTATAGTACTCTACTATCTAAGTTATAAGCTCGAGAGTACATTGAATTAATACCTGAGTTTAAAATTTTTGTATCCTAGAACTACACTAAGATGCTTGATTTATACCCAAAAGTAGAAGTCCATTAGTTATCCAATTGGTAAAATCCACTCCTTGTTAAACAACCACTTCGCTAGATATGGTTAGAGATTAAATAATAGATGATCACTGAGACTAAGAAGTTTATGTAAGCTAAATTAATCCATGAAGAGAAGTATCCTACTTAGCTTTCTATTATTGTTTCAGTTTAAAGAAGAGTGGTTAGATTCATGTCTATATTGACGTTCATGATTTGTGTAAGGCATGTCCCAAGGTTGATCTCCCTCTTTTCATTCTTGAGCCCATGGATGATATTATTTTATCCAATATCATATTCTCCTTAATGGATGATTCATCTTGCTAAAATCAGATAAATATAGCCCCTAAAGATAAGAAGTTTATTGTTTTTTACACCCCTTATTAATGTGTATTACTATAAGGTGATGCTTTTCAGCCGCAAGAATGTTGTAGTCACCTATCAAAGTACCATGACTATAATTTTTATAAACTAATTCATGAAAAGGTTGAATGCTACATAGATGATCTCATGGTCAAAATCAAAGTCTGTGGAGTTCACCTTCAACATCTATGAATTATTATTGAGCACTTGCACAAGAAAAATCTAAAGATGAGCCCCATAAAGTGAGCATTCAACATTACTACGATAATGTTTCTTGGTTTAATTATTCATTATCATGGCATAGAGAATGATCCTACCATAATCAAGGCCATCATAGACTTCAAACTCCTAAAAATTCTTACGTAATTTATCTCTAATCTTATTGGTAGGTGTCATCCCTTTTCTTCTCTAACAAAGGAGGACCCACTTTCATTGTGATAAGTACTATCAAGAAGCCTTTGAAAGCATAAAGCACTACCTTATAAGTCTCCATGTGTTAGTTGTACGAATCCTAGGTCGACCATTGATTTTTTATACTACATCCCTGGATGAGTACCTTAGTATTTTTTAGCTCAATAGAATGAGGAAGACAAAGAAAATACATTATATTATCTTAGCAGACACTTAATTCCTACAGAGCTAAAATATCTAACTATGGAAAAGTAATGTTTAGCTTTAATTTTTGTTGTACAAAAGCTTATACACTGCATGCTTTCACACAAGATCAGTCTTATCTCTCGAGTCAATCTTTTATAATATTTGATGACCCATTCAACCCTATCAAATCATTTAACATATTAGTCCATGATCATACTAAAGTTTTACATCACCTTAGTCTCTCAGCAGGCCACCAAAAGGTAGGCTCTAATTGATTTTCTTGCTACTCACCTTATCCTTATAGATTCATAACTCAATAATGATCTACCTGATGAATTAGTCATGAGTGTGGAAGAATAGGAGTCTCCTACTTAGGAGTTTTATTTTGATGGTGCATCCTCCATCAACTCACTTAGCACTCATGAAACTATTATAGTTAGGGCAAGTTTATGCCTCATTTTTTGATCTCCTGAAGGCCACACCCTGTGTTATTTTTATAATCTCTCTCAACCTTATACCAACCATGAAGATGAGTAAGAAAGTCTAATTTTAGGACTTAAATTATTCATTCAAATGAATATTATGAGGGTAAAGATCTTTAGAGATTACTAATTAATTATTAATCAAGTAGCTAAAATCTTTAAAATTCTCAAGCCTGAGCTCTTTCCTTATCATATTCAGGCAATGAAGCTCTTATATCTTATTCCTAAAGTAACTTTGGTGAGAATTCCTCATTCTAAAAATGGTAAAGTAGATATATTAGCCAAACTTTCTAAGGGTTTGGTTGATCCAACTGGAATTTCAGTGTCTATTATTGTCTAGTATCGTCAGGCCTTATACCCCATAGATTTTCCTTTCCCCAATCAAACTCTCACAATGTTTACAATTAAGGAAGAGTTAGATTGGAGAGTACCTTCATCAAGTATTTAAAGCATAGTAGGCTTAGAAATGATCACCCTCTTGCCACTCAAATTAGAAAGAATGCTCTATTATTCACTTATGTGAATGATACATTATATTGACACTCTTTTGACTAGATGTTATTGTGCACCAGTCCAGGCCTAAGATGAAGGTCATAATTAAACACCTCGCTTATTACTGTTCAACTATGATACATGATTGTATGGAGCATGCAAGGAAGTTTCATCAATGCTAGATTTATCGTACAGTTATTCATTAACCCCCTAATTTATTATGCCCCATTGTATCCTCTTGGCCATTTGAGAGTTGGGGGTATGGATGAAGTGGATCCTATTGACCCTCCTTCCTCTAAGGTTTATAAATTTATATTGGTCATCACTCATTAATTCTTTAAATGGGCAGAAGTTATCCCTCTTAAGGAAGTAATGTCAAATGATGTGATGCACTTCATTCATGATCATGTTATCTATCATTTTAGTGTTCCACACTATATATTTTTTGATAATGGCATATTATTTAGAAGCAACAAAATTGATAGATTTTTTTGCCACCATAACATCAATTAGCATTAATACTCTTTTTATTAGCTTTAAATAAGATCATGTCATGGTACAATGTTTGTATACACTTGTGAATCTTAAATTAAGTATTTAATGTAAAGCTTAGCAATCATGTAAGATAACTTTACATATTTCATGTGTCAGTTGTGAGCATACATAGATATAATGCAAGGATGGTTGTCAATGCTGGAAATTGATATGAGTTCCTAGAAAGAATTGAGTTTGCATTTGTTAACTTTTCATATATTTCCCTTAACACCCTTATCAAATTGAAAGTATAAAAATAGCACCAGTGAATACCCCTTACTAATAAAGTTTTCTTTGTGATTTGTAGCTTGCAATCGGCAATCAAACTTGATATGGAGTTTGGACATTTGTTTAAGAGATTTTTTATATTTATTATGTATATTTATGTCTTGATCATGAATGCATTAGCATGATAGGTAGGATGGTACATTTAATTTCATACCTTTTTGGAAAGGTGTCAAGCATGTTAGTCAAATATTCTTTCATAAATTCTTGTTATAATTAAGTAAAACAATGAATTTACAAATACTTCTTATGATATTAACAAAGCATGCGTTGAATGTGTCATTCATTATCAAAGATATAAATGCATACATCTCAAGAATCATGAATACATAAAATGGTTATTATGTATAGTTGTGCTCTAATAAAAAGTATATGTATTGCAAGTTTGTGAAAGTTGTTAAACCTTATAGAACTAGCCTGAGGCTAACCAAGAGGGGGTGAATTGTTAATTTAAAAATCTCTTTAAACATAAAGAAAAATCCCCTTTTTAAAGCTTTTTTAATATCTGAAAATAGATAATTTTATCCCTCTATGCAGAAGTAATATGATTTCACAATAATACAAAATCGGAGATTTTCAACCATTTAGTTATCACAAAAAATAAATGTGAAAAAAGTGCAAAAAAATAAAATCAAGAATAAACACACCATAGATTTATAGTAGTTCGGTCAACTTGACATACGTCCACTTCCCAGAGTCACCCACTCCAGGTATTACACTAAACCTTTAGTAACTCTTCATTAACCCCCACAACTAGGCGGATAAGCCCTTATAAAATCTCTTACACCAACCTGGTGTGGTAGAGGACCGTAATACTTTTTCTCCCTCCAGGAGATGACAGAGGACCATAAATACTTTCACAGGCAAATAACCTTTACTTATTTTTACCTTCCCCGGTGCAGTAGAGTAGCCAGGTCCTTTGATACCAAAGAGATCTTCTTCTTTCCAAAACTTCCCTCAAGATAATCCTTCAATATGATGGTACTAAGATGCAAGCTTGTTGGAGCAATCATGTGAAACCCTCTCTACACTCCCTTGAAATCCACAATGATCTTCTCCCTCTCAAACTCACCCCTTTCCTCTCTCCCTTTCAAGGCTCTCTCCTCAAATTTTCTCTAGAAGAATGAAGACTTAATGCCTGCCAAGACACTTACACAGTCTTTGGAGAAAGCTTAAATAAAAAGCTTCAAAAATCCTAAAAAATTAATTCTATCATCAAAGATCGTCTAGTATGATCATGTACAATTTTCTTATACGATTAGTACAACACAACCCTTTTTGCCAGTACGAATTTCTTTATCCAGTACAATTAGTTTAATAGTTTATACTAATCATCGAAGATGATTTAATGATTATCGAGGATGATTAGTTGACAAATTTATGGTTTTCATCTTATATGATTGGGGTCATCACATACATACTCTCGGTCATCCAGTATGATCATCCTAGATGATCGGATTGAATAAATTAATCATAATTATTCTCCTAATCATAGGATCAATTTAGGCATGATTATCATAGAGCATTTTGTACGATGTATATCATTCTGGCCAATTATAACAAAATTTAAATTTAAAAATCTTGCATAAATTATGATTGGCAGCTATTTTTCATGATCATAACTAACCGTCATAGACGATCTAAATCATCCAGTATGATTAATTCAAATTGTAGTACATATCAAATTTTGTTATTTTGATAAGCTGATTATATAGTATGATATAAATCATACAGTATGATTAGTTCAGAGATATGAACTTCTAATTTTGACTTAATCTCACTCGCCTGAGTGTGTGGTGCATGGTCACCAAGCTAGCAAATACCTTTATAGGAATTGTCTTAAGAAATAAAAAATACATCATTGAATATTACGAAAATATTTACAGCATAACCTAATCTACCTAATTTTGAGCCATGAATCTTCATTAGATGGTGCATGGTATTCTTGAAATGTTAGTACACACACAAATAATTATACATTACAAATACAAGTTGACATAAAGATGTGAGCCACAATATTTGTTATCATCAAAAACATAAACTAGTGAGCTCTAGCTGCAACATGTATGCAATGAAAACTTGATTATATTAGAAAATGTCTTAAATATTTTGTGTTTGGATGTTATATATGGATTAAATCAACTCACCTATTCAATTCAAAGATTTGTAGCTTTGTTAATCCTATATATGCACATTAGTTTATTTTTTCCATATCATGTTTATTCTTTCAATAGATAATTTGCATGCTAATTAAGGTAGAAAGCATCTTATGTGAATATCTTACAAATGATAATTATTTTATGTTTAATCAAATCATGTCATTGATATGTATTCTTTGTGTTAATATTAGACATCACTTGGCACGTCATTCTAGTTTATCAAAAATATAATACATATAAAGTGTTTATACTTGTAAGATTGAACTCTAATATTATGTGAATATTTGACATCAAATCAAACTTGAAAAGTGTTTGAGATTATGTTGTATAAGGATTGATACATATGTTAGCTAGTCTTTATGCGCTTCATTTATAGGTGTATATTCCATGCTAAGAAATTATCATAGCTTAAGTTTGTTGCTTGAACCTAGTATAAGACCCATGTTTTGAAGTTGTTTATTACACAACATGAATTAATTGGTAAAACATAAGCAATCAATTCATAATCAACCATGAGATTGACAATCAAGTAATTAAAAAGATAATTACCTTCAACCAAAGAAAACAACCTTCAATCATAAACTAAATAAATATTTTGATTATGAACTTATTTTCAACTTCAAATTAATTAAAACTCCCATAATTAAACTATAACAAAAATAGAACAAACTAAATAAGAATTAGAAAAAAATAAGAAAAAAATTCTAACAAACCCTTGAAATGATTAACCAACCTTGCTACCTCATAATCATTCAGCCTTGATTAGGTGTACGATTGAGGATGGGTCATTTTCCCCTCAAGTCTTTTTAACTCTAGCATATGTTAGGGCCCATGTATTTAGGCTCTCTATAACTTAATAATTAGGATTATAACTTTAAAATTAAGTGTCAATTAATCAATCCTAAATGCTTAAACATTTGTAGAGAAATTTTTGTGTTAATAAATTAAACAATTAGAATATGACCTTACAATTTAAACCTTTCACCTACATTGGGTAGTTATATGGCATTAATTTCTTACATACTTTTCTATAGGCATCATAGGGTAGGGTGTAGCTAGGATAATTTTTTTTTCTTTTTACTTTCTTTCTTTATACTTTACATTTGTGATGATATGATGATTTGTTTGTAGTTTTAATTATGGTCAAGATCCCATGCACCATTTTAGTTTTGTATATATTAATTTAAGCTGAGTTGTAGTTATGGTAAAGCTCTACTACCTTTTTTTCATTTTCCTCGGGTGTATTGCATCAACCAACTGCATTTTTGGCCTTTCATTGTTATTTATTTTGCAATTATTTAAGCATTTATATTGTTTGCACATTAAAAGTACATAATTTTCTTAGGTTTCTTTGTTTATTTTTCTTGGGGTTAGCTTAGACAAAGTCAATGTAAGCTTTTAGGATGTTAAATTTTATATAAAAAAATTATTTACCTAAGTAAGATAAAATGAAAAAATGAATGTAGTGTTGAAAATCAATTAATTTTTTTCAAAATTGATACATGACAACTATTGGGTAGGGCTAAATAAGACTTGAGTCGAGCATATAAATTTTACTTTTCATCATATAGAGACATAGTTCACCATTGCATAGTATAGTACCATTCATAGTTATTCTTTAGGCCCAATTCCTCTTTTTATACGTACCCACTACTCTTGCATTTATATAAGATCAAAATGCATAGATTTGAGATGCTATATGGAGTTTTATCTAGTACACATTTTCAAGTAGGGTGATTATCGTTGGGTGAGCTCTCTCTATATATATATATATATATATATATATCAAATTGATAACGTCGCTTCTATCTTTCTCTCCTACATACCTCATGTGTGATGTTCCCTCTGCTCCTTATTTCTCCTCTTTTGATTAGCCAAGTGATTATATGATCATTCCGTGTTGAATATCTCGATTGTGTCTATCTTCATTTGAATTAGGAAAGCCTACATATTCCACTATGTGTTAAACTAAGAAGAAAATAAATTAGCATCCTTAATCAAGAGTATTCTTAGGTTAAGGTCAAAGATGTAATTTATTACAGGAGCTTAAACTAATGAAAAATCGATACCGACATTAGAAAAACCTCATTAAACCTAATGTATTGAATTGGGAAAATCATGTGACTATCAAGTTATATATATTATTATCCAACTAGATATGTAGGCAAAATTCGTTATTCATCGTAGATAATTGTATATATAATTTCATCTGCTCCTCTATTAGTCTATTTGCGTAGGGTGTTAAGGCAAGTGACCATTTTATCCTATAGGATAATGCGATCATACCCTTTGTATTTTATCTCCCGCATGCAGCATCCTTTTGGAGACCCACAGTTGTTCTAGGATTAAATAGGAGATTTTAAAGAATATCAACAAAAATATTTTTGAGAGTAAGATTATATATCTTAAGCTTTTATATGTGCCTGATGAAGCTAATGTTATGTAAGAAAATATAATGATAGATTATAAAAATGTTATGAAAGATGTGCTTAAATTATCAAAGGGAAAAACTCCTAATAACAAAAATAGTTGGTGGTGGAATCAAAATGTATTGGATAAAATGTATTGTTCTACAAACACATCCTCTTGAATTGCTCCATTTAAAAAGGAACTTTTGACATCCATTTGATACAATTTAAATCCTCTAAAATAGGCAAAGGCTAGCAAAACCCTAATTGCTTCAAGTCTAGCTACAGGGGAAAAAGTCTCTTCAAAATCAATTCCTTCAATCTGATTATACCCCATTGCTACTAATACAGCCTTATTTCTAATTACCACTCCTGAGTCATTCATTTTATTTTTGAATACCCACTTAGTTCCAGCTACACTTTGATCCTTTGGCCTTGTAGTTAATTCCCAAACTTTATTTTTTACAAATTGATTCAACTCTTCTTGCATGGTCAAAATTTAAAATTCATCTGATAGTGCTTGATCAATATTTGTGGGTTATATTGTTGAAATGAAGGCTGAATGGTTGACTTTCTTGTTTAATCCACGCCTAGTCCTTACACCCTCACTAGGTTTACCTATAATCAATTCCCTTTGGTGGTTTTTATAAAATTTCAAATCTCTAAGCAAAGGATTTTCTATCTCTAAATTTTTTTCCTCATTTTCTTTCAAATTCATCTTATCAATCTTTTGGGAATTAATCTCAATTTCATCTTCTTCAACATTTGGTTCTTTCATACTTTTTGATTCATCAAATACAACATGTGTGATCTTCTCAATTATCAAAGTTCTTTTATTGAATATCTTATAAGATTCTCCAATATTTGAGTATCCAACAAAAATTTCTTCATCTGATTTTTGATCAAATTTTCCTAAGGCAGATTTTTCATTATTATGAATGAACACCTTGTAACCAAAAACATGCAAATGAGATAAATTAGGTGTTCTTCCTTTTAGCAACTCATATGGTATTTTATTTTATTTTGATCTCACATTCACCCTGTTCAGAACATAATATGCAGTGCTAACTGTCTCAGCCCAGAAATATTTTAGAAGTGAGTATTCTGCCAACATTATTCAGGCGGCTTGTATTAATATTCTATTTTTTTCTTTCGACTACCCCATTTTGCTGAGGGGTTCTAGGAGCAGAAAAGTTGTGATCAATTCCTTTCTCCTTATAAAATTCTTCAAATTTATCATTCTCAAAATCTCCTCCATAATCACTTTGTATAGAGATAATTTCACACCCTAATTTTCTTTGAATCCAAGTCAAAAAATTTCTAAATTTCTCAAATGATTCACTCTTATGAAATAGAAACCTAACCCATGTGAATCTTGAGTAATCATCCATAATCACAAATCTGTACACCTTCCCTCCTAGACTCATAGTTCCAACTGGTCCAAAAAGATCCATATGCAAAATCTCTAAAGGTTTTCTCCTTATTGGACTAAAAAGAGGACTTCACTTGCTTTCCTAGTTGACATGCATCACAAAGGTGGTCCTTAGTAAAGTTTAGTTTAGGTATATCTCTCACTAAGTTCTTTTGGATAATCCTCCTAAGATTTTTTATGCTAGAATGATAAAGTCTCCTATGTCATAGCCATGACTCATATAATTTAAATCTAGCATATAAACATTATTTACCCTTTTACCATTCAAAACATCTTTTTCATTTAGGCTTAATATGCAGCTAGCAGGAAAAAATTTTACACAATAACCCTTCTCACATAGCTGGCTTATAATTAATAAATTAAGCTTTAAGCCTTCTACCAATAACACATTGTCTATGAAAAGAATTTTAAAATTTCCAATCATACCTGATCCAACCACCTTCCTTGTGGTGTTATCTCCAAGTGTAACCTTGCCTACACTCCTGGCTTCCAGTGTTATGAATTGAGTAGTATCTCCAGTCATATGCTTTGAACATCCGCTATCCAAGTACCATATGCTCTCACAAGAACTTATGTGAGAGCGACCTGCAAAATTATCAAACGTTAGACCTGGAAACCCAAACAAGTTTGGGTTCACCTTTTAGCAATTTATAATCAGATGCACATATGATATGTCTAGGTTTATGCATCTTAGGTCTCCACACCAAATTAGTTTTCATCTTCAAAGTACATGTGTGAGCTATATGTTCAAACAATCCATAATTATTACATTTTACTTTAGAAAATGGATTCCTAAGTCTTCTACCATTTACTTATCTTTTCAGGGATTGCATAAATTTAAAATACATAATAGGATTAGAAAAATCTTCAAGTTTAGGAGGTATCCCATTATCCTCAAGAGCTTTTATCGTTAATTTGTAAAATGAATTCTTATCTTCCAAAATTCAATTTAAATAATTTATTTTATATAATTTGCTCTCTGATTCATCCTTAAAGTTCTTAAAATCTTTCTCGAGTTCTGCCATAGGATGATTTTAAATTCTCATAATTTTTATTCAACTCATCAAACTCATCAAGTAATTTCATGTGGTTGTTATCAATCAAAACATGATCTTTTCTAAGGATTTCATGTTCCTTTTTAAGCTCTTCTATTTCTTAACTAAGGCTAGCATGCATTTTCTTCATTTTCCTATATGATTCATGCATGTGTTCAAAACTTTAAAAAGTTCATCATAAGTTAAGTCACATACCTCTTCTTGATCTGACTGATCAAGATTGTCGGCCATTAAGCATAGATTAGTGAATTCCTCTTCCTTTTCTATTTCTGACGAGTCTGAAGCTGAGTCCACCCAAAAAGCTCGTTGGAACTTCTTCTTTCCCTTCTTCACAACTGGTTTCTCCTCTATCTTCTCCTTGCTATGATTGGCTTTAAGTTTTGGGCAATCTGTCTTCATATGTTCAGTTTTCCTACACTCATAGCAAATAATTTCATTTGAAACCTTGGCATTTCTATTGAATTTACCTCTATTCCACTGCTGGCGTCTCTTCTGCTTCCTCTTCAGAAAGCTTCTGAATTGTCTAATCATCAATACAATGTCGTCTTCATCCTCAGGTTATGAGTGTTCACTCTCAGACTCTTCCACATTCAGTGCTATATTTTTCTCCCTTCGTGGTTCACCTTCATCAACCTTTCTTTGGCTAACTCCTGACTCGTAAGCAATAAGCGAACCAAGAAGATTGTCAATAGAGTAAATGTTTAAATCCTTAAACTCTGTGATTGCAATAATTTTAGCATTATATGCAGTAGGTAAGCAATGAAGAATCTTATTAACCATTTCAGTATTTGTTAACTCCCTACCCAATGCATATAAAGAGGTGACTATTTGTGTGAATCTTGTGTACATATCAGAAATAGATTCATTTGGTTTCATGTGAAATAGTTCATAATTATGCAACAAGATATTAAGTCTAGATTTCTTAACCTCATTAGTCCCCTCATATGTTATACAAAGTCTATCACACATCTCCTTTCCATTATTGCAAGTAAAAACCCGCATGTAGTCTTCTGATTTTAAAACACAAAAGAAACTATTCAAGCATTTGGCGTTAAGTTGTGTTAAGTCACGTTCTTCTACTATCCAGTCTGCAAAATGTGTTTCAACTCTAACTCCGTCAACTAATCTAGTTGGTTTTGTATATCCTTCCTGGACTAAGATCCACATACGATAATCAAGTGAATGTAATAAAGTAGACATGCGAGTTTTCCAAAAATCAAAAGGTATATTGTCAAACAGTGGAGGTCTAGTTATAGAGTAACCCTCAGGTGTGTTTTGGTTTTCAAATGTAGACATCTACATTAATCAAAAAGTAGCCTAAACTTATGATTTTGAAACAAAGCTCTGATACCACTTATTAAAACTCGTTCACTATAAATTAGGTTGTTAAGCCTAATTTTATGTCCCACGGCTAACCAAGAGGGGGGTGAATTGGTATTTTTAAAAAAAAAAAATTAATCCCTCTTATGAATATTTTAAATTGAAATTAAACTTTAATGAATTTTGTAGAAATAGTTTTTCAACCACAGTTTTAAAATAGTAAATCACAAAAATAAAAAGTAGCGGAAAAATAATGACACTAGATTTATAGTGGTTAAGTCAAAACCAGCCCTACATCCACTCTTCGGAGGCACCCTCCGAGTATTGCACTAATACTACTAGTGACTCTCCTTTTGCACCCACAGCAAGGCGGAGAAGCCTTCACAAAACTCTTTTCACCACTACCCGGTGAGGCAGAGAACCGTCGTCCTTTTACACTATCCCCAGTGCTGGCAGAGAACCGTTGTCCATTTTACACTATCCCCAGTGCTGGCAAAGAACCGTCCGTCCTTTTCACACTATCCCCAGTGCTTGGTAGAGAACCCTTCATCCTTTCACACTCACCAAGTGTGGGTAGAGAACCCTTCGTCCTTTAACACCCTCCTAGTGTGGGAAGAGAACCTGCGGCTATTCACACTTTCGAAGTGTCGGCAGAGAACCGGATCTCCTTGACAGATCTTCTCATAAGAATTCTAGAAGAAAGAAAGAAAAGAGTGAAGTAATCCTAAATCACAAGTAGAGATTCTTACCTTTGAACACCAAGCGAAGCCTTCACGCTCCAGTGGTATGAATCCTCCTTTGAATGCTCTCTCACACTCTCTCCTTGACTCTTCTTTTAATAGGCACAAAGATCAATGAGCAAAAAGATTGGGTGGCAGAAAAAATTGGACCTTATATAGGAGAGATAAGAAAAATCGTCCAAAAACTACAAATATTAAAGTCAACACGAAATGGATCGTCCCGTACGATCGCGGATTGTCATGAACTATTTTACTTAAAGTGTCGGAAACGATCCTAATGAATATTGGTACGAACTATGTTCGTACATGATCATCATCCCGAACAAACTAGGTTTGTCCAGACGAACAGTTATTTCAAAGATTGGTTCCCAAATTACCACAGGATGTAACCAACTTACTTAAGTCGGTTCCCATCGTCCTGGGACAAACAAAATTTTGTCTGGATGAAATTTTTACAGGGAGTAACTTGTCTAGGCACAATTATAAATGTCATCTGGATGAAGATTTTATAGAGCATAGCTCATCCTGGGACTAAAATAATTTTGTCTGGATGAGAAGTTTACAAACCCTAGCTCGTTCGGGGATGAAAATAATTTTGTCTAGATGAAAATTTTATAGAGCCTAGCTCATCCTGGCACGATTATAATTTTGTCTGGATGAAAATTTTATAGAGCCTAGCTTGTCCTGGGACAAAAATAATTTCATCCTGGACGATCAGGACTTAGAAAAAATTTTCTCCAACAAATTGTTCGTTCCATTGCTAAAAGAAGATAACTGTCCTGATCATCCCGTATGAATTGTACTCATTCCGTAAAATAAGTACAAAATTTTTAAGATCTCCTCAAGTGTATGTGTGTTTATTCACTCAATTACAATCACTCCCTCTCAAACTTAATCCATACAAAAATTACAAGCTACAAAATACAAGATATCTCATGTTGAATTTGATTTGAAGTCTTCAGTAGTTTGGAGTTCGATTTTCCTGAAATGTTAGCACACATACAAGCAAAAATCAATTTTCCAAAACGTGTTAGGAGATAACTACACATAAAACTATAATATTTGGAATCATCAAAACTATACAAGTTGTAAGAATGTAAAACATGCAAATAACAACTCGTTTAACACCAAGCAATATCTCGGTCTACACAAATCAGCCAATACATAGTAATATCGGGTTCGTGTCCGGGTCTGATCGTTGGGTCACGCTGTAAAGAGTAGGAACACGTGGCACCATTTTAATGGCGTCCTAATGTAGAGCTACGTTAAGACACTGGATGTAATAAAAAACTTTAAGAACTGAGTCTAGGGGTGTCAATTTCGAATCACGGGTCGGGTTTGAGTCGGACCCGGAACTAACCCCGATTCAAATGAGTCGACCCTAACCCGACTCGGTTAAGTAAACAGGTCGGAAATGCGAACCCAGACTCGACCCGGCAGGTTGCCGGGCTGACCCGACCCGACCCGAAAAAGCTGGTCGCGTGCGGAGAGGTCAGTTAAGAGAGTTGCTATTTACATATTTTACATTCTTGCAACTTGTATAATTTTTATGATTCCAAATATTATTATTTTATGTGTAGTAATCTCCTAACACTTTTTAGAAAATTTGTTTTTGCTTGTGTATGTACTAATATTTCAAGAAAATCGAATTCCAAACTACTGAAGACTTCAAATCAAATTCAACATGAGATATCTTGTATTTTGTAGCTTGTAATTTTTGTATGTATTAAGTTTGAGAGGGAATAATTGTAATTGAGTGAATAAACACACACACACTTGAGGAGATCTTAAAAATTTTATACTGATCGTACGGGATGAGTACAATTCGTACGGGACGATCAGGTTAGTTATCTCCTTTTAAGAGCAATGGAACGAACATTTTGTTGGAGAAAATTTATTTAAAGTCCTGATCGTCCAGGACGAAATCATTTTCGTCCTAGGATGAGCTATGCTCTATAAAATTTTCATCCAGATGTAATTATAATTGTGCTAGGATGAGCTAGGCTCTATAAAATTTTCATCCAGACAAAATTATTTTCGACCCCGAACGAGCTGGGGTCTGTAAACTTTTCATCCATACAAAATTATTTTCGTCCCAGGACGAGCTAAGCTCAATAAAATTTTCATCCAGATGACATTTATAATCATGCCTAGATGAGTTACTCTCTGTAAAAATTTTGTCTAGACGAAATTCTATTCGTCCCAGGACGATGTAAACCGACTTAAGAAAATTGGTTACATCCTGTAGTTATTTGGGAATTGACCTACGAAATAACTGTTCTTCCTGACGAACCTAGTTCATACGGGACGATGATCGCGTACGAACATAGTTCATACCAATATTCATTAGGATCGTTTCTGACACTTTAAGAAAAATCGTCCAGGACGATCCACGATCGTACGGGACGATTCATTTCATGTTGACTTGAATATTTGTAGTTTTTGAACGGTTTTTCTTGTCTCTCCAGTATAATGTCCAATTTTTACTGCCACCCAATCTTTTTGCTTATTGATCTTCGTGCCTATTGAAAGAAAAGTCAAGGAGAGAGTGTGAGAGTGCATTCAAAGGAGTATTCCTACCACTGGAGTGTAAAGGCTTCGCTTGGTATTTTAAGGTAAGAATCTCTACTTGTGATTTGGAATTACTTCACTCTTTTCTTTCTTCCTTCTAGAATTATTGTGAGAAGATCTGTCAAGGAGATCCGATTCTCTGCTGATACTTGGAAAGAGTGAACAGCCGCGAGTTCTCTGCCCACACTAGGAGAGTGTGAAAGGACGAAGGTTTCTCTGCCCAAATTAAGAGAGTGTGAAAGGATGAAGGGTTCTCTGCCCACACTAGGAGAGTGTGAAAGGACGAAGGATTCTTTGCCCAGCACTAGGGATAGTGTGAAAAGGATGGACGGTTCTCTTCCAGCACTAGGGATAGTGTAAAAAGGATGACGATTCTCTGCTAGCACTGGGGATAGTGTAAAAGGACGACGGTTCTCTACCACATCGAGTAGTGGTGAAAAGAGTTTTGTAAAGGCTTCTCCGCCTTGCTGTGGGTGTAAATGGAGAGTCACTAGTGGTATTAGTGCAATACTCGGAGAGTGCCTCCAGGGAGTGGATGTAGGTCTGGTTTTGACCGAACCATTATAAATTTGGTGTCATTATTTTTCTGCTACTTTTTATTTTTTGTGATTTACTATTTTAAAAAGATGGTTGAAAAACTATTTCTACAAAATTCATTAAAGTTTAATTTCGGTTTAAAATACTCAAAAGAGGGATTAATTTTTTAAAATACCAATTCACCCCCCTCTTGGTTAGCCGTGGGACATAAAAATAGGCTTAACAACCTAATTCATAGTGAACAAGTTTCAACAAGTGGTATCAGAGCTTTGTTTCAAAATCATAAATTTAGACTACTTTTTTATTAATGTAGATGGCTATATTTGGAAACTGAAACACACCTGAGAGTTACTCTATAACTAGACCTCCACTGTTTAACAATATACTTTTTTATTTTTAGAAAACTCGCATGTCTACTTTCTTACAGTCACTTGATTATCGTATGTGGATCTTAGTCCATGAAGGATATATAAAACCAACTTGATTAGTTTACGGAGTTAGAGTTGAAACACCTTTTGCAGACTGGACAGTAGAAGAACATGACTTAGCACAACTAAATGCCAAATAATTGAATAGTTTCTTTTGTGCTTTAAAATCAGAAGACTACATGCGAGTTTCCACTTACAAAAGTGGAAAGGATATATGAGATAGACTTTGCATAACATATGAAGGGACTAATGAGGTTAAGCAATCTAGACTTAATATCTTATTGCATGATTATGAATTATTTCACATGAAATCAAACAAATATATTTCTGATATGTACATAAGATTCACACAAATAGTCACATCTTTGCATGCCTTGGGTAGGGAGTTAACAAATGCTGAAATGGTTAATAAGATTCTTCGTTGCTTACCTACTACATATGATGATAAAATTACTGCAATTATAGAGTCTAAGGATTTAAACATTTACTCTATTGACAATCTTCTTGGTTTGCTTATTGTTTAGGAGCAAGGAGTTAGCCAAAGAAAGGTTGATACAGGTGAATCACGAAGGGAGAAAAAATTATAGCACTGAATGTTGAAGAGTCTGAGAGTGAACACTCACAACCTGAGGATGAAGATGACATAGCATTGATGACTAGACAATTCAAAAGCTTTCTGAAGAGGAAGCAAAAGAGACACCAACAATGGAATAGAGGTAAATTCAATAGAAATGCTAAGGTTTCAAATGAAATTATTTGCTATGAGTGCAGGAAACCTGGACATATTAAGACGGATTACCCAAAACTCAAATCCAATCCTAGCAAGAAGAAGGTAGAGGAGAAACCATTTGTGAAGAAGGGAAAGAAGAAGTTCCAACGAGCTTTATGGGTGGACTCAGCTTCAGACTCTTTAGAAATAGAAAGGAAGAGGAAGTTACTAATCTATTCTTAATGAGCGATAATCTTGATCAGTTAGAATAAGAAGAGGTATGTGACTTAAATATGATGAACTTTTTTAAGTTTCTGAACACATGCATGAATCATATAGAAAAATGAAGAAAATGCATGATAGCCTTAGTTTAGAATTGGAAGAGCTTAAAAATGAACATGAAATCCTTAGAAAAGATCATGCTTTGATTGATAACAACCACTTGAAATTACTTGATGAGTTTGATGACTTGAATAAAAATCATAAGAATTTAAAATCATCCTATGTAGAACTCGAGAAAGATTTTAAGAACTTTAAGGACGAATCAGAGAGCAAATTATATAAAATAAATTATTTAAATCAAATTTTGAAAGATATGAATTCATTTTACAAATTAAAAATAAAAGCTTTCGAGAATAATAGGATACCTCCTAAACTTGAAGGTTTTATTAATCCTATTATGTATCCTAAATTTATGCAATCCTTGAATAGACAGATGAATGTTAAAAGACTTAGGAAACCATTTCCAAAAGTAAAATGCAATAATTGTGGATTTTTTGGACATATAGCTCACACAAGTACTTTGAAGATAAAAACTAATTTAGTGTGGAGACCTAAGATGCATAAACCTAGACATATCATACATGCATCTGATTATAAATTGCTAAAAGGTGAACCCAAACTTGTTTGGGTTCCCAGGTCTAACGTTTGATAATTTTGCAGGGTCGCTCTCACACACAAGACCTCGTGAGAGCATATGGTACCTAGACAGCGGATGTTCAAAGCATATGATTGAAGATACTGCTCAATTCATAATGTTGGAAGCCAGGAGTGGAGGCAAGATTACACTTGGAGATAACACTACTAGGAAGGTGGTTGGATTAGGTATGATTGGAAATTTTTAAAAAAAAATTCATAGATAATGTGTTATTGGTAGAAGGCTTAAAACATAATTTGTTAAGTATAAGCCAGCTATGTGATAAGGGTTATTGTGTAAAATTTTTTTCTACTAGCTGCATATTAAGCCTAAATGATAAAGATGTTTTGAATGGTAAAAGAGTAAATAATATTTACATGCTAGATTTAAATTGTATTAATTCTCCTACTTCTTTTAGTTTAAAAATTATATCTGATGAGTCATGGCTATGGCATAGGAGACTTTGTCATTCTAGTATGAAAATCCTTAGGAGGATTACCTAAAAGAACTTAGTGAGAGGTATACCTAAACTAGACTTTACAAAGGACCACCTTTGTGATACATGTCAACTATGAAAGCAAGTGAAGTCCGCTTTTCAGTCCAATAAGGATCTTAGAACTAAAAAACATTTATAGATTTTGTATATGGATCTTTTTGGACCAGTTGAACTGTGAGTCTAGGAGGGAAGGTATACGGATTTGTGATTGTGGATGATTACTTAAGATTCACATGGGTTAGATTTCTATTTCATAAGAGTGAATTATTTGAGAAATTCAGAAATTTTTTGACTTGGATTTAAAGAAAACTAGGATGTGAAATTATTTCTATACAAAGTGGTCATGGAGGAGAATTTGAGAATGAGAAATTTGAATAATTTTGTAAGGAGAAAGGAATTGATCACAACTTTTCTGCTCCTAGAACCCCTCAGCAGAATGGGGTACTCGAAAGGAAAAACAGAACATTAATAGAAGCCGCCTGAGCAATATTGGCAGAATATTCACTTCCTAAATATTTTTGGGCTGAGGCGGTTAGCACTGTATGTTATGTTCTGAACAGGTGAATGTGAGATCAAAATTAAATAAAACACCCTATAAGTTGCTAAAAGGAAGAACACCTAATTTATCCCATTTACATGTTTTTGGTTACAAGGTGTTCATTCATAACAATGGAAAATCTGCCTTAGAAAAATTTGATCTAAAATCAGATGAAGGAATTTTTGTTGGATACTCAAATATTGGAAAATCTTATAGGATATTCAAAAAAAGAACTTTGGTAGTTGAGGAGACCGCACATATTGTATTTGATGAATCAGAAAATATGAAAGAGCCAAATGTTGAAGAAGATGAAATTGAGATTAACTCCCCAAAGATTGATAAGATGAATTTGAAAAAAAATGTGGAAGAAAATTTAGAGATAGAAAATCCTTTGCCTAGAGATTTGAGATTTTCTAAAAACCACCCAAGGGAATTGATTATAGGTGAACCTAGTGAGGGTGTAAGGACTAGGCGAGGATTAAACAAGGATGTCAAAAGTGCCTTTTTAAATGGGGTAATTCAAGATGATGTGTTTGTATAACAACCTCTAGGTTTAGAAAATTCTAAATACTCAAATCATGTTTTCAAGTTGAAAAATGCATTATATGGATTGAAACATGCACCTAGGGCTTGGTATGAGAGGTTGAGCACCTTCTTACTTGAAAGATCTTTTGAAAAAGGAAGTGTGAATACAACTCTCTTTTTGAAGAGATGTGGAAAGGATATACTCATTGTTCAAATTTATGTTGATGATATCATTCTTTGATCTTCAAATAAAAATCTTTGTGATAATTTTTCTAAAACAATGAATAGTGAATTTGAAATGAGTCTAATGGGAGATTTAAGTTACTTTCTAAACTTTAGCATTAAGCAAATTGAGAAAGGTACATTTCTTAGTCAGTCAAAGTATGTTAAGGACATCCTCAAAAAGTATGAAATGGACAATGCTAAACCTATTAGTATATTTATGAGTTCCTCAGTTCAGTTGGATAAGGACCCTAAGGGAAAATCTATTGATCAAAAGAAATTTAGAGGGATAATTGGATCTTTACTTTACTTGACAGCTAGCCGACCCGATATCATGTTTAGTGTTTGCTTGTGTGCTAGATTTCAATCAGATCCAAAAAAATCATATTTAACAGCAGTGAAAAGGATTTTAAGATATTTATTAGGAACTCAGAACTTAGGAATTTGGCATCCTAAGTTTAGCTCATCATTTAAAATTATTGGTTATTCATATTCTAACTTTGCAAATTGTAGGGTGGATAGAAAAAGCACTTCTGAAACATGTCAGTTCATTGGAAATTCATTAGTTTCATGGTCCAATAGAAAATAAAATTCAGTAGCCCAATTTACTGCAGAAGCTGAATACATTGTATTAGGAAGTTGTGTGGCATATGTACTTTGGTTAAAACAACAGTTAATTGATTTAGGATTAACTATAACCACTATACCAATTTATTGTGATAATATTAGTGCTATTTGTATTTCTAAAAATCCTATTCAACATTCAAGAACCAAACACATATACATAAGGCATCATTTCATAAGGGATCATTTATCCAAGGGAGAAATTGAACTCATTCATGTTACAACTGAAAATCAACTGCAGTCATTTTTATAAAACCCTTAGCCTTTGACACTTTCAGTGCATTAAGAATAAGGCTTGGTATGATTGATTTAAATGCTTAAATAAAAATGTTTTATGCAACATTGATGTTTGTTTTCAAGTTAATGTTTGTGTTGTTATTATTTTTACTTTATGTGTTAGTTATTTTTTGTTTTTAGTAGTTCGATGTATTTTTCTTTTATTTCAAATGTTTATTTTGTATTGATATCCTAATGTATCACTGTAATATCTTCAAAGTGATATCAATATTAGTTCTTGTGTTTTAATTTGAACTTATTTTTGAAATGTTTGTTAGTCTTTATGAAAATCATCAGATTTTTTAATCTTAAATGTGTTATATCCTGAATTGCAAGTTAAAATTAAATTCATTAGAAAATCTAATTATTCTAAATTTAAGTTTTGATTATAACTTGATCTTATTAAGATTATCAATTTCATGTATCTTATTTAGACTACTTTATTGTTAATATTATTATTGCAATTGTGATTTTTTTTTTTTTTTGTATTTCACTTATCAGTTAATATTTATGCACTTAGATAAATTTAAAATTTTAGATTATTGATTTTGGAAAAAATATGACTACTCTTGAAAAATGTACAAATATATAAAAATCAAAACAAATACGTAAAAGTTCGCAATGTAAAAAAGAGGCACAAAATAAGTCCATCATAAAAAAAGGTGCACAAAATATGTCACATATTTGAAAAAGAAGTGCAAAGCGCCACATGTGGTAGTTATTTCTTTCCAGATTCTTTTAATCTCTTAATTCAAATTGTTCTTATGTTCATTTATATTACATATTGAAATTTGAAATATACAATTTTTCTATTCATCATTCTTGCATTGATTTTCTTTATCTTAATGTCAAAATAGACTCATGTTTAGATAAATTCTTTTTAGTTTCTATGTTATATCTCTCCTTAAGTTCTATGAATTTTTATGATTTGACTAATATTTTAATTTTATTTCATGCACTTTCATGGTTAAAGTTTCAAATGATTCTCATATTTCTACTTACATTTCAAATATTTTTTTTCTTCTTCACTTTTTGATGTTGTCAAAAAGTGGGAGAAATTGTTTGTTGTATCTTGTGTATTTGTGTCAAGTGTATTTTTGTTTTTGTATTTGTGTCAAGTGTATTTTTATATTTTTTATTTGTTTTATCGTATGTTTTTGTATGTGTGTTTGATTGTTTTTAATTTGTCTTTTGTGTTGTTTAAAATTTTTTGAAAAATAAAAATTTTTTAATTCAATTGCCTCCTTATTTTCATAGATTTATCAATTCATGGGGAGTTTAAGAGATTCTTAGAATTTGAAATCCTACAAACAATAATTATTTTGCCATCATCAAAAAGGGGGAGATTGTTAAGAGAGTTGCTATTTGCATGTTTTACATTCTTGCAACTTGTATAGTTTTGATGATTCTAAATATTATTGTTTTATGTGTAGTTATCTCCTAACACTTTTTGGAAAATTTATTTTTGCTTGTGTGTGTACTAACATTTCAGGAAAATCGAACTCCAAACTACTGAAAAAGTTCAAATCAAATTCAACATGAGATATCTTGTATTTTATAGCTTGTAACTTTTGTATGAATTAAGTTTGAGAGGGAGTGATTGTAATTGAGTGAATAAACACACACACACTTGAGGAGATCTTAAAAATTTTGTACTGATCGTACGGAACGAGTACAATTCGTACGGGACGATCAGGTTAGTTATCTCCTTTTAAGAGCAATAGAACGAACAGTTTGTTGGAGAAAATTTTTTCTAAGTCCTGATCGTCCATGACGAAATTATTTTCATCCCAGGACAAGCTAGGCTCTATAAAATTTTTGTCCATACAAAATTATAATCGTGCCAGGACGAGTTAGGCTCTGTAAAATTTTTGTCCAAACGAAATTATTTTCGTCCCAGGACGAGCTAGGGTCTGTAAACTTTTCATCCATAATAAATTATTTTCGTCCCGGGATGAGCTTAGCTCTATAAAATTTTCATCCAGACGACATTTATAATCGTGCCTAGATGAGTTACTCTCTGTAAAAATTTTGTCCTGACGAAATTCTGTTCGTCCCAGGATGATATAAACTGACTTAAAAAAATTGGTTACATCCTGTAGTTATTTGGGAACTGACCTATGAAATAATTGTTCGTCCGGAAGAACTAGTTCGTACGGGATGATGATCGTGCACGAATATAGTTCGTACCAATATTTATTAGGATCATTTCCGACACTTTAAGTAAAATCGTCCAGGACAATCCATGATCGTACGAGACGATCCATTTCGTGTTGACTAGAATATTTGCAGTTTTTAGATGGTTTTTCTTGTCTCTCCTATATAAGGTCCAATTTTTACTGCCACCAAATCTTTTTGCTCTTTGATCTTCGTGCCTATTGAAAGAAGAGTTAAGGAGAGAGTGTGAGAGTGCATTCAAAGGAGGATTCCTACCACTGGAGCATGAAGGCTTCGCTTGGTATTCAAAGGTAAGAATCTCTACTTGTGATTTGGGATTACTTCACTCTTTTCTTTCTTCATTCTAGAATTCTTGTGAGAAGATCTGTCAAGGAGATCCGGTTCTTTGCCGACACTTGGAAAGTGTGAAGAGCCGTGGGTTCTCTGCCCACACTAGGAGAGTGTGAAAGGATGAAGGGTTCTCTGCCCACACTAAGAAAGTGTGAAAGGATGAAGGGTTCCTTGCCCAGCACTGGGGATAGTGTGAAAGGATGGACGGTTCTCTGCCAACACTTAGGAGAGTGTGAAAGAATGAAGGGTTCTCTGCCCACACTAGGAGAGTGTGAAAGGACCAAGGGTTCTCAGTCCACACTAGGAGAGTGTGAATGGACGAAGGGTTCTCTGCCCAGCACTGGGGATAGTGTGAAAATGACGGATGGTTCTCTGCCAGCACTGGGGATAATATGAAAAGGAGGACGATTCTCTGCAAGCACTTGGGATAGTGTAAAAGAACGACGGTTCTCTGCCACACCGGGTAGTGGTGAAAGAGTTTTGTAAAGGCTTCTCTGCCTTGTTGTGGGTGCAAAAGGAGAGTCACTAGTGGTATTAGTGCAATACTCGGATGGTGCCTCCGGGGAGTGGATGTAGGTCTGGTTTTGACCGAACCACTATAAATCTGGTGTCATTATTTTTCTGCTACTTTTTATTTTTGTGATTTACTGTTTTAAAACTGTGGTTGAAAAACTATTTCTACAAAATTCATTAAATTTTAATTTTGGTTTAAAATACTCAAAAAAGGGATTAATTTTTTAAAATATCAATTCACCCCCGTCTTGGTTAGTCGTGAGACATAAAATTAGGCTTAACAACCTAATTCATAGTGAACGAGTTTCAGCAAGTCGATTACTGGAACCCGAACCCGATTCGTTTTGAAACCGGGTTGGGTCCAACCTGGATTTTTTGAGTCAGGTCTGGGTCGGATTTTTGTGTCGTGTCAAATATTGACAGCCCAAGTCGAGGGGAGCTATCGCGCTAGGCGAGTGTGCGACGACGCGGGGTCTCGCAACGGGGCTGGGTAGCGTGCAGCAGGGCGTGCCGGCGTGGTTGCGGGCAGGAACAGCTAGCGCCGCGGGCAGCAGAGTCGCTAGCAGCATCGCGGGGCCAGGTCACGGGCAGCAGTGGCCAGCAGCGTCTCGCAGGGTCGTGACAGCAGGCAAGGTCGCGACAGCGGGCAGGGTCGCGAGAAAGCGGGTTTGCAGGTTGACCCGGCAACCCGTCGGGTCAACCCAAACCCGACCCATTTTTCAAACGGGTCAATTTCTGGAACCCGAACCCGACCTGTTTTGAAACCGGGTCGGGTCCAACCCGGATTTTTCGGGTCGGGTCCGGGTCGAATTTTTGTGACATGTCAAATATTGACAGCCCTACTAGTTCCTCACCTAGTGATGCTCGCACCTGTCAATAGTAGATATAAACTTGCATATCATCAAATATAATTATCAATCCTAATAAATACCAATTGGTTCAAGAACAATGTCAAGTTGCAATTTTTTTATTGAAAGAATATATAGAACTGTGTACTGCTGAGGGAGGGGGGCAATTGCCCCCTAAAAAATTAAAACTCTTAATATATAAAAGGTTATTTGCAATATATTAGAAAAAATAATTTAATTGAACAATAATTAAGTTATTGTGCTTATACTTTTATTCTCTATAAACCTCTTGTCCAATTATTTTTTTTTTTTAATTTTGATAAATTTAATAATATATATTGCTAAAACTTTCATTGATCGGGCAATTGCCCCCTAAAAAAATTAAAACTCTTTAGTATAGAAAGGGTTATTTGTAATATATTAGAAAAAAATGATTTAATTACACAATAATTAAGTTATTTAATTAAGTTATTGTGCTTATATTTTTATTCTCTTTAAACCTCTTGTCCAATTATTTTTTTTTTTATTTTGATAAATTTAATAATATATATTGCTAAAACTTTCATTGATCTACTACTCTTTTTATTACTATTTTATTAAAATAATAATGCATTTATCTTAAATTCGGATATAGTTGTTGTCACAATTACTTATAATAATAATTTTATTTATTTATTTTCCTTATAAATATTTTGAATTAATTAAATATTATTTAAAATCATAAATTTTATTAATATACATTTAATGCACATGCAATTATACTAGTAATGATAAGTGTCCAACAATAATTACTGAGGCTTTGCTCTCGTGAAACCTAGGGTTTGAGAAAGCGGCGCTCTCTCTGAGAAACCTAGGGTTTTCTCCGTCGAGGGGGTTTCTCCCCCTTCCCGACGGCTTTGATGGCTGGATCCAGGGAAGATTTTCCTCCGCTTTTGAAAGCTACGGAGCATGGCCAGCAATCGGCGACGTTTCCGGCTCCATGGACAGACAACTTTACTACTCCTGAACCCAGATCCGAGGTTTTTCCTATGACTTTTGTTCCTCCGGAACAAAAACTGTCTTTCTCTACAGATGATCTCTCGGAAGGTATATCTTTCTGGAACCTTACTCTTGTGGGTTATTCTATCGGTCAAAGACCGTATTATGAAAGGCTTCTTGCTTCCATGAGAAAGCTTTGGAAATTAAAAGGATCTATGTCTCTGATCTCGCTTCCTGAAGGTTTTTTTCTTCTTAAATTCAATAATCTTGAAGATTACAACTTTGTCTGGTCCGGAGGACCCTGGTTCCTTCTAGGAAAACCATTTGTTCTTCAACAATGGTCTCCGAAATTTAAACCAAAAAGAGATGAATCTGCTTCGGTGCCTATCTGGATCAAAGTTCTTGATCTTCCTTTAGCCCTTTGGACGCCTTCGGGAATTTCCAAAATAGCTAGTTATGTTGGAATACCTCTAACGGTTGATGATCTTACCGCTAAGCGAACTCGTCTTAGTTACGCTAGAATATGTGTCCAAATTTCTAAAGAATCCAAACTTCCCGATGAAATCCCGATTGTGATTGAAGGGGAAGAATCTGTTTTAAAAGTTGTTTATGACTGGAAACCTACTCCTTGTGAGTCATGTGGTTCCCTAATTCACCCTTCTAATCTGTGTCCTACTAACCCCACTCCTAATCAATCTTCGGGCCCTAGTACCCTTCCTAAACAAAGAGGAAGAAGTATTAGTAGACAACATCGTCCCATCTACAGATCTAAATCTAAGTTACCCCCGCTTCTTCCAACCCCTTTATCTGAGCCCTCTAATCCTAACCCGGTTATTGCTCCAAATTCTGAGATGGCTACATCGTCTCATGCTGTTCCTCCTGTTGACTCCAGAATACTTGCTAATCAGGAGGAAGAAATTGTTCCTGCTGTGCCGGTCTGCGACAATGGTTTGAAGGGAAAGGATTCTAATATTCCTAATCTCAATTTTCCTACTGAGGAATTATCCTCTTCTGAACCTAACTCTTCTTTTACGGTTAACAAAGGAAAGGGCATCAAGATAAATAATAAGTTTAATCTGCTTGTTGAGGAAGATCCTCTGAACTTTATTCAGGAAGATGAATTAGAGGAGATCTCATCTTTACAACATGGGAAATACCATGAGGATACAGATCTATCCAAAAACAAATCCCCTGCTCAAAAGTCTCCCAATATTAACATACCTCCTCCTCAGACAACTAATCAAAAATCTTCAAAAGCAAAAAATGCCAAAAAGGCAAAACCTTCTTCTTCCAAATCTAGATGATTTCTCAGTTAGCCTGCTGGAATGTTAGAGGGTTTAACAACCCGGGAAAAATATATGCTTGTAGAAATCTGATTTCTAAACACAAGTTAAAGTTTTTTTGTATTCTTGAGGCCAAAGTTCAATACTCTATGCTAGAGGATACATGGTTTATTAATTCTCATAAGCTTTATGAGAATGAAGGTTCTTGTAACAATTTCAATCTTGCTTCTCCGGGAAGGATCTGGGTTAAATGGGACTCTTCTCAAGTTTCTTTTAACCCGACTATTATTACTGATCAAATTATTCATGGGAACATTGATTTAGGTATTCATTCTGATTTCTATATTTCTGTAATCTATGCTGCTAACTCTCCAGAGGATAGAAAATCTCTCTGGACTAGTATTAATGACATTTCTCTTAATATGTCTAAGCCCTGGATTTTGATGGGTGATTTTAACTGCTGCCGTTATGAAAATGAAAAAATTGGTGGGGTTCCTTTGCCTCACAGCAGGATGGGTGATCTTAACAAGACCATTTTTGATAATGGTCTTTATGACCTTTCCTCGGTTGGTCTTTTTTACACCTGGTTTAATCAACAGAAAGATAACCCTATCCATTGTAAATTAGATAGAGTTTTGGTTAACACTGAATGGTTGGATAATTTTCCTAATTCCTATTATATAGTGGATGCCCCTCAGTCTTCTGATCATTCTCCGTTGATCACTCACACTGACTCCATCCAATTTAAGCCCTCCAGATTCCTTTTCAAAAATTTTTGGTCGAAAATGGATGGTTTTAGAGAATTAGTTCTAGATGCTTTTCAAAGTAATCCAGCCTCTAGCCCCATTGCTTCGTTTTACTCGAGCCTTCAATCCCTTAAGAGGATGATTAAAAGGAAAAACTGGAATTCCTCTAACTTTATTATTAACGGCATTGAGGATCTCAAGACCAAGCAAAGGAATCTGCTTATAGAAATTAATAATAATCCGTTGGATTATACTATTATTTCCTTGCTTAAAGATACTAATGATCGACTCTCGAATTACCAAAATTATTGGGCCTCTTGGAATCTTCAGAGAGCTAAGATTAAATGGCTCACTCACGGGGAAGAGGATCTTGGGTTCCTTTATGCAAAAATAAGATCTAGGAAGAATATTAACACTTTAAAAGTGTTATCCACTCCTGATGGAGAGTGCTCTAATCACCAAGAAATTGCTAGAGCCCTGGTTAAACATTTTAATAGTCTGTACAACACTCCTGCTCCCTCTAATGCTAACATTTGTGATACTTATATTGGGAATACTCTGCCTCCGGATTTTGCTAGTTTTTTGGATAGTCCTTTCTCTGATGAGGACATTAAATCAGTTGTTTTTTCTTTCTCTAATGGTTCTTCCCCCGGTCCTGATGGCTACACGGCTGAATTTTACAAGGAAAATTGGGACTTAATTGGTGTTAAAGTTTGCAAAGCTGTTAAAAATTTCTTTTCTTCTAGTCAGATGACTAAAGGGGCAAAAGCTACGGCTATTACTTTAATTCCTAAGCATTCTCATGCCAACTCTATCTCTGATTACAGACCCATTTCTCTCTGCAATGTTTTTTATAAGGTGGTTGCTAAGCTCTTGGCTAATAGGCTGAAAAAGGTTCTACCTTATATTATTCATGAAAGTCAAGGGGGCTTTATTAAGGACAGAAGCGCCTCTGATAATATCATTCTTGCGTCTGAAATTCTTAGAGACTTCAACAATTCTAATAACTATTTCTGTGCCAAGCTTGATATTCATAAAGCGTTTGACTCTATTTCCAGAGATTTCATCATCTGCTGTCTCAAGAATAAAGGTTTTACTGATAAATTCATTGGTTGGATTAAAGGCTGCATTTATAATGTTTATTTTTCTATCTGTGTTAACGGCTCGCTTGAAGGTTTCTTTAATTCCTCTTCTGGTCTTAGACAGGGTTGCCCGCTTTCCCCTCTTCTATTTTGCATTGTTATGGACAACTTTTCCAATAGATTGATGGATAAGCAAAAATATAATTTCAAGGGCTATTCTTCCAATGGCCAGGAGTTTAATCATTTACTTTATGCTGATGATGTTCTTGTTTTTGGGAAAAATTCCATACAAAATGCTAAGAATTTTAAACTTATCATGGAAGATTTTGCGAAGGCATCTGCTCTTTGTTTTAATCCTAACAAAAGTACTATTATTTTTTCCCCTCGTGCTGGTAACACTAGGGAAATCTGTTCTATTCTTGGCATTTCTAATATGGCTGAAAGTTTTACTTATCTGGGAATTCCTATTTCTATTAAAAGACTCTCGGCTTCGTTTTTCCAGCCCCTGTTAGATAAGATTTCTGGTTTGTTAGATGGCTGGAAAGTCAAATTTCTATCTATGGCAGGGAGGATCCAATTTTTAAAATTTTCTATTGCCAATACCTTAGCATATTGGATTAGGGGGGCAATTATACCAAAAAGTGTGTGTAAATTCATAGACAGAATTTGCTCAAGATTTTTATTTCATGGTAATTCTAATTACAAAAAAATGCACCTGATTGCTTGGACCACGGTTTGCAGCCCAAAGAAAGCAGGTGGATTGGGTCTGCCTTCTATTAATGCATTATATCATAGTTTTACCTGTTCTCTGATTTGGAGAATGCTTGCTAGTAATAATGCTCTCGCTGTTTGGTATAGGGGTAATTACGATTCCCCTTGGAAGCCTTCACCTGCTGGGGCATCTAAATTCTGGAAATTGATTTGCTCTGTGGCTAGGAAGATTAAAAGCAAATTAAAACTTCACATTACCACGAATAGCAGTTTTTCCTTTTACTGGGACCCCTGGTGTAATGGCATGGCTATTGCTGATATTATCAACCCTGACTGTGATATTTTTGTGCCGGTCAAGAACTTTATTCAGGATCTGAATTGGAGGCTTTCTAATGACATTCCTAGAATCGTTAAAGAGGAAATTCTTAAAATTGATATTGGCAAGCAACCGTCTTTGGACTGGGATGGCTTGACAAAACCGATTAATAGCAAGTTCTTAGAGGATTTTTATAGTGACAATCCTGAGATTTCTTGGCATAAATATATTTGGTATAAAAAGAATCCTCTTCGTTTTTCAATTTACTCCTGGATGGCTATCATGGGGAAGCTTAAAACGGCAGACATTTTGCTTAAAAGGAATATTTCTACCCCTATTATCTGTAGCTGCTGCAATAACGATCATGAAAGTCATAATCATTTGTTCTTTGAGTGTGACTATTCTTTTTGGGTTATTAAAAGTTTATTTCCTCTGATGGAAAATTTTCTTATGAGGCCGACCTTGATCCAAATACTGGAGCATTTAGATTTACATCAAGGTTTTTCTAATAATGTGAAAAATTTTTGCTACTTGGTTATCTCTGCAGCTGTTTATTTCATCTGGATGGAGAGGAATAAGAGAAGATTTAATGACCTTTGGGTCTCACCTTTAACCTTGGTTTTCACTATCAGAAAGAGTATTAAATTGAAAGTGAAATCCTGGAAAAATTTTGAGATTCTTCAAAATATTTTTCCAGAAATTCTTTATTAATCCTGATTTTTCTTTGTTTTAGATCTATTTGGTAGTTGGAAGATTTTGCTTATTTTTCCTCTCTTTCTCTGGTCCATGGTGACGCCGGGATCTCTTCTACTGATTACTTGACCTTGTCAGTTTATGTGGAAGATCGTGTTTTTCCCCTGCCTGATTTTGGCACTAAAAGTGCAGCTCTTTTGAATTTCATTTCTTTGACTAATGTGAAAAACTCTTGCCTCTTGGTTAAAATTCTTTATTAATCCTGGATTTTTCTTTGTTTTTGCGAGGTTCTTTTTGGATTAATACGGATGCTCATCCTATTTCCTACCCAGGGGTTGGCTTGGAAGATATTCTTGCTGTTTCAATTCTGCCCTGTATGTTTGCTGTAGATCTATTTGGTCGATGGAAGATTTTGCTATATTTTCCTATCCTTATCTGGTCCATAGTGACAACGGTTATCTCTACTGCTGATCCCGATTTTGACAGTTTATGAGGCAGGACGTGTTATTCCCTGCCTATCTATGGCACTGAAAGTGCAGCTCTTTAGAATTTCAATTCCTTTATTAGCTTCTGTTATTGTTTTTCCATTTTCCACATTCTGTAGCTTGTATAGAATGTTGGAAATTCTTTCTGTATTTTTCTTCTGTTGTTTTTTCCTTTTTGTTGGACTCTGTATTTGTTTTAAATTTCAATAAAAACGGGCTATGCCCCAACATTACCCCAAAAAAAAAAAAAAAATGATAAGTGTCCAAATTAGAAGCTAATGAAATTTCAAAATCTCTAGATGGAAAGAAGTAATGGCATCTCTTCCATTATTGACAGATTATTCTGCGTATATAACGCACTAAAAAATACCTTGCATCAATTAATGCATCTCATCCAACAAAATTGGAAAGGAGTTTCTAATATAAATTTATATAAAAAAAAACATAAAATGCATTATTAAATGATAAATATCAAAGTTCTATATTGGGTCCTAGTTGGGTACCCACACTCTATGTGGGCGGGCTTCGCCCACTCGCGCCCACCTTTGGTAACTGTCGTAATGCCTTACCAACCCACCCACTTTCCACACTTTTTGAAAGCAATCTGTCACGAACAGATAGCCTTAAGGATTGATGCCATTTGATCTGACTGCAAACTTTCAAGCTGCATATCAGAATTTACTGTGGCCGCAACGCGGTTCAGTGTT
This sequence comes from Dendrobium huoshanense, assembly GCA_016618105.1. Taxonomy (NCBI): domain Eukaryota; kingdom Viridiplantae; phylum Streptophyta; class Magnoliopsida; order Asparagales; family Orchidaceae; genus Dendrobium; species Dendrobium huoshanense. The sequence goes on along the minus strand of CM028358.1, from coordinate 50,666,072 downwards.
GATCACTGTGTAGTGGTCAAGATTGCAGCATACGATCATTAGCAGTGTAAATTTGTTTATCCTCCGATGTTGCGTACCCAACCATATCCATCCATGAGGTCATGGGCATACCCATACCCATTTGTCGGTAGGTGTGACTATGAATATCCAATGGACGGCAGTGATAAATGTATATGATCAACATAAAAATAAAACATAATATAGTTTTTGTTTGAGTATAAAAAAACAAATTATAGTGATATTTAATAATTATATTGGAATAGAAATAATTGCATTTTTTATTTAATATTTTTTTTAATATTCTTCTATTTCCATTTTATTTTGAATTTATAATATCAAATATGTATGAGGGTATCAATGTAATTTAATACTACACAGCAACAGCAACAGCAAAACAATATGATAGCAACGGCTTCTTCGAGTAACGGCTGCCTTTCAACGTTCGAAAGCTCTTTTTTAAAATTTAATGAAGTGGAAAACCTTTCGTGCATGCATTTCCCTCCATAAAAGCGCAACGGATAAACAAGTTGCTAATAGATCACAGCCGACCATGTAGAGAGCACTCTCATTGTGGCAGAATCCTAGCCATCTATATTCCGAATGCTTCTTCAATCTTCTTTTCTCCTGTAATAACTCTATTTGTATTGCTTCATTAGATGAAAGTGAAGATTTTATGGGCTCTCTTTGATTGAAACTATTAATAATACTTAGTTGTTTCAAAATAAAGTTAATGCAATATACTTTAAAAATTCAGTTATTTATTTGATGACTAATAAAATAAAGATTAAAAATGCATTTTTTTTTAATTTTATTTGAGAAATTCTAACTTATGCCACATAATGTATTTATTTGAACAAATATGTTCTTTATATTTTTATGTGGATAAATATGTCCAAAAGTTCATTTTACATGAAAATATAATTATGTTAAAATATGAGGAATATTCTCTCATGCTAATTTAAAAATCATAACAAAACTATAGCTAAAACTTCTCTCTTTCAAGCATCTTCTCTAGTGGTTCTCAAGCTCATTTGATCGGATTCACACTCATCTTCGTATGACCTACGTGTCAAAGCTTTCAATAACCAATCCCTTCTTATCCCTTTTAATGCTTGGAAAGGTTTGTGTTAATGCTTTTTTTTATTAAGATTCGAATGTATTCATCATTCATGTCAACACTGGTAATAGATGTGTCAAAAAGTGACACGGCCCAAAAACTCGTCCCAAAAAATCAGGGTTAGGGTCAACCTGTTAAATAAACAGCTCGGATTCGGGTCTAATTTCTGGACCCGTTTAGAATTTGAGTCAGTTCGAGCCAACCCGATAACCCAAAGGTGATCCGACCGACCTGCGTTAAGCCATTAATATGATTCGTAGGCCCAGAATGATCCCCCCCCCCCCCCCCCCCCACCCACACACACACACACACACACATAGGAGCTCTAAGCTCATTTTATGATTTTAGGAATTCACTTTCACCCTTTTAGTGTGAATAGAGAGCGGAGGCTGGAGTGTGGAGTGACTACAGTCCTCGCAGCTCATTAGGCCTTATGGAGTTCTCGACTTCTCATCATCTCGTGATTCCTCTAGTAGTATGGTTTCATTGTGGTCTATAAACTCATGAATAACTTTGGTATTTTGGATGTTGTTGATTTAGCGATTTCTATTGAACACGTGAACGATTTTCTTTAAGATTTCAAATTTTGATTTTTGATCGAAGATCTATTCTTTTGGTTTTTAACACTTTACCCATTTGAATTTTTGGATTTGAAAGTGAAGTTGAAATGCTTTTGGAGATTATGCTTCATAATTTCACTGGTTTAGATGTTTCCGAGTTTAGTTAATTTGTTATTAGGGAGTTTCCTGGTTTCTTGTCTTGCTATTTAAGATGTTTTTGACATGTAACATGTCGGTCTGGAGATTAGGGTTTGCTTTTGTGACCTTATTATATTGGTCTAGACTTTGGAGATAAGGTTTTTCCATCATGGCATAAAGCTGTTGTGAAGTTGTTATATTGATCTGGAGATTAGGGTTTAGTCATTTATTGTTATGTTTTGCAATTTGCAGTTGTGACTTGTGAGCTTATTCTGTTGGTCTAGACTTTGGAGATTAGGTATGCTAATATGTTTTCTTGTTATGTTTTTGACTTTCGCTGTTGTGAAATCGTGATGGCTATGTTATGTTTGTACTGAGCTGCTCTATTACATAGTTCTAAACTTATAGTGTGGTGTAGTGTTTCTGTTGAGATTTGGGTTTTGTTGACTTCTATAGTGTTCATGTACTAATATTAATACTTGTTTAGTATATTAAATTCATTATCGTGTATGAATTTTCAAGTTTTCCATACCTAATTTTCTAAAAATGCACATTCTTTGTATTTAGATGGAAGATTCTAATACAGTTGTGGCAAGTAATCCTTCTGAGCATAATAAGTATGTGCCTATTGATAATGATGTAAAATTAAATAGTGATGATTGTAACAATGTGCATACGGGGGAAATCGATGATGATAATATAGTTAGAAATGAAGAAAGAATTTAAAAAAAATGGAGGTTGACCTCTATTATCTTGGGACATTATAAAATATTTCCTCACAAACGTTGGCAAACTATATTGTAAATTTAATAACTATGGGGCAACATACCTATGTGATAGTAAAAATAGTATATGCAATATGAGACGTCACCTTCAAAACTATAAGAAATAGGGCTCTCATGATATTAGACAACTTATTCTTGAAAGTAACTCAAGCACTTCTTTTTTATGGTTAAAAATAAGTTTGATTATCATGAATTTCATAGCTTATTTATTGCATGCATAGTTATACATGATTTACCATTTTAGTGTGTGGAATGGGCCAGTGTTAGAGCATTAATTCATTACTTGCGTCTTGATTTACAATTTATTTCTAGAAATACTGCACGAAATGACTGTAAGTAATTATTTATTAAGGAAAAAGTTCAAATACAAGCCCTTCTACTAGTTATAAGAGTAGAGTTTCTTTAATTTTTGATTTGTGGACTTCCGTCAATACATATGGTTTTATTTGTTTAACTGCATATTTTATTAACAATAATTGACATTTACAAAAAAAAAAAAGATTATAAATTTTGGTTTCATGCCACCCCCTATTATGGGTTAGCATGTTCGAGAAACTCTAATAGCTTCTGCTTGATTGGAAACTTGATAGCAAGCTTTTCAACATTACTCTAGATAATGCTTCAGCTAATATTGTTTCTGTTGATTTTCTACAACATCATTTGAATTTGAAAAATGGTCTTCTATGTAATGGTGAATTTTTTCATATAAGATTGATTCAACTATTGTGAATATTTGTGAGAATATAAAATATATTAAAGGCTCTCAATCAAGAAAATAAAAGTTTATTGAATTTGTCAGGCAAATTTTGCTTTAAACTAATAGATGCTTGAGGCAAGACGTACCAACTATATAGAATTCTACTTTTGTTATGCTAGACAGTGCAATATACTTCAGACATTTTCTCATACATTTGGAGTTGAGTGATTCCAACTATAAGTCATATCCTTCAAGTTTTGAGTGGGAAAAAATTATTAACATCTACAAGTTCTTAGCATACTTTTATTAAACTACTTGTGCTTTTTTGTATCAAAGTACCCAACTGCAAACCTTTATTTCCCCTATGTCTCCACTGCATATGCCATATTAAATTATGAAATATCATATGGGGAGTAGTATATAAGGATTTGATGATTAACCAAGTAAGGAGAAATTTAAAGGGGATGATTAGGATCAAAAGGCTTATTGGAAATTATTTGAATCACTATAGAAAGGTTAGCAATTTGCAATGGATTTATAGTGAAAATTCTTTTCTCAAAAATTATGATGGATTTGCGACTGGAAAATACGTAGTTTCTTTTGCAACGAACTTGCAGCAGATTTGCGATGGAAATTCTACAACAAAATTGTGGCAAAATTTTTGCCGCAAGTCCGCTGCAAATCCAGTGCAAACTACCCTATCTAACTAGCTGGTTGGGCATTCATTTCAATTGTTTGTTCTATTCTTATTCTCTCTCCTTCGCGCTGGACTTAGCTAGGATTCTTCAATGACTTTCCCTCCCGATTATATTACCTCCTTTGATGGCGTTCATTCATATTGCATCCAAAGTCATGCTTCCTCGTCATTTTTCTTCGTAGAAAACATTTCACCTTCTTCTCATTCTTCTTTACAACCATCGCACCTCCTTCTTGTTCTTCTTCACAGTCATAGTCAAAGATGGAGCTTGCTCGTTGAGAAGGTATCCATCTTTCCTTCTTTTGCACCCTTCTTTATCCAAAATGTTGCATCGAAACTCACGCATACTCACCATTCTTTTATAGCATTTGAAATTGAGGAGATGACTGGGAGCTTGATTGTTGTAAAGGTGGATCATCTTTCTTCTTTCCACATGCATCTTCATCCAAACCCTAAATTAACCGCCGTCATAAGGTATGCATTTTGATGATGATTACTTCCTTTTTTATAAGACTAAAGAAGGAGTTTAATGTAAACTTCATTTATAGATGTTAATCTTAGACTGTAATGAGAGATGGTGACTTTGAGTGAACAATTCACTAATAAGAGTAACATTTTAGATATCTTGAGTTTATTGTTCATACTGATGGTGTAATAAATTGAGATATTATTAGCATAATTCATATTGGATGGTTAAACTGGTGGATTGCATTGGAATTATTATATGATAGAAAAGTCCCCCTCAAACTTAAGAGAAAATTATATAAGATGTGGAGAGACCTGTTATGCTTTTATAGTACAGAATGTTAGCCATTAAAAGGGATTGTAATATTATGTTAAGTGTTACAGAGATGAGGACGCTAAGGTGGATGAGCGATTTTATTGTTAGAGATAAGATACAAAATGAACATATTTATGAAATGGTTGGAGTAGCTCCAGTGGAAGAGATAAGATTAGAGAGAGTCTACTTAGATAGTTTGGTCATATATATGCTCATTTTGTATTGATGAAGTGGAGGACCGCATTTGGCTTATTGTGTGATAGAAAAGCCTCTCTCAAACTTAAGGGAAAATTCTGTAAGATGTGGTGAGACCTATACTGCTTTATGGTGCAGAATGTTGGCAATTCAAAAAGAAGCATAATATTAAGTTAAGTGTTGTAGAAATGAGGATGCTCAGGTGGATGAGTGGATTTACTCTTAGAGATAGGATACAAAATAATCATATAAGTGAAATGGTTGGAGTAACTCCAATGGAAGATACTATTAAAGAGAGTCATCTTAGATGAATAGGTCGCATATATGCTCATTTTGTATTTTTAAAGAGGAGGAATGCCTTGAGCTTGTGTTATAGAAAAGTCTACGTCAAACTTAAGCAAAAATTCTATAAGATGTGGTGAAACCTACACTACCTTAGGGGAAAAATGTTAGTCATTCAAAAAGAAGTATAATATTAAGTTAAGTGTTGAGGAGATGATGATATCTTACATGTGAAGTAACATATTTAATTTTTTAAAAAAATTAATATAAATCTCATTACTTGGTTGTAGGAATTTATAGTTCAAGTGTATTATAGATATTCAAAACTATAGAAGTTAAATGTATAACTGACTATTGCCTAGACACAAGATATCAACAAACGAATTTTTGAACAGAATGAATTATTTCATTCAGATAGGTTGTCAATTATCTTCTTTTATATTAGAGAGAAAATTTCATTGCCTATGTTTCAAACACAAAAATTAAGCCTAACTCACACCAAATAAGATTATTGTTGATCTATATCGTAGAAGATTCATACAAGAATTTTGGTATTGAAATTCATATGATGCGTATAAGCCTCATTTTGACTCTCAATGTGGCCTATCTACAAGTTCCAACATAGTTGAGGAAGATAGAATTAGGACATTTGAGGACATATTTTATGATGCAACTAGGCCATAATTTCAATAATATATATAATAGTCCTTGAATAATGAGACATAAAACTTCTATGATTTGTTGCATGCTACGCAACAACTAATTTGGAATGGGTATACTACTTACTTAGAGTTATATGTTACTGTGAAGATGTTAAGCAAAAAAATAAAATATAATATACCCAAAGAATGCCTTAATTAATTTATTGGTCTATTTAAGAAAACCAACCTGGCATATAATATAATTCCAACAATTTATACCAGATAAAAATATTGGTTTTCAATATTAGTTTGACACCTATAAAAATAGATTGTTAGGTTGTGTTAACAGATACATGTACTGTTGGAATAATTTATTAGAGAATAGCCACCCAGACAATCAATCATAAATATTTTCAAGTTCAAGAAGAATATTGGTGGATGATCCAGTAGGGGTAGAGGTACTGGGAGACCTCCTCTTCACAACCTGCCACTTATACTCAGCCTAGTCGTCTTTTTCCTACAACTCTTATAAGGAGTCCTCAATTTCACTCTATAGACCTCCACTTTTCGTCACTAAACTCTACACAGACAGATCCCTTTTACTTGGACTACCCCCCACTATCTTCTCAAGGAGTCCTTACTACTTATTGCAATACGCCATACATTATGCCATTTTATTACCTACCATCCCCCTTAGCCCTTTGTAGTTGGAACTTCCACTTCAACTACGTTGGACCCTCCATATAGACTGCCAAAACATCGACTACAAAAGGGCTCATATTGATTCAGCCTAAGGGTGACACGTAAAAATATATTTTATATTACATATATATTTAATAATAATATTTTTAACTAAATATTTTGTGCAAATGTTACTCGTCAAAGTAGTCCAGGTACATGATACGATATATCAAATGGAGTAGGTTTGATGCTCCATATGTCTCTTAAAAGAAAATCTCAAAGGAAGTGCGTGACATATGGTTTAAGGAGTTTGAGATTAGTATTTGTAATATTATTAACATCTATCCATATTTTATTAAGCAAATAAAAAATAATTTTTATTCTAATTTGGTATATACAAGGATATTTGTATTGGCTTCTTAAGCATAATACTTGAATTAGAATAAATTTTGAGAAATGCATAGTAACTCACCGGTGAGACATATTCACATGCATTAGGAGGATAGGTGATCGACCGCTTTGGATTGTAGAGGGTGTATGGACCAAGCTCAGTAGTGTTTGGGACAGCCCAAATTATATAGTGATGAGGGAACAAAACAGACAGAATCGAGCTTCTGACGTCAAGGGCATGGGTAACTCCCTCTATACTGGGGGCTCAGTTCCACACATTTAGTACAAATGATTTGGTAAGAATTTTAATAGATTTTATTTATGTTTCTGATAATGAAAGCTAATCTAAGTATATTATATAATGAGATACTTGATAAAGAACTCATTGTAATTAAGTAATACTGTCACACTTGTAAATGGTAGAGGACCCGCAATTGGCAGATGAGTGAGCGAGGAGGGCATATATAAGTATATAAGATTACAATACTTATAGAAATATTATAAGTAATGATTATAAGATTATTAATATTATGTGATATTTTATATGATGAGTATACATGACTTTGAGAGAGCCAGGTTGCAGTTGGAGATGGATCCTCTGGGTTCTGACTATCACACTTAGTCGCAGGCAGTATGTGGAATGTAGAAGGGATTAGCTTACGGATTAGGCTCGCAGACCTATGCATATGAGAGACAATCATCTTCTTCCTTCAACTTCTCTACAAACTGCCATGAGAGTTTGTATAGCCAACAAGTGGATAATTTGATAATAGAGCTAGAAAATATCCAAAAATTATAAGAGGACATTAACATTTAGATATTAAATGAGCTTCGGAGAATAAGAAAGCATATTGGTGGAAATCAGCCTATGTTTGTATCTATTATGACTCAAAATTTTAAAAACTACATTTTTTTCCTACAATAGTTAAGAATTTATCCATTAGTCATTAGAAGCCCAAATCATAAATCTTCTTCTCCATAAAATCTCTATTATAATGTTTTAATTTTTCAAATTTTTTTATAATTTTTGGGCACTGAAAAATTTCCTTAAGAAATTGGGATTGGTTGGCACAAGTGGGGATTTTGAGACCGTAAGGTGTTCGTTTTGCAAACCGATTTCACAATTATTTTTTAAATAAAATGAGCTATTTTATGAATATTTTTTTTAAAAAAAAAATTATCTCCTTAAAAGAATTTCTATGAATTATATACTGGAAATTTATAAGAATATTATTATTTTATAAAAATATCTAAATCTAAAGTAACTTAAGTTTAAAGTCAATTAAATTCCTTTTAAATTTTTTTTTGGGACATTTAGGCCATTTAAGGCAAACTCACACACACAACGCATACACATAGATTCGAACCCTAAACCTTTGGAAGTCTAAGCTCTCAACCAATAGGCTAAGGAGAGCTGTGCAAATTCCTTTTAATTCATTTCATATGTTTAAGAGAAGACTTTTGGGAAATTGAGAAGAAAGAGAGGAGAGAGGAAAGAAGCTAAGTTTTGATAGCTATAAAGTGGTTTTCGTCTCTCGGCCTAGTTGAAAAATTTGCTTGTCTCGAGATATGTTACGTTTTTCCTATTTCTGAATTCAATAATTTTATATTTTAATTTTTTTATCAAATTTATATTTTCATTATAAAAAAATGAGGACAACTTTATTTTTATAAAACTTTTACCACGTAATTCTTTATATATTATAGAAATTATGATTACAAATATTTTGAGCATATTTTACAAATTTTTTACTAATTGATTTTATAAAAATAGTAATTTTTACATACTCAAAAATTTATTCTAACATCTATATAGACTACCGAGCAATGTTAACTCATCCATGCTTTTGCTTTTATTTTTAGGTCTGATGAAGGGTAAGGAGCGAACTGAGTAATTTGGACAGCAGACTCCGATCTATGTTGTAGGAATATTTTGGTTAGTTTTCATTTTTGCATGCTTGTCTTTTACTTTTTTTTATGCTCTTAGTTGCCAAATATTATTGTAGATAGATTTCAGATTATATATCTTTTGGATGATATATAAAAAATCATGTTGAGATTCAGTAGTATTTCATTTTATATTGTATTAAATAGTCGCTCTATGTAGTATATAAATTAGAAGTATTATTTTAGTACTTCTTCAACCAGATCTTGTGCTCAGTCTTGCCACAATCAAACACGGTATGACCATTGTGGTATCACGTCATATCAAGTTGGGATGTGACAGCATTAGCCGAGCAAGAGAGTGAGGATACAAATTTCACTTATATTGTATGTATAGGATTTTTGATGCATTTTATTTCTTTTGATATATAAGAACTATCGATACTTTAGCAGCATTGTAGTAATTTTAGAATTCTATGAAATGTGGTTATCTATTTGAATAGTTGGAATGTGATTGTACAAAAGTGTATTTCTTATGTTTATTTTAGCATTGTTTGTTGAAATATTAGAATTATTAAATATGACTTTTAAACTGCTTGTATAGTTTTTTGTTGAAAAGCTCAATAACTAATTGTAGGAGCTATCTTTTATTTATACTATAGGTTTTCGGCGGATTTGCACGAAAATTCCTCCGCAAAGGTTGAAACGGAGAACGAGTATTTTATTTTGTGATGGAACAATCTATCTTAAATTACGAGTGATTTGCGGTGGGAATTTCCGCCAAAAATTCATGACGACATTTCCACTGCAAATCCATCGTAATTTGCGATGGAATTTGCGACATCTGAAAAAAGGAAGGCGTTGTTTTCTTAAATATAATTCCGTCGTAAATCCACCACAATTTATTTGCGATGAATCCATTTCGTTGCAAATACTTTTGCGATGTGACTTTCATAGTCAGAATTGAATCCGCTACAAACAGAAATTTGCGATGGATTTTGCTTTCTTTTGAGATAAATTTTTCCGCCCAAAAACCCGACTTTCTATAGTGAAAGGTGATGTAAACTTTGAAAATGTCTTCATGAATTTTATTATTAGATAAGATGTCTAAAAGTTAAATTTATATATTTTTTTATGGTGGATGGGCTCCTCAATCATGACAAGAGCAATACCTTTTTTACATAATAAAGGTAGACTTCTTTGTATACTCATTGAAAATAATGTGATTGAAAAAGTTATCAAAATAAAAATATGATCTTCATTGAGGAGAATATCATAATTATTTATTTTAAATTTCTTAAAATCTAATAAGCAAACTTTGAGTTATAGTATTTTGAATACATCAAAAATTTACTTTATATCCTATTTATTTTTTATTAAATATTAAAAAAACAATGTATAATATTTTATATTTCATTTACTTTTAATTAAATATTAAAAATATATAAAATTTATAAAAGTAACATATAATGTAGCCATTTTATTTCGGAACAAATAGCCGTTAAATAGCCTCCAAAATATATTTCCACGTGAAAAATTCACTCCCGCCGCATTCCATAAATGGAGCACAAGCCACGTGTTCTACATGAGTTAAATAAGCCACCTGGCTGGAGGGGGCAGCATCCGTAACGTTAGCGCGCCACAGCAATGTTCTTCTCCCCCCACCCGCGGTTCTTCCCCCCGCCCCCTGTTTCCAGAAATGGAAGCAACAGCATTCACTTACCAAACCCCGTGATGAGAGATAGAGAGAGAGGGAATGGGCGAGAGAGTGGGAGTGAGCGAGTGATAGAGAGAGAGATAGCAAAGGGTGAAAGACTGCGGTTTTCTAGGGTTTTTTATATTTCTCTTCGTTCTCTGCTGTCGTACTCTCTCTCATGGATAAATGCGAAGACTCCATGATTGCCCGCGGGTTTCCCAATGAGTTGCGGGTGCTAGCTGTCGACGACGACGCATTTTCGCTCAAAATGCTTGAGCGGCTCCTCCTTGAGTGCGGATACAAAGGTCCGGATTTTTCGAACTTCTTATGTTTGCTGATTGATTGGCTTAGTAGTTTTCGCTTAATCTTTGCTGGTTTGTCTAGTTTGTTGGTAAATTATCGTATGTGGGTTTGTTGACTTATGGTGAATTACTGTAGTAGGGACTAATGAGACTTAGGTGGCAGAGTTAAGAAAAAATGTAGGATTTTAAAATTTCAGCTGTTTGGTGGGAGGAAAAATAAATGAAAAGTAATTTGTTGTGGAATTTGAATCATCTCACTTGGGGGCTATGTGGTTGCAAGTAATCCTATTCTAAAGTAAATCAAATATATGACTTCTGAAAATCTTGATGTTTAAGTGGAAGTAAATAAAATGCAGAGTAAAATTTTAATTTATTTGGAATTCACTATCTAATTCATTTTCATTTTACTTGGAATCCATTTGATTTTGGCAAATGCTAAATACACCGCTTGTGTAAAGCATTGTACGCCATCGATGTCGTTGTCTGTCTCTATTGCCAGCTGTTGCCTAGAGTCACTCCCATTTGTTGCCCGCCACCTATGGTCTGCCACCACGACCGCCATCGCTACTGCCGGCCCGCCTTGTCGCCAAATTTTATATTGAATTAATTTTTCTTTAAAATAAACACATAAAATAAACTTATGCATTAATAATAACATAACCAAAGAATTCAAAAATATTTTAATGTATTATATTTACCTTATAATGTATTCATTTTATTCTACATTCTTTTTCAATAAAACAAACATATCCAACTGGCCAACTTCTTTAATCTTGCTCTTTGAGATCACAATGATCCCTTAAAAGTACAAATCACAAGCTCTCTCAATAGCCACAAATACAAATACAAACAATATAAGGTATTAGAGAAACAATAAGACAATATCAAGTGCATGGTCGCAAGGAGAAATCTCACAATGGTTTTTTAAATCAAGCAACAACTTATCTCTCCAAAAAAAAATTTCTATCCCACCTCTCTCACTAATTTGTTAACTTTCTCCTTTCTCGTGCTCTTTTTAAGATGAGAAAAAAAATTTTTATATTTAGTGCCTCTAGAAAAAACCCTAATACAATAATAAAAACAAAGTTCTATGTGATTGTATTTATATCATACAGTATGATTAATTCAATCTAAATCATATCCCATCGGCTCTTAATTTTAGTTGTTTACCTAGACTAATTAAGAAAACCTATCACATAATATGATGTGCATCATTCAGTCATTCATTTAAAATTTGAATTAATTTAATTAAAGTAATTAATTTGGTGGTTTAGCTCAAATAACACTGATCATATAATATGATTTTTATTGTATAGCATGATTAGTTCAATTTTTGAAAGTTTGTAATTAATACAAATTTATCTTATTTAGGAATATAGATTAAGACATATTGTGTATTTGTACATTACGATATAATCATATAGAGGGATCCGTTATGATTTGTATTAATATTAAAAAAAAAAAACTTATTTTGACTTAAACCTTTTGCACGCGTGTGTGCGCACATTATCTTGTAATATTTAAACCTGAACACATATAATAAAGATTCATTAAAAAATAAAAAATAAAATTTTGATTCCTTAACTTGAATTATTCTGGCTAAATTGATTTCCCCAACTTAATTGAATTTTCAATTGCTTTGTTAACTTTAGCTTCAAATAACCTTCAAATCTTGTGTCTACCTAGAAATGTACTTAATATTGTGAATTCTCTACCAATGTATACCTACAATGTTAGTACTAAACATCTACTACAAATAAATATTAATTAAAAATAGGTTTATCAAATTATGTTTGTGATCATTAAGCATTATAAATATACGTAGACTCATAGGTAGCAGTAAGTATCCAAATATGCTATATTTACTTTACATTATTTAAAATACCCCTGAACTCTAAAAACTTGCCACCAAACAACCCTTAGTGAGGGTTTTGAACCATGTGTTTTTTGTAGAAAACATAAGTTCTTTTATAAGCTAATTGAATATTAGTTAATGTATGATTCTTGTGGATATAAAGATTTTAGTTTCAACAAAGCGATAATAGTGTCAGCAAATAAAGGATGCACCTTTCTAGAGGGCCAAAGGCTTGCCTTAGTGAGGAGGCAATCAAATAGGTTTTCCTGCCATTGGGACAACTTGTCGAGGGCCATGGGCTTACCCAAAAAGAAATCTATCTTTAAAATTAGCTCTTTACCTCTACTTGTGAATTCGTTTTAGCAATTGTGTGAGAAAAAATGCTTTTAATACTTCATTATGTTATCACTATATGTGCATTTATATGTCACTTGCTTTTCTTTGATAGCTTAAGTTGCTTGATGATCCTTATCTTGGTATTTTGTGATCAATTTTGTTAAGAGAGACGACTATAACAGTTTTTTAATAGTCCTCAACCACTAATATTGAAAGGGCTTGTGGTGCTCTATCAATTAATACCTAACAATTGTTGTTTTCCTTGCCTTTGGAAAATTTCTTTGGATTCCTCTATAAGACTTCTTGTGGACAGTTCTGATTTGCTCTTTATTCCTCTTGATTTATGGTCAATTGGATTCACAATTCTTCTTGCAATTCTAGTGTCCCATATATGATTTCTTTATTTGCTTCTTGTTAGATGATGACTTTTCCTCTTTATTGATAGATAATCTTTGGTTGTGTAAGTTATACTTGACTGTTAGCAAGGCTTCTACTCCATGAGAGAATATAAAATGCATCTATTTTATTGAAGATAACAGAGTTAGTTGTAATGCCCAAAGCCCTATAGGCAACATCTATCTTATTGAACTCGTAAGTTCCACTTTTGAAGTCCGGCTCTGCATGTCCTCAAGGCGGGGATTGACAAGACTTCCACCTTGTGCTAAATTACCACAATAATAATTTGAGCATAATTTTCTAACCAAGCAAGTTTGCAATCAAATATTTGATCTTGATACTCACAATGATATTTTATCTTATAAATGCAATTGCAAGTCTTAATAACATATCCAATCCTCTACAAACAAACTAGCAAGTTGATAAGGTCCAAATCAATAAAATGAAAGCATTCAAACACCCCTATGATGTGCGCAGTCATCATTCATCATAATCAAAGGGGTCAACTTCAAAAAAATTAATCTCTCATTTTTAAATACAAATAATTCAGAAACTCGCCCCCCATTAATTGTCATGTTGAATGTCAATATCAATAAGAGGGAATCTTATTTTCATAATGCCCCCAAATTCCATAGCTAATCATTTCAGGCTTAAATTTTGGTAAATATTTAAAATCAAATATAATTAAAAAAATTAAGTGAAATTAACTGCCTCAAATTTTAAGTAACAATCATCCACCCTTCGCAATTATTTTTGTGGGTGACAAATTTAAAAATAACTTTTAGCTTATTAAGAGCTCATATATTGTCAAATGTATCACTGTGTTTACTCTCAAATAATCTCTCTTTAATAGGACATGACATATGTCCTCTAATCGATTATTCTATCGCCAAATGATACTACAGAAAAACTGTTATGATCGGGGCCCTCTGACTCAATGATTGTCATAAAATTGCATCATTAAATTACGGTTATGGCCAGAGCCGATAAACTCTCTAATGGCTTAAAAACCTTTGAGTTGTTAATCATAGAATGCACTTGATAGGGAACAAAGCTTTCTATTAACTATAATCGATTTAAACCTATCTCCTTAGAAAAATATTCACCTAAGGTCTATAAAGTCTCCTTAGATGATACAACCCATAGCTACCAATAAATATTTTTTGGTTAGCTTAGGTGAACTATCTTTTTTGACAAAGTAGACCGAGGTCCATGAGAACTTGGGGCGACATGGTCATACGATCTTAATTCTCTTAGGAAAGCCAATTGTGAATTTTAGGAGCCCACAATTAGTTGTCATTTTCTCCCTCTATGGAGCATCTTTACCCTCTCCACAACCACTTCTATGTCCCGGATAGCGCATGCAAAGGATCTAAACACTTCATAAGCTCTTGGCCCGAACCCAAACCCAAACTTGAACTCGCCTAATCCATCCCTTAGGGCAAGAAATCAATCTTTTTTAAGTTAGTGTGAAATTTTTTGCATATTATTATTATTAGCTTTTTATAAGGCAGAATATCTCCTTAATTTTTTCTCTTACCTTTGTTCATTTAAGTATTATCCATTATGATACTAATTAAGTAAATGCAACCACAAAAGCTTTCAAGATTATATGAATAATAAAGAGCTGCAGCTGTAGCAAAGATAAAGGCAAATACAGAACAGAGATAATTTGGAGAATTGGAATTGTAATTGTTACAACTGTAGTTACTATGAACATGGTATTTATAATAACAGAGTCACATGGGGAGATTAATGGCTAAGATTTAAAGTAGGCATCTAATGAATGCCGCTAAAGTACGTCAAGTCCGTTGAGGAGCAGGGGTTAGTGGAACAGCTTTCTGCAGATAATGATGCCGCATATGCCAGATAACAAATAGATGAGAGATACCATAAGTATGTTGAGAGAAGAAATTAATCAAATCAGAAATGAAGTAGAAGAGAATATCCATTACTCTCCAACATATAGAGAAACAGATCTAATGGGTAACTCCATTCTCCCCGCTACATGTGAAGCAACACCATGTGCATCCCTTATAATTACAATCACACCTCATGATCTTACTTCAATGGATTTTCAGTTATAATAATTACTTTAAATTTTATTTAACCAAACTTGCTTGCTGGTGTTATGATAGCGCAGTTTGAAACTCTTACCACCACCTGTGCAAATAACAAGGTTTCTCTTTGAGTTTTCATTGTAATGGAGTATGAAATTTATACTTGAGGGTAGTGGTTATGAAGAGGATTATTCCGGAATTAATCTGTTGCAAAGAAGTTGAAACATCACTTAATTTGGCTTGGTGACTAGCCTTTTCTTCCGTTTGGCAAGCTTCAAAATTATCTTGTGTTTTCTTTTATTACACTCAAATTAGCATTAGCTGTTGTTTTCTTCCTCTCCCAAGCATCCTCAGTCTCTCCACAACCCACCCCAATAGCCCAAGCAAAACTTCTATTCACTTTGGAAGCTCTTGGCCCCAACCTCCCACACAAAATTGAGCCCTCTTAATCCATCACCTTCTTGCCTTCACTCCTCTCACCACCTAACCACAATCCCTAGACCTTATTCCACATCTTAGGGGCTATTTAGCTTGCTTAAAAAGGAATGCAATGTAAAATTAATACAGTGTATTTGAAATACCTTGATTTAGTTTGGATGAATGCAAAATAAATACGGAAATTAATTTTTTTGTTTGGTTTGAAGTAAAATAAATACAGTGTAAAGTCCAAAGATAGGGTGGTTAGTGGCGGTGGCAGGCAGTGATGGCAACCAACGGCAGTGACCAGCGCTGATGGTGGCCAGCTGCAATGGCTGCCAACCGTGGCAGCGGCGACAGCAGCAATAGTGGCGTTTAGGGATGGAGGTGGTGGCGGTTGGCGGCAGCCGGCAGTTGGCAATGAAGTTCTAGTATATTTGGAAATCACGCAAATCTGATGAATTTCAAATACACCAAGAATAAATTAGAGGAAGAATTCCAAATACACCAAAACTTTACAGTATATTTTGGTTTACTTCAAATCAACATCAATATTTTTCAAACTCCTGCATTTAGAATACTTTACACTCATTTTAATGTAAACCAAATAGCCTCTTAAACTATTCTTAATTGAGCCCTAGTCTTCACCAAAGTTGTCCCAAGCTAGATTTCTCTCTTCAGCTAACCCATAATCCTTTTCCACCCTTAGGTCTAACACTCTGAGCCTCCTTTTTTTCCACATGAACTCACCACCATCATAAAACCATCAGTTGCACCTCATTTATCTCACCACTAGGCACCCTACTATCTATCAATTTTCATTGCTTGCTTTACCTGATTTGCATGATTTATTTGGCGTGCAGGAAGAGATTACCGACTCTTGGTTATGCTAATTATAGGTCCATTGATGATGTAAACATGAGATATCTTAATTTCAAACCGTATGATAAGGCAAGACATAATTAAATTTTGAAAATATTCCCACAATAACCTTCAAGTACTTTAATAAATTAACTGCAACGAATTAAATAAGTTAAATGTTGTTGAATGCGATAAATTATTTGATGCAACGCATCAAATCATCCATAAGCAAAGCCCTATGATAGTTGAAAGTTAATTGAAAGGTGGCTCTAAGTTGGATCTTATCCAAGCTCATTTTGGCTGGGCTTTTCTAGTTTAAAAAATTTTAAATTGAAGAGGTGGAACCATTCAAGTTATTTTGTAAGGCTTCTCCAATAAATCAAGTCCAAACTCACATGAATCAAAGAAGATTTCAATAAATTTTATGCTAGATCCAAGCAAAGTTACAACAAATGTTTGTTTTTGTGTGAAACTTTGTGGTTGAGCACTTGAATAATCTTTGTAATGAGGTTTTCTTCTTCTTATCCTATTATTATCTCTCTCCCCTCCATGCCTAAACCCTAAAGAAATAAATCCAGAAATCACCTGAAAGCTCTTGGCCTCGCCATAGATCCTAAATCCTAAGCTTCTGAGCTCTCAGGTTTCATCCTTACACAAACCCTAAGCCAACACCGTTACCTCCACAAGCCTCCAGACTCCAGTAGCCTTCCCTCTCCATCTACAAAGTGTTATTTACCCTAAACCTTTATCATGCCTCTTGATCTATCCCCTTTTCCAATCATTACCCGATCGAGTCCCACATCTACCTTAATTTCATAATTAACTTCCTTCATCAAGGTAACCTCTAGGCCTCCACAATTAACCCACCCAAATCTAGCCCTAGCCTCATTCCAAGTCCTCAAGTGTGTACTCAATGATCTTCTATCTTTAGAAGAAAGATCAAGCAATTCCACTATAAAATCCACCACCACCGTTTCACTATAAATTCCACCACAACTCTACTGATATTGGCTGCAAGTTCTTACCATTTAATCCAATCTAAACAATCTAAATATTTTCAATAAAAGGATGATGAAACAAACTTGATGCTACTGAGATCACAAAACACACAAGAAAAAGAATGATAAAAAGCTTGTGGATCTCATAATTGTGCTTGGATATATTTGTTTTGAAGTGGTGAGCTTGTGTGATAATATTTTTTAGAAACGATTAGAGGTGACAGTTTATTTTCTTTGATATGAATTTGTCAGGTAAATTGAATATTTTGAAGGTTCTTTTGGGCATTAAGAATTTGAGCAAAATAAAGTGAAAAAACTGCTGAAAATCTCAAATCAACGAACATTGATTTAGAAATTAGAATCAACTCATAAATTACTTGTAATTCATTTCACTTCCTTTACTTTCTCCTAATCATAACATTGCTCAAGTATTCATAAACAATCTTAATTCTTTTGCAGTTACCATTGCCCAGCATGCACATGATGCTTTGAAACTGCTAAGAGAGAACAAAGATATATATGATCTTGTGATTAGTGACGTTAAAATGCCGGACATGGATGGGTTTAAGCTTTTGGAGATTTTGGGCCTTGAGATGGACTTGCCTGTAATTAGTAAGCAAATAACCCTCCAAAATAATTTCATTCTCTTGTTATTTTATCACTGTATATCCTAGTACCAATTTCTTTTGCAGTGCTCTCTGTAGATTGTGATTTTAAGAGTGTGATGAAAGGAATAATGCATGGAGCGGTTGACTACCTTGTTAAACCTATACGGCTAGAGGAAATTAAGGTCATCTGGAAACATGTGGTCAGGAAATCATTGAAGGAAAAGAAAGGTTCTTATGATCTTTGGAACAAACTGGATCATGCAAGGACATCACAAGATGTTCCGATAAAAGATTTCAAGAGCCATGGAAAGGAAAGAGATCATGATGACAGTGATGACTCTGATGATGAAGCGACTGCACAAAAGAAACCTAGAGTTACATGGACCGCTGAGTTGCATGCTGAATTCATCAATGCTGTCAACCAACTAGGGCTTGATCGTTAGTAAACATTCATGCATTTTATATTTTCCATGGTTATCTTTTGTAATCTTAAAACCATTCTTCTTTCTCTCAGGGGCAGTACCAAAGAAAATACTTGATATCATGAATATCCCAGGGCTTAGCCGTGAGAATGTAGCCAGTCATTTACAGGTTAGGCAAAATACCAACTTTTCTTAAGTGCTATAAATCTAAAAATGGTGTTTTGCTTAGTCTATCTTAGTAAAATTTGTTCATTACAGCTCTCACTGATGTAGCTTTGCCTTTCCTGATTATTCATAATCTAGTTACATGGTCAAACTAAAGCAACTTTTTTTTTTGGCAGAAGTATAGGAGAGGTCTTAAAAGGAATGGAATGGGACTTAGCGAACACTTCAATACTTATGCTGGCACAAGTGTATATGCTGGGAGCTCAGATTTCATGACTCTTAACAGTCGATGTTCAGCCATCAGCTTCGAAAATTTTGGTGTCAATGGTTGCAAAACTATGCTTGCACCTTCCACGTACTATCCTGCTCAGCAATTTCCTAGTGGCCGTGCTACCATGCAACCAACATGGTTTACTCATCCTTTTAACGGTCAGAATGATTTGAATCGAAAATATGCAAATAATACAAAGTCAAGCGAAGTGATAACTGGACCACAACATTCAATTAATCCACAAACAGACCAATTGGTAACTGAAAACCCAGGTCTTATACGAAATTCCTTAGTGATGAATGCACCAACTCAAGCATATAATGACTTAGGCTTTCAGTCTTTCCTTCGAAGGTCAAATCAACTGAATTCTTATACACAGACTTGTCAACTTCCTTTGCCCGCTGATCTAAACTCTTGCCTAAGTTCAGCCAACCAACTCGGATATGCAGAAGGAAGTCCAAAAATTGGCACATTGTTCAGCAATATCCACTTGGAAGGATGTGATTCGGATGACAACTTGTCGACGGAGTTGAATACAATGCTTCCCTGTAAGTAATTTAAGGCCAGAACATTAAGTTGTTGGGTTCATTTTCCTCTATAATGTTCGATGCAGCCATCAACTTTGATTGTTTTCTTTGCTGATAACCATCTCTTCTTCATGCAGCGGAACAAAAACAGCAGCAGTTTAGTTCTTGCTCTGGGTTAGATGTAGAAATGGGAGCAATAAATGACACTTCTTTGGTGGATGCTTACAGCAATATCAATGAAAATCTCAATCAAAGAAGCCTTTTAAATTTTACAACTGTTTCTACAAGGAGTTCTTCCCCTGAAATTATTGCATGTTTAAATGATGTTGGGTATGAAGATGATCTTCATGCAGCACTCAGGCAGGTATGTCGATTCGTTCTTCTAAGGGAAAAATCATTTTCAACTCTAACCAATGCGTTCATGGTTTTCTTTCCTGGAAATGTCATATAAGGCATGCCTAATTTCTAGTTTGTTAAATTATACTTATTAAATTATATTTTTAATTATACTTAGTAAATTATAAAAATATTGTTTTCTGCTTCCAAATTTAATCAGTTCATGCTCCATTAAGTATGCTATTAACTCTATTCCTATATGCTATTAAGTATGCTATTAACCAAATGACCAAATCTTTTCCAAAAAAATAATGCATGTTGTTCTATATCTCCAAGAATCTAGGAACTTTTACTTGCATTATATCATTTGGTCTACGTACCGAAACTGATAACATTCGAGATTATGCAAGATTATATACGAAAGATCCTTTTTTGGCTCTCTCTTCAGCCCTATGTCTCTTATCCCTAGGGGTCTTCCTCCACTGGCAGGTTTTTTTGGAAAACTCTATCTATTATGGTGTGGATGGCAGGCAGGCCTATATTTCTTGGTTTCAATAGGACTCCTTACGAGCGTTGTTTCTATCTATTATTATCTAAAAAAACATTCTGAAGATTCATAATTTACTCACATTATAACCCCTCCACATTCTTTAGAAAGTATGAACAAAGTGCACACTGCTCAGAGAAAAAGAACTGGTGAATCAAAATCAGATGCATTTTAATTATTTAAGGTATCATTCTGAATAACTTAGCCAAAATATGCAAAAAGAGACAATTAGAAATATACATTGACTACATTGTAGTTCCCCCTATGGATGCCCACCAAATTCCTAGTCCAATTTACAGTAACTCAAAGAAGTAAGAAAAATCAAACAATGTTCGTCAAATTTCTTGAAAAAAATAATTTTGAATTTAATGTATCTTATGTTCATAAAAAACATATCTTTAGATCCGCTTGTTGTATTTGTTAGCATACCTCAACCTCTGCTGCACTAAAAAGCCAAAGGGACCACTAGGATGCTCAGCATTATCTCTGCTCCTCTGCATATAACGCCTCCATACTTAGACCGAACTAACGGCTCTGCATTATCTAACAGCATGTCGGTTGTCTTCCTATATTACTCACCATCTAACATTTTTCTTCAATATGAGAGTTTGCATATTCAGCTACAGTATTCATAACGTTCTCCTCTTCTATGCATCTGAGTTCTTCAACACTTTTATAAAATCTTTCATGGTATCAGAGCCTGTGCTTCACCGCTCTTAGACCTACTCACATTCTCCCATCCTCTCTTCCAATGGCCGATCAAGATTCATCAGCTCCGATTATATCAAACTCCTCTCCCTGCAGCCATGGCAGAAATGATGATACATGCGCCCCTGAAGTTCCTTATGAACAACCTCAAACTCATTGTTCATACCTCACCATAAACAATTACACTATTTAGAGACTCCAAGTATATCAACTTTTCTTTGCCAGTGGTTTTGAGAAATATCTCACTAGGGAGCATGCATGTCCACTTGAAACAACTTCTGCCGGAGCAGCCTCAGATCACCGGTTGTGGTTACTGATTGATCAAAACCTCATCTCGGCTCTTTTCTCAACCATCTCACCAGCAATCCTTCTCTATATACTCAGTCTCTCCACTTCACACGACATTTGGATGACCATTAAACTTCGTCTTCAACCCACGAACGTGTTATTCAACTCAAAAGATAACTTCATCGTATTCAGATGCATGACGCACTATAACCCAATATCTTGCTCAAATCAAATCTCTAGTGGATAATAGAGCTGTTGTCGGATCTCACATTGATGTTGAAGACATCATTATGTACATACTCAACGGGTTGCCTCCCTCATACAACTCTTTCAAGACTGCAATACGCACCTCCCTCCAACCAATCAGCCTGGATGCCTTATACTCCCTCTTATGTAGTGAGGAGATCAACCTTCAAGCTGAGCTACAGAGAGATCTCATCCCTCCTTCAGACACCTCCGCTCTCTACTCCTCCAGGAATTCGGCTCGTGGCTGCTCGTCACATCAGAACCGTGGCAGAGGTCATACACCCAGTTCCGCCGCCCAACAGTTAATGCCAGACCCCCAACCTCTTCAACGATACTGACTCAACGCCCTTTATGTCATATATGTGGCAAAGTTGGGCACTCCGCTCTATTATGATGGCATTGCTACAACCTACAATACGCCCCACCTTAGTCTTCGTCCATTCGTGGCATGTTCGCTTCCCACAACCTTCCATTAAAATAATAGGTTCTAAACTCGGGAGCTTCCAACCATCTAACAGTAGATGTCAACATTCTCCATCACTCACTGCCTTATCAAGGAACAAACTTTATTTCAGTAGAAAATGGGAAATCCTTACCCATTCAACACAGCGGACAAGACCTTCTTCCACTCTCAGACACCAGTTGTAAGCTTCTTCTTCATCATCTACTTCATGTTCCCTCACTTTCGCACAGCCTCCTTTCTATTCATAAATTAACTTCCGATAATCCTTGTACCATTTCATTTAATGCCACCAAAATTTATCATAAATGACTCGGAATAATCATGTTCTACTTCATGGCCGTAGTCGTGATGGCATCTACCTCGTCTCAACCAGTCCGCAACCCACCTCGCTCGCTCTCCAAACAAAGCTGGCCTCAACATCTCTCTAGCATGCTCGCTTGGGCCATCCCAATCAGCAAGCCATCCACAAGTTATCTCAGTTCATTCCATCTTTATGTCTGTCGTCATCTCATGTTTATGCAAGTCTTGTAATGTGGCTAAAAGCCACTAACTATCTTTTAATTATGCTTTACATAGTACTTCTCAACCTTTTGCCCTCATTCATTCAGATGTTTGGGGGCTTGCTCCTGTTTCTTCCATTTCAGGTTATCGCCATTATGTAATTTTCATAGATGACTATATGCAATATAATTGGCTCATTCTTATGATTTCAAAAGAATAAACTCTATCTAAATTTTAAGCTCTAACAAAACTCATTCATGCTCAATTCAATAAAAACATCACTGCACTTTTGATTCGACGCAGGTGGCGAATTTTGCAGTCATATGTTCAAGAAATTCCTCCTCGATCATGGTATCACCCATCAATTCAGCTGTCCCTACACTCCTGAAAAGAATGGCGTTGCCGAATGCAAGCATCATCATCTCCTTGATACCACTCGCACCCTCTTACATGCCGCTACATTGCCCCTACATTTTGGGTTGAAGCGTTGCTCACCTCAAACCACCTTATAAACAGGTTATCTTCAAAAGCCATCAATCTTAAAATTCCCTATCACTTACTCCACAACAAATTTTCGGCTTACACCCATCTCAAAATATTTGGTTACCTATGCTTTCCCTGGCTCCAACCACTTGCTCCTAGCAAACTCCATCTTCGCTCCCATAAGTGTCTATTTCTAGGATACTCTACCTCCCATAAGGGCTATAGGTGCCACAACATAAAACCAATAAGATTCATATCTCTCGTCACTTTGTTTTCCATGAACACATCTTTCCCTACAATCATTCAACCATATCTCCTACCAGCTCCCACACTCCACCACCTACCTCTCCATTTTTACTAATTCCCCATTCCTCCCTATAGACCCCTTCTCAACTTCCTACACCTTCCCTCACACTATCAAATCCCTCCTCTCCCAACCAACCACACATGCCTCCAGTCAACTACAGCCGACTCACGGACAAATACCGTAGTTGCCTACGAGTGCTGAAGGTCAACACACAATGGGCGTGATGAATGGATAGATGTGCCTTCAATTGCTATAGTTGCTAGTTCAAGGTAGTGGCCACTGTTTTTGAAAATATAGGGCATCATAATGGACACAGTCATCAAAGGTTGAAATGATTGATTCTTTATTTAAACTGACACCAAAAGAATGATGATGAAGACATCGTTAGGTAGTTACCTATTAATTTCTACATGAGTTTTGGGAAGAGAAAATCAAATCAAATCATTATTTTCAAAGATGTAATGAGTGAGTCTCAGTTCAACCAGATTCTGAACATTGAGTTGGATAAGATTATTGAGGCTTGTAAGTTTCTTGGTGAACAGTCTTCATGAACTCAACATGTAACTTACGGGCAAATATCGAAGCACTACGACAAACGCAAACTTCTACGAGCTACAGTAGAAAATCTGTCATACACCCTGCGTACGCCTATAATCAAAATATAAAGTAACTATATCAGGTGTAAATGCCGATGAGTTACTGTGGGAAACTCATCATGTATATGACAGGCCATCTACAAGCATCTATAAATGTAAATAATGAGATTCGTTAGTGCACTACAATCCACCTGCAGAAAGCAACAAGTAGTGTACGACAGTCTATCTATATAAAACGGGTCAACGCATAAGGACCACGATAGACACGAACATCTACGAGCCGCCGTAGAAGACCCGCTAATACTATATAAATACCCCTCATATGTTCACTACAATTTGTATACACAAACACCAAGAAATGTATGTATAATCATACACCCGCATCGGCCCCGGCAAGCGTGTTGTAGGAACACACGTGACATTTAGGGATGCTGCGTGGGTCAATAAATTTGAACTCAATCCTCCTAAACAGGTAAATAAGAGTCGACAAGGTTCAGTAAATAATTATAAAATGCTCCCAAACACTCTCATGGTCCTGAAGAGCGTGTTGTAGGAACACACGTGATGTCTAAGGATGCTGCGCATGTTAATAAATTTAAACTTGATCATCTTAAGCAAGTAAATAGGAGTCGACAAGGCTCAAGAAATAATTATAAAATGCCTCCAAGCACCCATATGGGCCCCGGCGAGCGTGTTATTGGTATACATATAATGTCTATGATGCTGCGCGGGTCAAAAAATAAACCCAAATTCGATCTCAATCCTTCTATGCTGGCAGATAGGAGTCGACACACCTTGAACCATCAAATAAATATACAATCACGATATCGACCGACATATTTGTTTTATACATTCATGTAAGGTCTTCAAGATTGATAACCAAGAAAATTCATTCAGAGGCATAAAGCCTATTAAGCTCGATCCTCTGTCAACAACTAACAGAGTCGATAGGGTTCAATCAATAAAATACAATTTCCCATAAAACACCCCAATGATGGTTATGTTGAATGTTTATATCAACCAGAGTGGTCAATTCCAAAAATTCAAAATACTCCCTAAATACTCAAATGCCCAATACTTAAAATCCAAAAATTTTAAGAATCATTCAAGTTTAGAATATTTTAAATTGAAATAATCCATAAAATCACTTAAAACAAACCTATCCACCCTCCGTAACAGTTTGTCAAGATGGACAAATTGAAAATCACTTCAACTCACAAAGAGCTAATGTCTAGTCAAGAATATCATTATGATTCATTTTCAAACAGTTTCCTGCCAGCGGAGACGTGGCATGTGTCCTCTAATCGACGTTTTTTCCATCAAATAGCACCGCAGGATAAACGGTTATGACCGAGGCTTTCTAAACCGAGTGGTTTGCCGTCAAATGGCACCACTAAGTTATGGTTCTGGCCAGAGCCCATATGCTTTCCGATGTCAACAAATCCTTGAGATATGAATCAATAAGATATAATTGATAAGGCACAGAGCCCTATGTTAGCTAAGGTGAATTCTGATAGAAAATACTTGAGTTCGCAAGTAACCTTAAGGTAATACTTGAGTTCACAAGCAAAACTAACCCAAATCGGTGAACAAACAGCGACTGGACTGCTGTCCACAGCAGGAAAATAATAGCAAACTGCTGTTTACAGCAGAAATCCAGAGGAAAACTGAAGGAAAATTCAAAGCAAGACTTGTATTCCACTAGACGATGAGTAAAATAGAAAAGATACAATTGTTCTTCAATCCGAGAGGAAGAACAACTCTCCAAATCTCCGGCAACGCCAAGAGTCCAAAGCAAAAGAACCCTAGATCTCATATTACAATTCAAATTCAAGATAATCCTAATTCCCTCATATTCCCCTAATTGAACATCAAAGTAGAATTACAACTTACCTAATCAGCCATTACATTTAAATCTTTTCTCCCAAAAATTGCATTAAGCCCATTATGGGGCCCACAGGAGTTCTGCCCCCCTCTCCCTGTTTCTTCCGCCAAACAAAAAACCTAGATCGATCCAGGTTGGACTGGACCTGGACCGGTTCAGCCTGCCACTCCTGGGTCGGCGTAGGAACAGGCGCAACATTACTCCCCTCCACAAAACTCACCTTGTCCTCAAGGTGAAAAGAGAGAAATTGCTCTTTCACTCTTTCAAATGGTTCCCAAGTAGTGTCGAAATCAGGTAAATCCTTCCATCGAATCAACACTTCTTTATTGCCCTCTTTATCATATCTTACCCCTATAAGCTCCAGGGGTTCTAAAGTCACTTCCAACTCCTCCGTCATTGATGCTAGTAACTCTGCACTAACTGCATGCTCTTTTAGAGCTCTCCTCAGTTGTGACACATGGAACATCGGGTGTATGGTAGCGGAGGCGGGTAACTTCAGACAATACGCCACAACACTGATCTTCCCCAATATCTCATAAGGACCAAAATACCTTGGAGCCAGTTTCTCGTTCTGCTTGTTAGCCACTGATTTCTATTTGTAGGGCCTTAGCTTCAAGAACATCTTCTCCCCCACTTCAAACTGCATGTCCCTCCTGTGTGAATCCGCCTGTCTCTTCATAATTTGTTGTGCCCTCTATAGATGTTTCTTCAACTTTTCTAGCACCTTGTCCCTTTCCTCCAAGTACTGCTCCACTAACGACACTGGTGTGCTTCCCTTCCCATAGTGCACTAGGTGTGGACGGTCTCTGCCATACATCACCTTGAAAGGCGTAATTTGAGAAGCAGAATAGTACGAGGTATTGTACCAATACTCGGCCCTAGGTAACCACTTCGCCCACATCCGCGGTGTTTCTGAGGCAAAATACCTCAAATATATTTTCAAGCTCCGGTTTACCACCTCCGTTTGTCCGTCTGTCTGTGGATGGTAGGCAGTACTTCTCTTGTGAATCGTGCCCTGCATTCTGAAATGCTCCTTCCAAAACTGGCAAAGGAACACTTTATCTCTATCAGACACAATTGACTCAGGAACCCCATGTAATCTCACCACTTCCCTGATAAATGATGTCGCTACTGATACTGCGGTGTAAGGATGTTGTAATAGAATAAAATTGGGCATACTTGCTAAGTCGGTCCACCACTACAAAAATGACTGTGAATCCCTCTGAGCGGGGGGGAGGGGCGTCAATGAAGTCTATAGATACTTCCTCCCATATTTGTTTGAAAGTGCTAATGGTTGAAGTAGCCCTCCTGATGCCATCGTCATATATTTATTTCTCTAACACACCTCACACCTTGCCACCTTCTCTTCCACATCCTTATACATCCCCTTCCAGTAAAGCTCCGCTGTCAGCCTTCTGTATGTCTTCTGTACCCCTGAATGCCCCCCACAGCACTGCCGTGAAATTTTTATAGTAAGTGGGGAATGTGTGCTGATGTTCGTGGCATCACGAACCTCCCCTGATGTAACAACTTCTCCCCCTCCAAATAGTACCCCGAATGGCTACTACTATCCTTCCTCAAGTCTTTCTTGATTTTCTTCAGTTCCTCGCTCTGAAGGTTTTCTTCTTTGATGGCCCCCCAGTTAACCCTCAGTGGTACTGAGACTGCCAACTCCTGAATTTCCCCAACACATCTGGATAAGGCATCGGACCGCCTTATTTTTCCACCCCTGATCGATACTAGATCTCAAAGTCATAGCCCAAAAGCTTTGACAACCACCTATGATGTTCCTCGGTCACTATCCGTTATTCCAACAAGTATTTTAAACTCCTCTGGTTCGTACGAACAATGAAGTGTCTTCCCAAAAGATAAGGGCGCAATTTTTGAATGGCTAGGACGATGGCCATCAGCTCTCTCTCATATATTGACTTCAATCGAGCTCTGGTCGATAACACCTGACTGAAATAGGCTACAGGCTTGTGATACTGCATCAACACTGCTCCCAAGCCATATTCTGACGCATCAGTCTCTACTATAAAGGTCTGGCTGAAATCTGGAAGAGCTAACACTAGAACCGTCGTCATGGTTTTTCTTAATCTCTCAAAAGCCTGGGTTGCCGCCTCTCCCCACAAAAAATTATCCTTTTTCAATTGCTCCGTCAAAGGCCACGCGATGGTACTGTAGCCCTTCACAAACCTCCTTTAGTAACCAATCAGATAGGAAACCCCTCAACTCCCTTATGTTCCTAGGCCTTGGCCAGTTCTGCATGGCCTCAATCTTGGACTGGTCGGCTGTCATTCCCTCTTGAGACACCACATGTCCCAAATATTCCACCCTAGACTGGGCGAAACTGCACTTCTTTAGGTTAGCTTTCAGCTGATGTTCTTGTAGGATCTTCAGAACCTCCTTCAAATGCTCCAAGTGCTCCTCCGTTTGGCTGTACACCAAAATGTCATCAAAAAAGACCAGCACAAACTTCCTGAGATGCTGCCGGAATACTCTGTTCATCAAAGAATGAAAAGTAGTAGGGGCATTAGTGAGCCCGAAAGGTATCACCAAGAACTCGTAATGCCCCTCGTGCGTCCTGAAGGCCGTCTTCTGAATAACCTCCTCCATTCTGATTTGGTGGTAGCCTGACTTCAGGTCCATCTTAAAAAATACTATTGCTCCGTGCAACTCATCAAGTAACTCGTCATTCATCGGAATAGGGAACTTATCTGGTATTGTCTCCTTGTTCAAAGCCCTGTAATCCACGCAAAACCTCCAACTCCCATCCTTTTTCTTGACTAATAAGATGGGGCTAGAGAAAGGACCCACGCTGGGTCTAACTATTCTTGACTCCAACATCTCCCTGATCAGCTTCTCTATTTCATCTTTTTGAATCTGAGGATAGCGATAAGGTCGAACACTAATTGGTGACACTCCATCCTTTAGAAGGATTACATGCTCCTACTCTCTGGGTGGTGGTAAGCCCTGAGGTGGCTGGAACATCTCCTTGAACTGATGTATGAGCGATTGCACCACCAGTGGAATGTCTCCCTCATCCCCCACACTCACCCTCTACAAGAGCTACAGCTCCACCAGATATCCCCCTCCCACCTCCTGTATGGATCTGATCATGGATTTGAGAGATACCCCAACCTTGGTCAGGCCAGCATCACCCTGAATCATCCTCCTTCCTTCCATCACCAGTTCCATCTTCAATGTCCCTCAATTGATCTTGGTCTCCCCCAATGTTTGCAGCCACTTCATCCCTAGGATGACGTCAGTACTCCCCAATTCCAAGGGAAGGAAGTCCTCTCTCACCTAGATCTCCTGAATCTTCAGCACTACTCCTCTACAAACTCCTCTACCCATTTCCACCTTTCCCGTGCCCATCATCACCCCATAGCCTCCTGTATCCACTAACTCCATCCCCAGCAGCTCAACAATCTGGGTGGAAATGAAATTGTGGGTTGCCCCACTGTCAATCAACACCATCACCTCACGGTCAGCTATCTTTCCTTTCACTTTCATAGTGTGACTCGGAGTGAATCCCACTACAGAGTTTAGAGAGACTTCTGTCACATCCAGGTGCAACTTCTCCTCCTCCTCCTCTTCAGATCTGCTCCCACCTCCCTCCTCGTCTTCCTGGTCTTCATAGACAATGAGAACCTGAAGAGTTCAGTCCTTGCACCTATGCCCCGGCATGTACTTCTCATCACATATGAAGCACAACCCCTTTGTCTTCTTATCCTTCATCTCCTTCTTTGTCAGCTTTTTGAATTATCCCTCATTTCCCCCTCCAGTTTTCTCTTTTGGTGCTTCCTTCAGATGCCCTGGAGCTGCCCCTTTTGATGGTAAGAATGTGGTAGTCATCTTGTATGATCCCCCTGAATAGTTCCCTCAAGCTCCTCTTCTCGTTTCTTCTAATCTTCCACCAACTGCGCCAGCTCCATAGCCTTCCCTAGGTTCCTCAGCTCTAGCACCCTGAATGTTGTACGTATCTCAGGTTTAAGCCCCTTCATAAAGTTCCCTTCCAGTGCCTACTCTGAAATGTGATCCAATCTGCTAGCCAAGTACTCAAACTTGTCCCGGTAGTCTGCCACAGTCCCCTTCTGAGTCAAAGCAAAGAATTGCTCATAGAAATCTCCTCCCCTGTCGGCTCGGAAACGCTCCAATAAGCAATCTTTGAACTCTCTCCAGCTCCGGATGGGCTCCCTCCTGTCACGCCACTGATACCATGCCAAGACTTTTCCTTCCAAACACAAACTTGCTGCTGTCAGCTTCTCGTCCTCTGTCAACCCGTTGACAACAAAGTATCGCTCCACCTTGTAGATCCAGCCATGGCCGTCTTCACCCTCAAAGACGGGCATCTTCAGCTTCCTCACCCGTTGGTCTCCCCCGTTTCCCCTGAATCCTCCATAACCTCCCATACATCGAAAAGGAGGTGCTCCCCAACTGTCACGATCTTCCCTCCGGCGATTATACCCGAAACCTTCATCATATTCCCCTCTGCTCCTTTCAAAATCAGCACCCCGTCGATGAAATTCTTCCCTTCTCCCGATGAAATCAGCACCCCTCCGGTCCCATTCTCCCTAGAAAGTGGTTCTAAAGTGGCATGTCGTCCTCCCCCTCAATGACCTTCTTCCGGATTTCTCCTGCCCCTATGGGTTCGGATTTCCTTCTAAATGGCTTCCGGTGGTTCGATTAGGGGTGTATTTCGGGTCACGGGTCGGGTCGGGGCATGACCCGGGTCGTCGACCCTAACCCGACCCGGGTAGACAAACGGGTCAGAAAACTGAACCCAAACCCGACCCGGCGGGTTGTCGGGTTGACCTGACCCGACCCGGTTTGGGTTGTCGACGCCGGAACGACGGTGGCGGACGGCAGGGGACACGAGCGCGGCAGGCGGACGCGAGCAGGGACAGCGCGGGCGCGGTCGGGCGGACGCGAGCTGGGACAGCGCCGGCGCGGTCGGGCGCGCTGGGCACGCGGGCGCAAGCGCGGGGCAGGGCGGGCAGCGCGTACGGGCGCGCGGCGGGCAGCGCGGGCGGGCAGTGAGCAGAGGCGGGATTTGAAATTTTTCGAATTAAACGGGTTGGCGGGTTGACCCGGCAACCCGCCGGGTCAACCCTGCCGGGTCAACCCGAACCCGACCCGTTTTTTAAACGGGTCGATTTCTGGAACCCGAACCCGACCCGTTTTGAAATCGGGTCGGGTTCAACCCGGATTTTCCGGGTCGGGTTCGGGTCGGGTTTTCGTGTCTCAAATATTGACACCCCTACTTCGGATGTCGTAGGATTTGTCTTCAACTCCAAAAGTTTCTTCAACATTTCTTCCATAACCGTGAATTTCCCCTCTATCCTTTCATTGTTGGAGGTTATTTGAGTTTGAAAGTCAAAGAACTTTCCCTCCAAATCTGATTTTAGTTGACCGATCTCGCCTTCCAAGACTTCTCTACCTTCTTCCCGGCCATCTATCTTCCCAAGAATCACGAAAATCTTCTTCCGGAAAAAAAAATCGCTGAAATTTCAAGATTTCAGCCGTCGATGGTCCCAAATCGATGCTCTAATAACAATTTGATAGGAAATACTTGAGTTCTCAAGTAATCCTAATGTAATACTTGAGTTCGCAAGCAAACCTAACCCAAATCGGTGAAACAAACACCGACTAGATTGCTGTCCACAGCAGGAAAGCAATAGCAAACTGCTGTTTACAGCAGAAAAACAGCAGAAATCCAGAGGAAAACTGAAGGAAAACTCAAAGCAAGACTTGTATTCCACTACACGATGAGTAAAATAGCAAATATACAATTGTTCTTCAATCCAAGAGGAAGAACAACTCTCCAAATCTCCGGCAACGCCAAGAGCCCAAAGCAAAAGAACGTAGATCTCACATTACAATTCAAATTCAAGATAATCCTATTTCCCTCCTATTCCCCTAATTAACATCAAAGTAGAATCAAAACTTACCTAATCAGTCCTTACATTCAAATCTTTCCCCCAAAAAATTGCATTAAGCCCATCATGGGGCCCACAGGAGTTCCGCCCCCCTCTCCCTGTTTCTTCCTTCAAACAAAAACCTGAACCGGTCCAAGCTGGACCGGTCCAGTCGGCCCCTCCTGGGCCAACGTGGGAACAAGCGCAACAAATTCAAATTTGTCCCCTTAGACAAACATCCACCTCAGGTCTATAAGGTACCCTTGGACGAAGCAACCCATGACTGCCGACAAGAATCCTTCTATTAGGTTGGGTCGACTATCTCCTCTGACTAAGTATACCAGGGACCACGATGACCCGGGACGATGGAATCAAGGGATCTTGATTAGGTCCATTATCCATTCCCCCGCCATCTGCTTTAAGTATAAGATGTTGAAATTTTTATTTTAAAAATTCAATCTCACATCCCTTAAACACATGCTGCTACTATATGCTAGATAGCACGTATTTCTATGTATCTGATTGATGACTAGCCTTAATCGAAAGTTCTCTCTCGTGATCGAGAGGGGTAATTAACTATAGAGGCTAGCGCCTATAGGAAACTAGAACTCAGATCATAAAGTCCTTGCAAAATGAGGGTGAAATCTTTGGGATAGTTTATTATCTACAAATCCAGCTGCCTTCCCAAAGTTTACCCCAGAACTTAATCCGTTAAAACTCCCCCGAAAAGCAAGCGGGGAGGCCGGTGGCCGAATTTTTTGAGCCCACATTAATATATTATCAAACTCAAAATGAAGGTGACTCGAACTCTATTAGATGGCAAAAACATGTCTCAGCATCATGTGATTTGTCATGGGCCAACAGAACTTGATCAACATTTATCAAAACGTAACATCAACCCTTGGGCTGTAGAAGAGATGAAATGTACTGTAAATGTGACCATACAAAACTAATTTGCACAAAGTCTGTAAAGATGTTTCATGATTGACAAGGTCTGGCAGTTCCTTCAGCTTATATTCTGTGCCCCACATTGAACTTTATATAATGTTATTAGCATGATGGGATATAATTATGTCTATTCAAATCACATATTACATTGCCATATATAACATATAGATATATTAAATAGCTGTGGGTTCAAAAGATTCACAACCGAAGGCAACAGAGCGCGCAGCTTATGTGTAGTACTGTAAATTTCATCTGTAAGTCTTGAGCACAAAATCTCAATTACTTGGAGCCTCATGCTTCGTTTGGGACTGTTTTTTTACTTCTTAAAGCAACTTTTTTAATTTGAAAATTAAAATTTTTATACTAAAAACTTTTTTAAGAAGCAGTAAGAAAGCCATCCTAAACGAAGCCTCGGTCATAGGTTTTGCTATTATGCTTTTGGGAATGTCTTATTTCTCTTGTTGCAAGTTAATGTTTCTTATCAAGTTAAATATATATATCAGCATTCGCTGACTTGTCTTCTTACTTTCATTTGATTAATCCAGTTTAGTAGATCTTAAGTTTAGAAGCCTGCTGCTGGAGAAATCATAAACTGTGGCTGCTCTTCTGCCATTCTGTTTTTCTTTCTCAATATCCGGTTGATTCGTGAATGATTTAGCTTTATATAAGGTAAGTATGGTGCCTCAACTGTGAAATTAACTCAGAGCAAATATTTTTCATTCATCTCTTAATTTTTTCCTGTTTCTCTGACAATATTCTCAGGCATCTATTCGCCTTTTTACTGTTTCTCCAGCAAGCATATTTTCTGAGGCGCTAGCTTTAAGGTCATATCAGTATCGTCCTTCAGATAACGGTCTGTGTATTTAAACAACTTGGCTTTTAGTTTTTTAGTTTAATGGCAAGGGTTAAACATGTGGGCAAATTAACTCAAGTTCCTTGCCTTTTATTTTATTTTCACTTAGGAAAAATAAACAATATGTTATATTTTCTGCAACTTTTTTCTTTTGTCATAATTTTTATGTTACTTTTTCTATATGTTGTTCTCCAAATGCTTAGTTTATCAACGAACTCGTATGACTTCTGACACATGCTTTGTTTGGGACAATTTTTTTACAGTTTTCTAAAGCAGTTTTTTAGTACATTTAAAAAAAAAAACTGTGAAAAAGTAGTAGTTAAAAGCTATCTCAAATGAAGCCTTGATATATGATGTAGTGGATCGGCGGATGAAATTGACTGCTAGAAGGAACACCCAAATTTGGGAACAAACTAAGCTCAAAGGCTTCAAAAGTATTTAAGTCATCATCCTTTCCTATGACAATACTAGCATTTATAAACTAGCCAAAGAAATTCTAAATTTTAAGTAATAAACATGTAACAACTAGATAAGTTATAATTAATTTAACATTAATAATAATAATAATAATAATAAAACTAGATAAATTATTTCTAACGAGAACTTTAGCTGAGAGTTCCACATCAGTATAATTTATTTGAATGGAAGTTTTGAGGGGCTTTTCATAAACGTCATAAATCATATTTTGGGAAGGGATATTTATTATGTTTGTGGAACATAAGCGAGTTTTGGCACAAACAAATTGTTTAGGTTTGTTCGAGAAAGAGTCTAACATTGAAGATTTTAGAGATTAGGAAGAGTACCTTTATCTTCTATAAGTATTGTCAAGTATATCAAATATTTATTAATGATGCTTCATATTATGAAATGAACATTTATATTATTATGATACTCTTGTGCATCAAAAAATAATTTTATGAATTAAGTGGGGCATAAATTATATTTTATATAATTTTAAAATTATTTTTTATTTGAATTTATTATTTTAAAAAGGTAAAATATAATATGATTAAAAACTTATGATTTATTGCTCTTTATATTCAAAAAGAGTTGATTCGATTATTTCATTATTAATATAATTAAATATTTCTTTTTTAATAGATGATTAAAGTATCATTCATTTATTGATCTTCAATTATATTTATAGTTGATTTATTATAGTAATTATAACAGAAAAGATCTTTAAATTTATGTTATATTTATCTTAAAATAAATTCTGAAATTTTAATTTTATCATTATTAATTATAATATTTGAACATAATTTATTTAGAAATAAAAGTTAGAGCTATCAGTTATAATGAGATTAATGGAGTAAAAATTATTAATTAAGTTTTTGTTTTAATAAAGAATAAATAATATTATTATTATTATTAAAATTAAAAATTAAAAAGTCCCCCCATGACTCCATTTTATACTTGGATGGTACTTATTATACTTAAATTTCATTTTCAAAACTTACCTAAATAGTATTATCTTTTTATTTTCCCTTAAAAGTATGAAAAATGAAATTTTTATCAATAAGAGTTTTATCATTTAAATAGAAACTTTTAAAGGGTAAATAAGTCATTTTGGAGTAATTCCTTTTATGCCCTAATCTTTTCATTTGAATGACATGCATGAAGTGAATTGTACATATTGAATAAATGACAGTAACACCCTCAATTATTTTCACATATTAAGCATAAAGGGGATTTTGCTTATTTCTTACTACTTATTTATATCTTCCTTTGCTTTACACTTGGTTGGCATGTATGGAAATTTAATTAATGATTTTGGAATTAATTACATTATCACCCTCATCATATTTTATTCGTGACCAAATCTTGAAGGAAATTTTAGTAATTAGGCTTAAGGTGAATATCTTGCTCATATGTGAAGTTATTACTAGTAAGAACGATGATATACTTTTTACTTTTTTTAATTTAATTGGAAAAATAAATTAAGCATCGATATTACATAGTCAATTAAATATTATCTAAAAGATACTTATATTTCTTTTATTATTTTTATTATATTTTAAACTTTTGCTTTTATTTAGATTTTTAAATTTATATGATGCCTAGTTTTTTTTTTCACAAAATTCTTGATTTCATCAAAGGCATGTTGGTATGGCACTAATTGTAGCTACCTAATCAAATGGATTTGACCAAATTAAGCTTGACATATATCCACATGTCCACCAAATTGTAGGCTATAGGTTAAATAAGCATCTAAGTATTGCAATTGGTTGTCCTTTGACTATATTTATGTTATACTAATGTTGAGGTTTGGTAGTATGTAGGTAGGCATGGTGAATCACACATATATATTATAATCAATAGCATTCTTTTAATGTTCTATCTTGCCTAATATTGAATGAAGTTGTATAATATAAGTTGATCTATGGTATACATTGAGTGATTTGAACAAAGTGCATAAAGATGTCCATTTTCATTATTTTACTAGCACCAATTAAGCATTTTTCTACTTTATTGTTTATGAAATAATGACAATTAACTATAGAAATTGAATTTGAGTGCTATTTTGATTGAATTTTTTGTTCAATCAAATAGCCTAAAGTGATGAATAAAATCTAGTTAAAAAGTGATCATATTATTAAAATATTCTTGCCTAAAATATTTTTCTATTTTAGTAATTATGATAGGGAAAGAAATAAGTATTATTAATAATTAACATAAAAGAATTTTATAATTGGTAAAACTTAAGATATGTATGGGACGAATATATTTTTTATAAAGGTGATTATAAAGCTGATGTGTTGAAAGTAATTTTTTTAAAGCTGATGTGTTGAAAGTAATTATTTTTTAAAGCTGATGTGTTGAAAGTAATTTTTTTTAAAGCTGTTGTAAAAAAATGGCTTTCTAGTACAAAATTTTTAAAAAGCAATTAAAAAACTGTAGCCAAATGAAATTTTGGTTGAAGCCTGAAAAAGTAAAGTAGAAAAAAAGTTATCTCAAACATATCCTTAGAGTGTTCAATTTTTCATGATAGTATTCATTGCATGTAGATAAGTGAACATAGGTTCAGAAATTTTTTAGGATTTTCTTTTTTAATTGGTTTAAATAAATTAGATACATGAATATAAATAAGAAATACAAAAACAACTAATCTAGAACTATTGATCAGAGATCGAGTAGCTCTGGGTCTTATGTTAAGCACAAAGTTACTAATAATTATATCTCCTCTTATATTTTATGAAATCATTTGATTGCAAGAGCAAAATGGAGTGGAAAGAGGAGAGCAACCAAATTGTTTAAGAAAATTGTGTAATCTTGCATTGTGTGACTTATTTATAAAACCCTAAAAAGGGTCTATGTGTTAAATAAGAAAGTGATTACAAGTCTATAAAGGACCTTAAGCCAGCTAATGCTCCAAAAAACTACATAGAAGAAGAAAAAAGACATCCTATAAGGTCTAAGAATCTATTTAGGATACAATAAATGAAAATAAAAAAGAAAATCAAAATACAGAGGAAGCGGCACCCCCACAACAGAAGGCTACAAACCAACCACATGAACAACATAAGGAAGTGAAGTGCAAGTGACCATCCAACAACCCAAGTAGAGATCACAATCTACAAGGAAAAAAGAAAAAAAATACAAGCCAACAGAGACCCACAATAAAAAAATAACCAATCCGCCACAAGGTAAGCCAGCCAAACCAAACCAACAACAAAAGAAAAAGAAAAAAACCTGCCACCAAAACTAGTCAAAACAAAAATAACAACATTCAAATAGAACCCCATCACCAACAAGGGAAGAAGCAACCAACACAATGAAAAAAATATATTTCTTTTTTTATTTTCTTCAGCTTCATTTACCAACCACCTTGTAAAAGGCTTCATCATCGATTTGAGCAACATTCAAGCCATAGAGATCCTAAAAATCCTCTCCAGGTTCTCTATTTTCCTCCCCCACATCCCAACTAGATGACGAGTCACGATCAGCTAACCAATTAGATTGAACCATACAAGTATACTTGAGTTTCAATTATAAGTGAGCAAGCAAAGCATCATTAGAAATGATAAAAATGAGAACATCTATGAGAGGGATATTATCATTCACATCCGCTCTTTTTAACAGCATTGACTAATCATTAGGATCTAAGGAATTAGCAGTTTCCATAGAAGGCTCAAGAACATCCACCCGATTAACTTTACATTCTAGTACAACCGGTTCAATCACAATTTCTTGATCAATAGAACGGTTCTGAACTAAGGGGTTACAGTCAATTTCCGACAAGGCAAAAGCATTAGTAATTCCCTGCCGACCCAAACCACCATCAACAAAGGGCATAAACCCCTCATTTCTAGAAACCTGGTGCTCATCATAAATCATATTATGAGAAATAATTAAATTATTGGAGATAGGAGCATTAGTAGGAATAACATCCAAGACTTTCATATTTCCCTCATTAGCCAAATTAATAACATCGTCAGATAGGCCAACAACATCACCAACATTAATCAACGAATGATTTTTAAAATTATCCACGACAATATTCTGAGGAACAGTAGTAGAACACCTCTTCGGAACACGCTTAGTGGTAGCAATATCAACATTAGCTAGCAGCTTAGGCATATTAACAGTAACATCATTTAAGTGGGGATGTAACACAGAAACCACCAATAAGTTTGAGGTTAAAGAAAAATATATGAATTGAGTAAAGAGTAGGTCTATGGCTTAGAAATTTTCAAACCAAATCAAACTCAAAAGGTGCCTCCAGACCAGTTATCTCTTCATCTGAAATCCATAACGTGGGTAAAACATGATGGGTAGTGAGTGATTTTCAACTCAGGAAAATCGAAGGTGGCTATATGAATAGAGCTTCTAAGAATGATCGAGATTTTGATTGCCGACTCAAAAAGGCTGGATCATTCGGCTGATTAACCGCCATTCAGTCGAAGAAAGACTGAAGGTGGAAAAATCACCAGAAAACTCGCAAAACAATCAACAGGAAATGCAGAGAAAAGAAACAAGGAAGAAGAGAACTTCCTTGAGAGTGAAGACCGCAACATGAGCCATGATGCACCGAAGAGCGTGAATATTACTCATCTATTTCATTGTCTCTCTCGTGATTATAAGTTTTTCGCCTTCTGCACTATGTGTGCCTTGCGACCACCATGATAGAGAAGGCTTAGGGTTTGAGTTGTATACCTAATTTAAAAGGATTTGCTTTGTTTTGATCTTACACTTGAATCTTAAGATCAAGAAGTAGCAACAAGCTTCATATAGACTTGGAGTGGTATGCATTAATGTATAGACAAAAGTTTGAGTGAGCTTGGGAGGTGGTTTGGTCATTCTACAGGTTTTGATGGGAAGTTGAGATTGAGGAACTCTTAATGATTTTTTAAGATGATGGAATGGAATGCAAATTATAACTACTATAAAATTTAAACATTAAGGAAATGAAATAATATAAATAATTAATATATATTAAATTCTTACTTTTTAATAATATGAATATTTTTAAATATAAAGTATACAACAATAACATCAAAATTTTATCGAACTATGTGGGGTCAGCCATATAAATCATTTTTCTCCATTGTGTCATATTAAGAATAAAATTCTTATTTAAATCTAATATAGAATGATTATTTCTAATACTTTCTAATCAAATTTTTTTAGTCTACTCTGACCTTTTTTAATTCATTTCTGATATAAGGTATACAATTTATATAAAATTTTGGATCTACAAAACAAGGTGAATTTACCAGACTAAATTAAAATTTATATTTTGATTATTTATATAAACAACATATTAATTATTAATCAAAATTATAAATTTTGCCTATAAAAAGACTTCCAATTTTTGTCTAAAATTGTAACATGTTGTAAAAAAATGAATTGAAAATAAATTTTGATTATATTTATAGAATTTTTTACTTATTAAAATAATTTTAAATTTTATTTGAGCTTATAAATTTTGTTGGTTTAAGTTTGTGCTTAAGCCATTATTTTATAACTGTAATCTTAATAACTATAAGGACTCTCTTAGACCGAAAATTTATTCTCGAGTGTCTTTTTACTCTCAATCATCTTCTTAATCCTTTATAATTAAAATGTTGATTTGATGCCACTTTAAGGTCCAAGATGTATGTAATTACTTACTCAAAAGTCAACCACTTCAAGATAGTTAACTTTATGTGCCCTATAATATCCTAAATTGGAGAAATATGCATGTTGTTTTATTTCCGCGGTGGGAGTTCCTGTCGGCCACCACCGGAGTTCCTGTCGACCATCGTCTGGGTTCCTACCGGCCACAGCCAGAGTTTCTGCCGACCATCGTCTGGGTTCCTGCCGACCACTGCCGGAGTTCCTGCCGACCACCGACGGAGTTTTTGCAGACCACCGTCAGAGTTTTCTTGCCAACCATCGTCTGAGTTTTCTTTTGGACCTTCGCTAAAGCTTTTCCAAACCACTGCCTTATTTTGGTCGGTTCATCAATCATCGCAAGATTTTTATCTGTTATTAACTTGTTGTGATTCCAGCATCTCCAAGTAAATGAGCGAATCAAACTTTGTAACTAATCCAAATATAGTGGAAATTTCTCATCTGGGCCAGGCCCCGTCACTACAGGAAATTCAGTTAATACCGGCGGTTTTTGCTTGCGGGTTTTGCCGGCGGCTTTACTGGTAAAATCGGCAATTTTCCAAAACATCGGCAGTTTATCGGCGGTTCTCAAGCCGCCGGTAAAAATGGCGTTGGAAACCATTGCCGGCTGTCTTTTTCTGACAGTTTTATTTGCCGACGGCGTTCCGGCGGCTTATACCGCCGATTACGACTGGTACGGTTTCTATACCGACGGTGTTCCAGCCGTTGAGCCGCCAGTACTTTTACCGATGGCTAACCGGCAGTCTATATACCGACGGCATGCCGGCGGTTACAGCGGCCGGCGTGAGTTCGAACAACCGCGCGCCGGCAAGCGTCGGTACACCGCCGGTACTACACCGGCGGTTACCCGGCGGTCAATGCCGACGGTCAGTTCGACGGTCTACATCGCCGGTATGTCACCGGATAACTGTCGGGTGACGTCGGTAAACCACCCGTATATTACCGGCGGCAGAAAGAATTTACCGGCGGCGTCAATCAGCCGTCCGGTGTCATCATTTACGGCGGCCAAACCACCGGTTGGCTCTCTCTTTCTATCTCTCTCTCACTCTCCCTCTCTCTTGCTCTCTCTTACACTTGTTTGCTCTCTTTCTCTCTCTATATCGCTCTCTCTCTCTCTCTCTCTTTTCTCTCTCCCTCTCTCTCAATCTCTTTCTTGCTCTCACCCAAAATCACAATCAACCCATTACATCATCAT
The DNA here is from genome assembly GCA_016618105.1 of Dendrobium huoshanense. NCBI lineage: Eukaryota > Viridiplantae > Streptophyta > Magnoliopsida > Asparagales > Orchidaceae > Dendrobium > Dendrobium huoshanense. The sequence goes on along the minus strand of CM028358.1, from coordinate 50,624,916 downwards.
TACTAAAAATATACTTAATAAATTCAAATTTAGATATACTCAAACGATTACAAGACTACAAACTCTTGCAAATGTCTACATTACAACCTAAAGCATACACTAGATTATAAACTCTTGCAAATGTCTAGTGAGAACAAATAATCACAGAAAAAAAATTCAAGTATACCTTGCAATCCCGGTTTTCCTTCGACACCCTCGAACGCTATGGAGGCCGGTGAGAGATCGACGGCAGCAAGACAGCGAACCTTCGAGGGCGAACGGTGTGGGGTCGGCGGCCGGAGAGAAGTCGTCGGCCAGAGAGAGGTCGCTCGATCGAGCGCTAGGCGGGCGGAGGCGAAGGCGGAGCTCGGCCGAAGTGAGAGAAGGTAAAAAGAGAAATGAAATGAGAGGCTCGGGCTTATTCATTTTAGGGCTTTAACCGACGGCTTTGCGGCGGCCATAACCGCCAGTAATGAAATCACTTAACAACGGCGGTGTAAGCCGTCGTTATATCGCCAGTACTTTTGACTGTCGGCGGCTCAACCGGCGGTCCTATGATCGCCGCTAGTTCCGGCGGCCTGAACTTAAATAACCACCGGTAGGCCGCAGATACTAACCAGCGGCCAAACCGCCGGCAAAATCGCCGTTGTTACCGGCGGCCATGTAACCGCCGGTAACAGCTGAATTTCCTATTGTGCGTGGTTTTTCCCTTTTCGTATTTTCCACGTAAAAAAGTTTCTGGTGGCTCCCTTAATTATCTGTTGGTGTGCTGGATATACGTATATTTTTAATACTTTATATTTTTACTCTACCACCGCGTATATTCTAGTCCGCAACAATACTAAATAGACAGCATTGATCTCATCTTTATTCAAATCAACTAGAAGTTGATGCGTGTCTTCCATAGTAAGAGCATGTTTCTAGGAATTTGATTAGAGTAATGAATCTCATTGCCATTGTCCTGATTGAGAAGAGAAGTAAAATAAGCAATAGCGGCATTTGAAAGGGCAAATTTTTGAACTAAGCAACATTAATAATTAAACTATAAGATTAAGCATGATCGTTAAAAAATTTAATTATAGGCAAAGTTGGTCGTTTAAAAGGCGACTTAGGTGCGACCAAACGACAGCGTGGCAGCTGATGTGGCGAATTTATACTTAAGTCTAAGTCACCCGATTAACGGGCGACTTATAAGTTGCCCAGTAAAGGGGCGACTTAGACTTAAGTAATTTATTCACTTTTCCCTTTCACGATCAGACATTCAGTAAAGATCATTTTTCTCCCAGGTTCGTCCGGGACGAAATTGGATCGTCCGGGACGATCGGTATAGGTTGTGCAGAAAAGCATGTTTGGATGAATGGTTCGTTTGGACGAAAAATTTTCAGAGCCCTTTCGTCTGGGGACGATAATTAATTTTCGTCTGGACGAAATTTTCCTGAGCATGGATTGTTCGGGACGAAGTGCGATCATCCGGGACGATCAGTCTGGATATATATAGAAATGAGATATTTTGAAGAGAGAGAAAAGCCCAGGAGAGAGAAAAACAAAGGAAAAAGAAGGAAAAGTGATTTTTGGGCGACGTCGGTCTGTTTTCGTCCGTTGTGACAGTTGAAGATATTGCTATACGCAAGGTAAGGCACAATCCGACTTTCTCAATTTTCAAAATCGTCGCTGTTGACGGTATTTTCTGTCCGGATTTTATTTTTGTTAACAAATTTCGTCTGTATTTTCCGACTGGTTTAGTTTTTATCGCGTAACTTTCTGTATATTGTTGTTGTGCCGGGTGTGCACATTTTGATTATATTTTGGAGATTTTTGTCCGGACTGTTTTGATTTGGCGGCGTTTTATTTCAACTGTATTTTTCTGTGTGAATATTAAATGTTGTGGCAATAGAATAAATGTTTTGAAATGTAGTTATCTACATTCTGTACGAATTTGATGTTTTGTGATTTTTCAGGAAAAATTGTGTAAATTTCATACGCTGCCGTTATGCTGCCCGATTTTTGTGTAATTTCTGATTTGTCCGGAATTCTTCTGATTTGATATGCTATCTGTATATGATATATAAAGGGAGTTATAAGGGGCCTGGATCCTATGAGATTCAGTTAGTGTCTGGGAAATCTGAAATGAGCTCAATATGAACTCTGATATCTGTTCTGTTCCGGATCCGAGGAAATATGTTCTGGTGCTATAAGCACATCTGTTCTGGTGCCGTGAGTACAAAGGGAGGCATAAGGGGCCTGGATCCTATGAGATTCAGTCAGTGTCAGGGGATTTAGCTATTAATTATATATCTGATATCTGATATTTAATTTGATACGATTTCTGATTTCTGTACAGTTCTGATCTGATTCTGATTTGATATGTTCGCATATGTTCTGATTTGATTTGTTTTGTTATGAACTGTTCGATTCTGATTTCTGTCCAAAGATTCCGATATCTGTCTGATTCTATTCTGGTTTCTGATCGGATTTGGGTCTGATGTGTTTGGTTTTGGATTCTGGAAGTTTAGATTGGAGTTTTGTCGCTTTGTTGAGCTGTTGAGCTCACCCTTGCTTTCTGGTGGTTTTTAGGTTCTGGGAAAGGGAAGGAGGTCTTGGACTAGAGTTCAGAGTCCGATCTGTAGGTATTATTTTGTCCTTTTGATTTTTGTACAGACATGGCTCTTCTGCACTGTTTCTTTCTGTCCGAGCCATAGTCTGTAGTTGTAGATGATTGTTTTGAGGAAAAGAAAAGAAAAAGATAAATCTTTTGTTCCGCTGCATTTGATATTTCATAGTAGCTCTGTGTGTCTGTTTGTGTTTAAATGTTTGGAAGAATCAGTTCTGAAACAAATTCCAAAGCCAGATCCTGGTTAGATTTGTGTCGCGGCCCGGTGCGAACGGGATCCGTCCCGGGTCGGGTCGGGTCGTGACACATTCTCCCTCTTCGCCATTTCGAGATCTGCTTGCTACTCCGCCCGTTCGTCGCCGGATCAGGTAATGTGAAGTTATTTTATGCATTTTTTATGTTAAATTAGTTAGATTTATGTTGATTATTGCATATTTTGCTTAGAGAAGTAAATATTTATGATTTACAAAGTGGTTTTGTAGGTTTTTTTGTGAAATGCTTTGTTTGTGTAGTGTATTTGAAGATTTGTTTGTTCTAAGTATAGATTTATGCATTTAGACTTCGAATGTTTAAAATATATTGTAGATCTGTGAGTTAGGATTAAATTTTTGCTTAGCTAAGCTCTCTTTAGGGTTAAAAATTTTATATAAAATGGGTAGAAGATATGTGCTGCTTATTCTTTTGAATCCTTCAATTTTAAATTTAAATCGCATGTTGAAATTGGAGGAGAATAAAATGGTCCTCTTCTTTTCCAATTTAAATATTTTAGTTTAATTATTTAATACTTAATAATTACTATAATGCCACAATGGGCAATAAGTTGACGTCGTCAGCAATAATTTATTCAATATAATTGCATTTATGGAATAGTTTAGGCCCCAATGCGAAAATTAAGGGAATATTGAATAATAAAGTTGATTTGTATTTAAAATTAATATATATATATATATATATATATATATATATATATATATATATATATATATATATATATATATATATATATATATATATATATATATATATATATTTAATGATTGAGCAAAAAAAAAATCTCTTGAATTTAAATATACTTCTTCAAGAAGAGAGCAAAATTAATAATTATTGGTACAATCATATGATAAAATAAAAGCATAAAATTCACATAAAATTTAATTTTTTTTAAGCTTCAAATGAGTGGATATAACTCTATATTGCTTAAAGATTGTATAGTTCTAATGAAATCTTATAATAATATGTTGTTTTATAATTGTATATAATTATTTTACTCTTATATACTTTTATGTCAATTTCATTAGAACTATACAATCCACACAATAATATGCTCTTAAATATTCACATTAGACACTATACAATATATTATATTCATGGTGTAGTAACTCAAGCTAATGACCAACTACACTTACTTTCTCTATTTTTTTTTCATGAATATAAACATAGATTTAATATTAATATATGAATATACGCAATTTAAAATATAATTGATTTACATATCTTAAAATATATTTATTATAGTTATTTATGTAATATATTATATTTTAAACAATTTATGGAAAATTTTATTAAAAACAGAACTGCTATAAAAAACAGTTTGGTATTAAAAAAATTTATTAAAAACAAATAAAATAAATTGAAATAAATCTATATTTTGGTAGTTAAAAAAAATCTTCTATTAATATTATGAATTTGTTATGTTAATATTATGATTTAGAGATAATATAAATTAAGATAAATATATATTAAGAATTTGTTCTTTGTTTTTTTTTTTTTTTTTGTGGAACGTACGAGAAGAATAATGAGTGGACGTGCTGCAACTTTCGTGCTCCTGTATGGAGGCGAGTTACATGTTGATGAAAAATTTGCACCAAGTTATTCTGGGGGTAGGAATCGTCCCTTACATGTGCCAAGAAATATAAAGTTAGAGCAGCTTAAGTTAAGGATACTTAGAGCACTGAAGTATGATCCTATGAAGTTTTCTGTGAACTTAGTCTGTCGAGTGCCTGTGGGAAACGAGTTTGTCGCTTCACATGTAGAAGATGACGATGTTTATGAAGTTTTATTATGTCAAGCTGCAACAGAATTTCTCATCAAGTATGTTGATGTCGAAGAAAAAAATGTAAGTGAAGATGACGTTGAGCGTTCAAATTCAGAAAGATATGGAACTTCAACCCAAGTTGAAAGGGTTGATGTGGTTAGTACTTCAAGGTTCGAGGCAATAGAAGAAGCCCATCATTAGTGAGTTTCCTATATCATCTTTCACAAATAGACCTGTAGTAATTTATCATATTGATTAAGTAATGCTAAATCATTTATGGATGCTTTAAGAATGGTTGGGGTAGATTGTGTTAGCCAAATGAGATATTTATGGATGGACCACCATTTGTTGACAGCCTCAGTGGAGAGGTGGTCACCTCAGACTAATAGTTTTCACCTTATCGTTGGCGAGATGACCATTACCTTGCAGGACGTTGCTATGATTTTGGGTGTCCATATAGATGGTCCTGCTTTGGTAGATCATGATGTTGTTGGAGCTGGGAGACGTTGGCTTAGTTGGCCAGACTGTTGTGATGACCTTCTTGGGAGCCATCCACTACCAGATGTTATATACCAGGACTCATTCGATCATCGCATCACATCAAGGTTTCGTATGGGACAAGCACATGCACAAACTTGTATTCCCCTTAGATGGTTGCGATGGACATTTTGGCGTGACTCCTACTTGGACCTGAATGATATGGATTTTTGGAGGCATGTCAGGGCTTACATATTGTTCATATTGGGCTGTCACCTTCTTCCAGATACTTCAGGTTCTGAGATACATTTACAATACCTGACTATTATGGAGGATTTAGTAGTATTCAGTACATACTCTCTCGGCGGAGCAATTTTAGCGCATTTGTATAGAGAGTTGGGAGAAGCAACATGGCCTAGTAGGGCCAACATAGCTGGATGCATTCATTTGTTACAAATCTGGGCTTGGGAGCATCTGCATGTAGGACGACCACTGCTTCGTGTTCCCTTTTCAGTGGAACTTCATGGTCTTAGTGTTGGGTTCAGGTATGAGATAATTATATTTAATCAATATTTATAATACTTCATGCAATAAAATTTTTTTACTAACAATATAAATGTAATAGGTGGAATGAGGATCGCCTAAGAGAGTTGCCTGTTGGAAATATAATTAGCTATAGAGATGAGCTTGATGGTTTACTTGATAATCAGGTATGTTCTTAAAGTTTTGAAAAAAAAATTAACATGTTAATTGAAACTTATAGAACTTGTTATTGAAAATGCAGGTAATTTGGCAGCCATATACGCCTGATATTAGAGCTCAGGTGGCACAGATTTGTCTATCAGGGGAGGACATTTGGACTGCACGAGTGCCTCTGATCAGTTGGAAGAGGGTTGAGTGGCACTTGCCAGATAGAGTACTACGACAGTTTGGATTATGCCCAACTACTAACATTAAACCAATGGATCCAAGCTTCAAAAGGGTAGATGGTCGTGGCAAATCAGACATGGACTGGATGTTGTACCACCAACCACACATTGCCATATGGGAGAGTAGGCGTGGATACATAGTCACAGGGGACCTCCTTAACCAGGATAATAACTACTCGATCCATCAGTACATACAGTGGTACAAGTCATGGGCAACACTATACATGTTGAAGGCACCTGTTGAGCCTCCCACAACGGCATATCCTAGAGCTCCCTCTGAGCGTCTTCTGGTACATTTAAATTTAATATGCTATAAAATTCTTATATAATTTATTTTTTTAATTAATAATAAATTTCTTATGTTATTTCAGAGGGACTTTTTCCTTAGTACTGAACAAGCTTTGCAACAACACTTCAATGGTTCAAATGATACACAACAACAGAGGGACATAAATATAGTGGCAGAGCTTTGCCGTGGTTTGCGTAGCCAGTTGTATATTCAAGATCAAGGATATTTTGAGGATAGAAGTGAGCATGATACACCATTTTCCATAACACATGAACCTCCTCAGCAATACAGTGGATATGCTGGACCCTCCTCTTATCCTGATCAAGGGCCATCTACGGACGTCTTCAGTAGCCAGGTGCCAGCGGATTTGGATGCATACCTCACACCGGATTTTGTACTGAGCTCCCTTCATAGAGATGACAAAGCTGAGGAAGAAGTTGCTGAGGAGGAGCATCACATGCTACGTCAAAGGCCACGACGACCTCCTCAACATTACACTCCAGGCACTGATGCATTGCCACAGAGGCCGCGTAGGCAACGCTAGTTCATCTTTTTATGTATTTCAATATGCTTATGTTATGGATCATTTCAATTAATTTAATCTAGTGTGTTCAAAATCACATAGCCTTCCATTCCGTAAAGATTTCATTAATTCTTTGTAGTTGTCTTGCATGCTAATCCTTTGCTTTAATGTTCAAATAAGATGAAACTAAGATTACTAGCGTTATAATGATTTAATATTACATATGTACTAATCTCAATAAATTAAATTTTCAATATAATATTTGAACTATCAAATACGTTTAATAGCAAAGGCTGTAACAACTATTGGAAGCAATTGCTGTAACGAATCAGAAATTTTTTTATTTTTAATTCTAGCGTAAGTCGCCCGTTTAACGGGCGACTTATAAGTCGCTTGAAATTTGGGCGACTTATTAATATGATCATTTCTTCGCCAACTCAGCATAACGACTACAGTCCTAGTCAGCATAAGTCGCCGTTTGAACAGGCGATTTTGCCTATATTTAAATTTTTTTTAAACATGCTTAATTTGTTAATACAATTTTTAATTATGCTTATTCTTAAAATTTTCCCTTCATACCATTTTGCACTGTTTTGAAAACCGGACCGAACCGGCCGGTTCAACCGATTCAACCGTGAACCGGTTTGGTGGCCGGTCCGGTCAGGCTTCAAAACCGCCTCTGCATCAAACCGGATCAAACCGGCGGTTCAACCGGTGAACCGTTGAACCGGTCCGGTTTGGAAAGAACCGGCCGGTTCATAAAAACATTTTATTTTGTTTTAATTAAAATTTTAAAAATATATTTTAGTGTACTAAATTTTTTAAAACTTTTAAAAAATAATTTTATCAAATATGATGATTAATTTCATCATAATACATGCAAGTTATTTTAAATATCTCACATAAATTATTTTGTAAGAGGAGTGTACTTCTCACCTTATATAGAGTTCAAGGAAACATCCTCAAACTTCCCCCATGATGTGGGACTAAAAAACTTGCATGAGTAGTTTAAAATGTGAATTTGGGTTTATTTGGACTATTTGGGCTTCAATTTTTTTCTTAGTTGGGCTATAAATTTAGATAATATGTATTATAAATTTGCTATAATATATATTATAATACTTATATTATAAAATATTAATATTATAAATTAATATATTATATTAAATATTATTTGTATAAATATATTTAATTATAAATATATAAATATATTATTTTTAAATGATATTTATATTTATAATTTTGCATTATATATATATATATATATATATATATTTAAATTTATAAATATTATTAAATGATCATATATTTAATTATTTATATTATATTAGTGATCATACATTTTTTTATTATAAATTTATATATTATATTAAGTATTATTCTTATAAATATATTATTCTTAAATATATTTATATGTATAAAATTTTATAAATATTATTAAATGCTCATATACTTATATTATATGATTTTTATTTTATTTATTTTTAATAATATTATTATTTATTACGTCATCCGGTTCGACCCCGGTTCGACCGGTCGAACCGGTCAAACCGTGAACCTCTCCCTCTTCCGGTTCGTTGTCCGGTCCGGTTTTCACAACCTTGCCATTTTGAGAGCAGAGTTGATTAGCATGTTAGGTGATTTCATTAATGTGATTCTTGTTAGCTCGACATTTATTTCTTTGATAAAGGTATTTCAAGTCATCTTTCCCTTTTTTAACTAGTGGCATCAACAAGAGCTCTTTGATTAATGAGAGCATTTTTGAGAAGTGAACGGTTCAATGGCTAGCTCTCTGGTTCCTGGAATCTTCTATTTTGAATTTTTGATTTTCTTAAGATTGGATATCAAATTGGATATGTATAAGAAAAGGAGCTTCAATTTGCAGCTTAAAGCTTAAACTTAACATTGTGCAATTTATTACCAGAGGCAAAAAGGGAATCACTCAAAATCACATCTCCTTCGTCTCGAGCTTGTCTGAGTATTGAGGCTTCGCCTCGTCTAGCATTTTGATCTTCCACTTTCAATGAAATTCATCTGTTTCAAGCTCACCTCGACCTCGTCCGAGTATCGGCGCATTGCTTCACATGGCATATTGATCTCAGCCATATCAAGTATTTTGATAAGATAGGTATCGTCTTTATGAAAAGTTATCATGTGTGGTGTCCGGAGGCATCTAGAAGCCAATCCAGACGTGGTGCATTGGATGACATGGTATAAAAAGATAAACCTCTAGACTCCTTCGGACACGCATATCATAATTTTTCCTTCTTTTACACTATGCATTGTGGGTCAGAGTTTCCTCAACTTCTTCTCGTAGTTTTCATCTAATCCTTATAGCATTTTGATCTCCCATCTTTTAGTGCCCATAAGATCTATTTTATCTTAGAATTTAATAAAGGCACGTTGGCTCTTTTTTTTTACTGCTTTGTGGTGTGAAGGAAGTTATAAAATAATTTTTTGACCGTTTGGCTATGGACTTTTTAAAAGCAGAATTTTTTTAAAAACTCTTTTTTCTAAAAATCAAAAAGCTGTTTTGATTGAGCGGGTGTTTTTCCCGCTTCCCACGACTTCTATGGGCGAAATGTCCAGAAAGGATACACCATAAATTCCAGTCCCCCCACCCACCCCCCTCCTTCGTTCGACTTCCAATGAAATTTTCATCTCGTCCTTCTCGACCTTGTCGCATCTCTTCCAGGGAAAATCGCATCTGCTCTATCTCGATCTCATATGCGCTTCTGCGCATCGCTTCGTCTAGCATTTCGATCCTCCGCTTTCATCGAAATCGTCCATCTCGACCTCTTCCGAGCATTGGCGCGTCGCTTCGTCTGGCATTTTGATCTCAGCCACATCAAGTATTCTGGTCAGATCACTGTCGTCATTATGTTACGCATCGTGGTCGGAGTTTCCTCAACTTCATCTGGCAGTTTTGATCTAATCGTTATAGCATTTTGATCTCCCATTTTTTGAGAGCCCATAAGATCTATTTTATTTTAGAATCTGATTAAAATATCAATCTTAACTACTCATGATGATTGCTAGCACATATCAGCGCCTTAATTTGTGCTGCATTTCCTCTGCGCCTTTCTCGACAAACAGTTAAAGGTATTAATATCTGATTTATAACGGACTTCTGTGGCTCTCATCATTGGATGAAGTCTCAAGTCTTAAAAAGAAAGTTCTGCTTTTCCTTTAGTTTTTCTAATGCAGATTTCAAAAGAACCGAATTGATCTATGGATTTGTAGTGAACTTATGCTTCAACCCCAATTTATAGTGAACTTATGGTTGTTTTTAATTTTTAAGATTTCATTTCTGACAGCTTTTTCATTGATTTATAAAACAGTTTTTAGTAGAAAAAATTATATTTCAAGAAATAATTGCATTAAAAAAATTAGTTTAGAAAGCAATAAGAAAACTATCTTAAATAACACATTAATTTGATGTGGTGGCATTGTTATCTACTGTTGCTGGCAAACACCTGTGGGGTAACCCCTCTACTGGTGATTCCGTTTTGCGAACAAGCTGAAAATCCTTGTTCATGTTCTTTGGCTTGTTCATTGTCTAGTTGAACTGAACACCAAGATTCTTTAAAATTAATACAAAAAACAATAAAATATAATTTTATAAGTATAAATACTATATATTTAGTTTAATCGAGTAGGCTCTTATCCATGTTTTACTATTAACGAATTGAAATTCTTTTTGAAGATGCGAACACGATCAATTACGGGGTTAAACTCAAACATCTATTGAGCCCGCTAAATACTGAGTTGATAAAAAAAATTCAAGTTTTTTTAGGGGGATTTTTAAAAAGGAGCAACTTTTTAGTCAAAATAAGCAGAAGCAGCATTGTTGGGAAAAAATTTAAGAACGAGCAAATACGCTGTAGAGTTTAACGAATTTAAAATTCGCTAAAGAGTTGAAAGCATTATTAATACGCCAAACAAATGGGCGTATTTGAGTTAGAGAGAGAAAACGAGAGGGATGGGAGAGAATGGCTGAGTGAGAGAGAGGAGAGGAGAGGAGAGAAGTAAATTAGAATGTAATTATTTATTCTTCAAAATTATTTTTTAAAGAAAATATTTATAAGAATTTAAATTTATTTTGATTTTTTAAATCTAATTTATTAAAAGATAAATAATTAATTAAATAAACTTTTTATAAATTATTATATTTAATTAAAACTTATAAATATTTTATTAGGGTTTAGGCGAGGATGACCTGTAGCTCTTTAATAAATTAGATTATATTCTTTTAATAAATTTAATATCTTATCTTTTAGTAAATTAGATTTTAAAAAATCAAACTAATTTTAAATTCTAAAAATATTTTCTTAAAAAATAATTTTAAAGTATAAATAATTATATTATATGTAAACAAAAAAATATAATAAAATATTATATTTAAACATAAAAAGGCATAATTATATTTAAAAAATTTTATTATTAAATATCTAAATTATTTATATAATATTATAAATATCTAAAAATTTATTTTTTAGTTTTATATTAAATATATATTTAGAATAATTATTAAAATTTAAATACTAGTCAAAAATATTTTTAAGTAATTATTAAATACTTAAATATTATTTTAATCATTTTTAAATATTTAATTATTATTTATATAATAATTAAAATGATAGTTAAAATAATTATTATTTAAACTATTATTTTAATATTCAATATTTAATTATCAAAATTCTCTCTACACACAACTCTCCTTGGCCTATTGGTTGAGAGCTTAGACTTCCAACTAAGAGGTCCAAGATTCAAGTCTATGTGTATGTGTTGTGTGTGTGAGTTTGCCTTAAATGGCCTAAAGGTCCCAAAAAAAAAAAATTCTCTCTACTTCTCTCCCCTGTCACATCTATCTCTCCCCCCAATCATCGAACCGCTTTCCCTCTCTATTCTCCTCTCCTCTCTCTCACTCAATCATTCTCTCCCATCCCTCTCGTTTTCTCTCTCTAACTCGAATACACCCATTTATTTGGCGTATTAATAATGTGCTAAACTCTTTAGCAAATTTTAAATGCGTCACTCTTCCGCGTATTTGCTCGTTTTTAATTTTTTTCCAAGTGATACTGCTTCTGCTTATTCGGACTAAAAAGTTGCTCCTTTTTTAAAATCCACCTTTTTTATCCAAGAGAAGTGGTATAGTACGTGTTTAATTTAGGTGTTTTCTTACTAATTAGTTGCTAATCTGTCTTGTCTAATCCTTAAAGCAATGGTTTATCTTAGAAGTGGAATTGTTTTGCATTCCTATATGCTTATTCTTCTATATTGTAGATTTAGATTTCATTTAAGATAGTTTTTTTTTACTGCTTCTTAAACCAACTTTTAAGTAAAACATTTAATTTTTGTTTTAAAAAGTTATTTTAAATAACAATTAGAAAATCATGTCAAAAGAAATCTTAAACTAATCATTTTAGTGCTTCAAATAGTTGGTATTTATGTTTGCTAGGATTTGTTAAGGCAGCTTCAGCTATCTATAAAAGCTACTAGCCTACTATTGAGTAAGAATATTTTTAGAAGTTATGGAGCTGTGAATGGTTTTAAGTTTTAAGTTTAATTATAATCATCAATTATTTTTATGAACATATAAATGTTCTCTTTACTACTTGGGTTGCTTCAAGGCTATAATATGATAGTTTTTCAATTGATTTGCATTTGGGCTTTTTTGTTCTTAATTTACCTTACGCAATCTCCCTGCTAATTATTTTTACTTGAGCAAATAGATGAAAAAGCAGAAGGATATATGATAGTGCACCTGTAAAATGGGAATGAAAATTATTTAGGCAAATTTTTAATGGTTATAATTAAAAACTTATAATATAATCACTAAAGGAAATTTAAGAATTTTGGGTGGTCTGAACTGGCGGTTATGTAACCGCCGGTTTTTACCAGCTGTTATTTAATTAACTGCCGTCGGAATTAGCGGCGGTCAAATAACCACCGGTTAGTCTATCAATATTATTTCTTACTGGCGGCTAGAACCACCGGTTTTAAGTGAATTGTTTCCTGCGATCAGAACTGCCTGAAAGCCGCCGGAAATTGCCCTAAATTTAGCCATACTAACTTGTTTAATGGCAACTTACAAGTATTCTAAAAATATTTAAAAATAGTCATACTAACTTGTTTAATGGCACCTTACAAGTCCGATCTGTGAAAAAATTTAAAAACACCGTAGCAAGTTACCCGTTAAACGGGCGATTTGTTAGAATACATTATTATTATTATTTTTAAATCAAATTTATTTTTTTCAAAGAACATGTAAATTTTAATTAAGTTTTCCTTAAAAAATATAAAAACATATAAAGTTTTTTTTAATTAAATTAATTTCACAGTCGCGAGCGCGAGCAAGCGGGTGCGCGCGGGCGGCGCATGGGCTGCAGCAGGTGGCCGGGGGCAGCTCGGGTAGTAGCGGGGCGCGCGCGGGCATCAGCGAGGCGCGCGCACGTGCTTAGCAGGCGCCTTGCAGGCAGGCGCGGGGGTAGCTTGGGCAGCGCGTGCGGGTGGCAGCTAGCAGGCGGGCAGGTTGGGCAGCTGTGGGCAGTTCAACTTAAGCGGGTTGGCGGGTTGACCCGAAAACTCGTCGCGTCAACCCGAACCCGACCCATTTTTCAAACGGGTCAAATCCGGGAACCCGAACCCGACCCGTTTTGAAATCGGGTCGGGTCCAACCAAGATTTTTCGGGTCAAATTTTTGTGTCGTGTCAAATATTTGAAGAAGTTGAATTCAATGAATTTATTACAAATTTTATGCAAGATAAAAATAAAAGAGAGACCTTAATATATGTGTCTACTGATAGAAAAAGTTTAGTGGTTGATAAAGTGATTCTTATCGAAAACAATTTAGTATTTTAAGCATATAAAATAATTAGAACTTTTATAATTGCTACTTCTAGTTCTCAAAGTTATTGATATGTTAATAGATAAATTACTTGTAAAGTATTCTATGAACTTACAATATATAACTTCTTTTTTATCCTTTATACTTCCTACTTCTTGATTTTCTCCTCTTATATGTGGTATGGCATTATCGAGTATGGCACCATGCTCACCATTTGTTATTCTAAAGAATTTACATGTAGAAGATGCACTTGTACAATGCCAATACCTTGTATGATCTTGGATGGTGAAGTTTTTTATTTATGATTTCTAGTAAACAATTATTTATTAGCTCTAAAAAATATAGTATATTGATATAATTCCAAGAAATACACATAAATTGGTGTGTGTGTGTATATATATATATATATATATATATATATATATATATATATATATATATATATATATATATATATATATATATATATATATATATTGAATGATTTTTAATTATTTGTTTTACTAAATGTAAATTTTGATGAGAGGGCCTCAAGGTAATTTTTTAAAATAACAACAAAGCAATTTCATTCATGAATTTTCTAAATAACAAGTAACTTTAGCAAAAGCAACTTTAAAAATATCTTTTTAAACAACAAATTTATAACAAACTTGAAAGCTATAACCGACCTAAATAGGCCTTAAGTGGTTCAAGGTTTCTAAGAGATAACATGATAAGGGAGTGATTAGAATTAAGGTAGAGGAACAAGAACCTTGTAGTGAGATAATGCATATTGATTTAACCATTGAGTATTGCAAAATGCTCTATCAAGTAAGCATCTTATAGGTTTATTAAGCTATTGATTAAACCAACAAAAAGGATTAAACAAACAAAAAGAAAGACCTATATTTGAGAGCTCCAAAAGACCATAATTAAATATACAACTATTGAAATCAATGAGTTTGCAAAGAGGAGACTTTCCACCCATTTTCTCCTTTATTTTTCTAATATAGTTAAAATCTCCAATAATAATCAAAAGGTTTAAATATGATTGTGAAAATATTAGAAATAACATCCTAAAGAATCTTCCTCTCATAGCACCATTTTTAGCATAAATAAAAGTAATGAGAAATTTGGATGATTGGAAATATCCAAGGCAACCATGAATGAATTGGGGATGACTAATCAGAGTGGTGAACGATATAGAAGATGTATCGCATCTAAGCTATAAATAGACATTACCAATAATTCAAAATTATTACAACTTTCTTCATTGGATAAAACTTGTACTTCCTACAAGAGAAAGGGTCATCCAAAGCTAGAACATTCACCTTAGTTTTCATTAAACAAATGGTAGCAACATTATAGTCTCTGACAATATTCCTGAAGTTAGTGTTTCTTCCATCATCATTGATATCTATAACATTCAATGAGATGAAGTTTGGGATAAACATGAAGTCATTATTATTAAGTACAAACTTTACTCAAAGCTTTTCTTTGGTTGGATGTAGAGGGAATATCATTTTTAGCCTGTTGAAAAATATCTAAGGTGAAGGTGAGACTTTGGCAATATTATTATTGGGTTGATCAAATTGTAATTTTAGTGCTAAAAGATCAAGTGATAATATTATGATATTGGGTGATAATGTTATTAAAAAGAGTGCACGTTTTAGATATCTTGGGTCTATTGCTAAAAAATATGGTGAAATAGGTGGGAATATTATAAGTAAAATTCAAGTTGAAAGGTTGAAGTGGAGAAATACATTGAATTTGTTGTGTGATAAAAAAAGTACCCCTCAAACTTATGGGAAAATTTTATAAGATCGTGCTGAGACCTAAAATGCTTTATGGCCCAAAATGTTTGCCATTAAAAGAAAAGCATATACTTAAGTTAAGTATTACAAAGATGAGGATGCTCAGGTGGATGAGTGGCTTTACAGTTAGAGATGGAAAGTGAAACAATTATATACGTGAAAAGGTTAAAGTAGCTCCAATGGAAGATAAGATTAGAGAGTGTTGTCTTAGATGATTTAGTCACATAAAGCGTTGGCCTTCTGATGACCTTAATTATTACGATAGCAAATATATTAGATTTGACATATGTTAAGAAAGGTAGAGGTAAACTTAAAAAAAAACTTGATTAGAAAACATTAAGAATTTCTTTTATTAAATTTGAATGAGAATTTAACTCTTAATAGAATACAATGAAGAAATATTATTCATATATACAACCTACATAATGGGATAAAACCTTATTATTGTTGTTGTTGATTAGAGTAGTCAACATATGAGGAGGGATTGCCACATTATTGTGAGCACAATAGTAGAATTAAATTGGGAAGTAATAAGTAGCAACTTCATTGGATGGTTCGACAAAATTATCTTGGTGTGGTAGAGGAACTTGTTTGGAAGTTGAAGGCAATATAGAGGAGGACATATTATTTGAAATATTTCCAGAGCCAGGGGAATTAGGTGTATTAAGAGAATCAGCCCTACAAGCATTTGTTGGGAGCATACTTAGATATGGGTGACTAGCTTAGATGTAGTTAAGAGAGTAGAAAGTAACCACTTGGTGATTTGAGGTATATTGGGGAGTGTGGGTTTTGGAGTGATTGCTACTACAATTTTCTATAGTTTTTGTGATTTGTGTAGGTCATTTTTTTTTTAAATATTTAGTGACTTCATAGGCAAAGGTGTTATGAGTCGCATATGAAGAAAGCTTCCATTCATATATTATAGGTTTTTGTATGTCTTTACCTTTGGTAGAAACGGTGATGAAATTAGAGAGAATAGTGATGGTAGAAATTTAGATTGAGGCCCTAGCAAAGTTTAATGGAGTTCTCTTAGCTAGGGAATTGACGGTTAAAGGTATACCCACTTTGCTACCTTCTTATTTATTATATTCAGAACTCTACTCACATTAAAATTATTCAGAGCTTGCATTTTTTTTGTTTTAGTGGTTAACATGGATGACTAACAATTATTCTATATAGCCTTTCTTCAAGCATGTTCATTTATAAATTCATAGATTTACTAATTTAATGTAATTATCAAATGGTGATCATGTCATAGGTCACTTCTTGACTCAATAAATGCTTCATTTGGGACAGATTTCTTACTGCTTCATAAAGTGGTTTTCTTGTATAAAAATTTTATTTTTTTACTAGAAAAAAAGCCGCTTTAAGAAGCATAAAGAAAATAGTCCAAAACGAAGTCTAAATCAAGTACCCCAAATTAGATCACTGTATAGCTCTATAGTAATCATATCCAAATTTATTCTCATTCCTAACTTTATTTCTATATCAAATTATGCTTTTCATGCTTTTAAAATTAATTTTGCTCTAATATCAATTTCTATTATGTCTTATTTCAACCCCCTCAAATTAAGCATGAGATGCAATAGAGGTAGATAATACAATCAGATATATTTCAAACTACACTTGTACTAGCTTATAAAATTAGGATCAAGTGAGTAAGAAATTAATTTTCTTAAATAATCATATTACACATATATTAATCTTCATGATGAAATAATAAATTCATCATAATCATTAAAATAGAAGCTTGAATAATATAAATCATTCAAAAACTATTACAATACTTCTAAATAAAGTTTACATATAAATTCATATGCACTAAAAGTTTTTAATTTACATTGTGAACATTCTTCATTCTAGAGTACATCCAAAACTGTACATTTAAAACTCCAAAGTATAAGACAAAATGGGATCTCATAACTATGTCCCAACCCAATCTTTTTTACTTTCCTATAATAATTTTTATAAGATATTATGTGTTTAAAAACTCTATGGGATAAATAATTTCAATATAAAGTTCAAACATATAAAAAATAATATAATATGTAATGATGATAAATTGAATTAATATGAGTATTTATTTTTATGGACATAGTTAGCCCAGTGTAATAAACTTTAAATTAGGACATATGTTATTAGTTATTATGAGTTCACAAATATAATTTATACGAGTAATTATCTCCTTACATTAGAGATTGAGTATCTCACCATAATTATTTGATCCTCAATGGGATATATTTCCTTATTTCTATCTCCTTGAAGATTTGACAAAAAGAATTTTGTATTCATTAAGATGGCATATCTTTCAGAGATATATTTGCATTGTGTCTCACTAATATCAATATCACTATATATGAATGTGCAACCTTAATAATGTTATGAAAGCTCTCTGAAATACTTGTTATCATCAAATTATATCAATTTCCAAGAAAAAAGCTCGAGCTCACCTGCCAAAACAAACTTTATTCTAAAAAAAGGTGGCGACAACTGAGTTTTCAATTCAATTCAATCAATGTGTGGCTAAATATCAACCCTTATATAAGCTGTAGATACATAGTGATGTTCCTCATGAAAATTAGCGATTTTAAAATTTGTCATATTTTTCATAATCATATGATGAATGCAAGTTTTTTTATGTGCCTTTAGAAATATTATGGATAATGCATTTACAATATTATAATGCCTAGCTACTTGAAATAAAAATAATTTAATTTTGCCATGCTTTTTAATTCCCTTAATCTAATTAAGAATTACATCCAAGAATGGTTGTTTTTTGAGTCAACAACTTTGAATATCACTAGATAAATTAAAGTATTCTAGTCTTAGGCCTCTGCTATGAGCAAAGTATCTCCACATCTTGAATTTATATATGCTTCATCTGTCCTTAACATTAATGACATACTTGAATTCATAAGTGCTGCTTTGCAACATTGAGTACAAACACCCAAAGAGAAATAAACATATTTAAACATCCTAAAGTGTCAAACTAAAGATATTATTGTAACTAGATTTTGCATATTTAGCATAATGATCATATATAATGATAAGTTCTAGAAGAATACTTCATAAAACCCTCTTATATGAGTGATAGCTTGTTTACAACACCACAAAGTATTTTCATAAGACAAAATAGTTCCATTGTCCTTCTTCACATATGATATATATTATCATCTTTGGATTTGAATTATAGTAAGATCCACCAAGTTTCACCATGAGTATATGTCCATTAAGCCATAGTTGAACTTAATGATGGCCTTTGGATCTAGCATCAAAGTAATAAGTGTGTTCTTATATATGGCTCCAAATCTCAAATATGTTTTACCATACCAACTTAATATCTCACATGTTTTATGAACATTTTTTATAAGTGTAATGGATAAACAAATTGTCTTTCATTGTTTCTCCACCTTGAATTGAAAAATTTTCTTTATTGCATATAAATATAATTTCTTCAAATCTTATTTACTCTAAAAAATTTGTCCAACATCTATATATTTTGAGGAGACATAAGGATATTTGATCAATATGCATTGAATTAGAAGTATTTTTAGGTGCTACCTTTATAGGATAAAAGTTAGTCATGTGTTGTCCATATTATGAGTTATTATTTTCAACCCCAAGATATATGAAGAATTAAACTTAAGTTGTTTATTAATGTCAGATGCATTACATGGCAAGGTTATCATATCTATTGAATACTTTAGTAATAAAGAATTTATGAAGCCACCATTTTATGCATCTTGTAAGTTAATGGAATCACAATCATCAACTATTAAATTAGTTTTTAGTGGATCAATAGAATGTGTTGGATAGATAGAACTTGTATCGTCCTCATTTGCTACCATATGCCCCCTGCTTATATAAATATTTTTATAATTGCTATAATCTGCATATAATTTATTTTACACAGGTTACAATAAATAGGAGATCTATGTTAACTTAATAAATATATCTCATTGAAGAAGAATATAATATCATATTTTGTCATTATTTTTATTCGAGAAAATGATATCATGCATTATGTTTTCCTATACGTGAAATCCATTTATATGCATATGTAACTGTGTATATAATATCAATGAGATATTCGAGGCTAATATTTCTTGGAATTATTAATCATTTGTTCAGTTTCAAGTAAATTCCAACACATTAGTCTTGTTTTCATTTTCCTCTGTATACCATAGTAATATGATGCTTGATTCACCTCTAGAACATACATGTTCTAAATATAAGCTCGAACAAGATTGCTAAATGGCTCGAACATAATTTGCTCATTGTTCGAAGAACTTTCTAGCAAGTTTCTAACTTGGATTGAACAATGGTTGAACAAACTTCAATATGTTAGCAATTTTATTTAAATGAAGATCAAATGAATATGATTCAAATCATGTTTGAATATGGTTCAAATTATATTCTAACCTATTCAAAATATATTTTTTACATTGTTAAAATAAATATCGAACCTTTTTCGAATCTGCTTCATCTATCCTCCATCTATTTTTACATTAAGTTTCGTTTGGGACAATTTTTTTATTGCTTCTTAAAACGGAATTTTAGTACAAAAATTAAAATTTTTGTACTACAACTCCATTTTAAGAAGCAAAAAAAAACCGTCCCAAATGAAACATAAGTTTCCACCAAAATGAGCTCTAATATCTTGCTCAAATATAATATACAACAGATGAATTATTATAGATCACTTAAATTATATACCAATAACATCATTCAAAGTTTAGGAAAACTTAGCCCATGGCTGCTGAAGTGGGGTTACTACTTGTCCAATTCATGTTCACCATTGCGATGTAAGGATTAATCTCAAACCAAAAGAGTTGGAAATGATGTCGCTAACTATTTTGAACTTAAAAATTTGACAAGGATGATATGGATTACGAGGGACAATGACTTATATTTTTTACATTAAAGATATTTAAATAAAAAATAAGCTTTCAAGCACAATCCTATAAATAAATATACACCAAGAATCTTAAACCATTATATATGATATGATGCATGTAAATTTGATTTTCCCTTTGTAAATCCATAAATTATGGAGATTTGCATACAAAACACTTGGAATTTTATATATTTAATATTTAAACTTCACTATTCCAGCATTCCACTAACTCCATTATATCTCGTCTTCTGACCTTACTGGGACTTGTCAAAAATTAAGCGATTTGCCTCAATCTCAAGAATTGGCCATATTCTAAACTTGGCCTCACCCCCATGTTAGATCCTCCTCCAAGTTAACGAGGCAATTATTGTCAATCCATATCATATTTTCTAGCCATGTCAATCCCATCGATCTCCGTAACACTTTCCATTCTATCATCGCCTTTGCCCATACGTCTGCTTTTGGTATAGATGTGCCTTGATAAAGGAAAATCTACCATAATCTTAATGAAATTTATGAGTAACTTAACTTCTCTTTACATGTACTGTCTAATTTTGACCATTATACCTATCCTGATTATTGTTGCCTCTCAACCCAATAATCGCCATCATTATATCTTATTATCACAATTAACTTGATGTGTGCAATGAAAAGCGCGAAGCTAGAGAATGAAGAGGATACTATTTATAAAATAATTTAAATATTGAATAGATAAATTTTAATATTTTGAAAGCTATGTACGAAGAACTTTTTCTGAGGAGGCGGAGCTAGGGCACCAGTTCCCCCCCTCCGACTTTGTTTTTTTCTGCTGGTTCCTTCTTCTCCCTTCTCCCTCCGGCGAGGCCGGAGGGTGTCCAATCATGGACGCAACCACCTCTCAACAACCAGCTAACTTTCCTCAACTTGTTTCCTCTTCTTTTGGAGGAGTCCGCATGACACCGAGAGACTAGAGCAAGGTGTTCGTGTCTGAAAATAATACTCCAAAAGCTTTTAGTTTCTCTCACTTTCCCTCTGAACCTGAAGTTATTCCGTTTTCAGGTGAGAAGCTTCATCAAGGTGGGGAAGATTCGAAACATTGTCTGGTAGGATACTCGATAGGGCGCCATCCATTCTACGAGGCTTTACTGGGTGCCATCAACAAAACATGGAGTCTGAAAGGGTCGGTTAAACTCTTGTCTTTAAACGATGGTTTTTTTCTCCTGAGGTTTTCTTGTAGTGAACATTATGAAATGGTTTGGTCAAGAGGTGTTTGGTTTCTTCTTGGGAAGCCATTTGTGATGCAGAAATGGCATCAGAAATTCATCCCCAAGAAAGAAGACTTCTCCACTGTCCCTATTTGGGTGAAAATCCATGATCTTCTGCTTGCATGTTGGAACTCTGAGGGGATTTCGCGCATTGCAAGTAAGATAGGAGTGCCGCTAGCTGCTGACAGTTTGACATAATAAAAAACAAGGCTTACCTTCGCTCGTGTTTGTGTTCTGGTTGATAAAAATGCAACCTACCTGGATGAAATCAAGGTTTCGCTAGACGGTGACGTTGTCTGCCTTGCCTTAAAGTGCAATATGAATGGCGGCCTTATCCTTGTGAGCACTGTAAGTCCTTAATGCATTTATCTTCTTCATGTCCCTCTCAGCCACCTAAGGAATCCAATGAACAAGTGATTGGTGGGAAAAATCTATGTGGCTGTAGTAACAACAGGAATCCAAGATACCATTCTTTCTCAAAACCCATCAATGTTAACAAGCCGCTAATCATCTTTGAAGATCTCACTGATGTTGTTGCTACCATGAACGATACAATGCCAAAACTCGATACCAACATAGTTGCTTCTACTCTGACTGGGCATCCCCTAGTATACCAGCCACACTCTCCTCAGGCAGACAAACAATCTGCTCCCCTACCTCCCAGTTTGGCTCCCATCTCAGACAGTTCCCTGCCTATTGACACCCCCAATCTCAATTCTCCTCAAGAGGAAGCCACGTCTTCTACAAACACTACTCTACTCAACTCATCTCTTCGTCTAAAATCCATTGTATCCCCTAGCAAATTTGACGCTTTAAACATTGAAGAAGATACCATTTATCAATCTAAAGAATTGGTTGGTCAGGTAAATGTTGTTCTTTCTAATGCTCTGGAAGAGGGAGGAGAAAAAATAAAGCACACGGAGAAGTCAAAACCACAACATTTTTCTGTTGCTTCCAAAAAACCTGCTAAGGGAAAGCAGGGGAAAAAATCCCAATCTCACCCAAATTAGTAATGTCTTTGCCACTCTTTGCGGCGTGGAACATCAGGGGGTTTAACCTGTTAGGAAAGTTGTTATTTGCATGTTTTACATTCTTGCAACTTGTATAGTTTTGATGATTCCAAATATTATTATTTTATGTGTTGTTATCTCCTAACATTTTTTGGAAGATTTGTTTTCGCTCTTGTGTGTACTAATATCTGGTGTGTTCTTTCTTATTTTTCTTCCGCATTTAATTTCATTGCAAGTTGTTTACTCTGGTTGAAAACTTTATTTTTTAAACTTTAAATTTAACTTGCATTAATAATTAAAAAAGTTTTCTAAAAATCCAAGAGTAGAAGTATAATTTTTTAAATTACCAATTCACCCCCCCTCTTGGTTAGCCTTGGGATAATTAGTTAGGCTTAACAACCTAATTACTAGATCCAACAAGTGGTATCAGAGCCTTGTTTCAAAATCATAAGTTTAGACTACTTTTTGAAAAATGAGTATGGCTAATTTTAAAAACCGTAAAACATTAGAAGGATATTCAATTGTTAAACCACCTTTATTTGAAAATATTTCTTTTAATTTTTGGAAAATTCGAATATCTACTTTCTTGCAATCAATAGATTATCGAATGTGGCATATGATTCAAAATGATTATTCTATACCGTCACGTATTATAGATGGAATCAAAACTGATACCCCTTTTTCTGAATGGAGTATAGTAGAACAAATTTATGCTGAATTAAATGCTAAATGTATGAATTGTTTGTTCTGTGCTTTAAATTCGGAAGATTATATGAGAATCTCTACATGTACTACTGGCAAGGAAATTTGGGACAGTTTATGCATTACATATGAAGGTACTAGTGAAGTCAAGCAATCTAAGTTGAATTTTTTGATGCATGACTATGAACTCTTTAGCATGAAACCTTATGAGATGATCTTAGACATGTATACTAGGTTTATTCAAATTATAACATCATTGCATGCTTTAGGTAAAGAATTTTCAAACTTTGAAATAGTCAATAAAATTCTACGTTGTTTACTTGACAAGTTTGATGCCAAAGTTGTTGCTATTTGCGAATCAAAAATTTTGAATGAATATTCTATTGATAATTTGATTGGCTCACTCATTGCCTACGAGCAATATTTGGGTCAAAGACTTTTGGATACAGGTGAAACAATAAAGCTAAAAGCGGAAGACATGTAGAAAAATTGCTTAGTTGGTGAGGAAAGCGATGACTTAACAAGCAAATTGAAAAGTCCACTAAAGCACAAGCATAAGCATCAACAAAAGTGGAATAAAGGTAAAAATGGTAAGAATGTTCAGATTTCTTCAAGTATTATTTGCTTTGGATGTAGAAAATCTGGACATCTGAAAAGTCAGTGCCCTAATTTGAGAACTCTTCATGCTAAAGAAAAGGGCAAAGCTAAGCAAATTATAAAATGGGAAAATAATGAAAAGCAGAAAATCTTCTTGGGCAGATCTAGCTTCTGAATCATCAGACCAGGAGCAAAATGATGTTTAAACCCTTTGTTTATGTGTTTTTGTGTGCATGTTTTTTATTTGTTGTGTTTTTATTTTTGTTTGTTTTATGTGTTTTTCTATTTTTAATTTTTGTATGTTTTGTATGATTTTGAGATATTTTCATATCGGATTCCATGTTTCTTATTGTGAGACATTTGGAATGTGATATGAAGATTTTTATAGTTTGTGTACTTGTATTTTGTTTAGTGTCTTTCTATTCTTTTATTGCTTTAGATTTTTTTTTTTGATGTTTAAGTGTTTTTGTTATGTGTTTGAAATGTTCGTTAGCATATATGAAAAACCCTTAAATTTTTTATCTTACAAGTGCTATACTTTGAACTGCAACATAAAATTGAATTCATTAGAAAATCTAATTTTTCTAAATTTAAGTTGTGTTTATAACTTGATATTATTAAGATTATCAATTTCATGTCTCTTATTTAGACTACATTAATTTTAATATTATTATTACAATTGTGATGTTTTCTTATTTTATATTTCACTTATCAATTAATATTTATGCACTTAAAAAGATTTGGAGTTTTAGATTATTGATTTTGGAAAGAATACAATTACTCTTAAAAATTGTACAAATGTACAAAAATAAAAAAAATGCGCTTAAAGATTTGCAATGTGAAAAATAGGCATAAAATAAGCCCAACAAGTGAAAATATGCACAAAAATGTGCCACAAAATTGAAAAAGATGCGCAAAGCGCCACATGTGGTAGTTATTTCTTTCCTTAATTTTTTAATCTCTTAATTCAAAATTGATCTTATGTACATTTATATTACATATTGAAATATGAAATATAAAATTTTTATATCATCATTTTTACAATGATTTTCTCTATCTTAAATGTCTAAATATACTCATGTGTTGATTAATTCTTTTTAGTTTCTATGTTATATCTCTTCTTAAATTCTATGAATTTTATGATTTGGCTAATGTTTTAATTTTATTTGCATAACTTATGTCAAACACTTTAAATGTGAAATTTTTAAATGATTTTCATATGTCTGCTTACATTTCTAATCTTTTTCTTCTTCACTTTTTGATGTTGTCAAAAAGGGGGAAAAATTGTTTGTTGTGTCTTGTGTATTCGTATCGTTGTGTGTTTGTTTTATTTAGTGTATGTTTGTTTGTTTTGTTTTGTTTTGTATTTCTAAAAATTTTGAAAACAAAAATAATTTTAATGCCTCCTTATTTTCATATGTTAATTAATTCATGGGGAGTTTAGGAGATTCTTAGAATTTAAAATTATACAAACAATAATTGTTTTGTCATCATCAAAAAGGGGAGATTGTTAGGAAAGTTGCTATTTGCATGTTTTACATTCTTGCAACTTGTATAGTTTTGATGATTCCAAATATTATTGTTTTATGTGTTGTTATCTCCTAACATTTTTTGGAAGATTTGTTTTCGCTCTTGTGTGTACTAATATTTCAGGAAAATCGAACCCCAGACTACGAAGACTTCAAATTAGATTCAGCATTAGATACTTTGTGAATTTGAAGCTTGTACTTTTTATTTAAATTAAATTTGAGAGCGAGTGATTGTAATTGAGTGGATAAATTTACACACACTTAAAGGAGATCTTAAAAAAGTTTTTGTACTGATCGTACGGGATGAACATTGTTCGTACGGGACGATCAGATCAGTTATCTCCTTGTAAGAGCAATGGAACGGATAGGAACTGAACTGGAAAATTTTTCTAAGGAATGATCGTCCAGACGAAATCATTTTTCGTCCAAGGTCCAAGGACGATTTTCTCTATAAAAATTTCGTCCAGACGAAGTCCAGTTCATCCAGGACGATGGGAACCGACTATGACAGTTTCTGGCAACGTTCTGCAATTTTTGGAACCAACTTTTGATATAACTGTTCGTACCAGACGAAATTTTTTGTCTCGGGACGAACCAATTTCGTCCAGGATGAAATTGGTTTGTACAGATGAACAAATGGTTCGTACGGGACGATCCAGTGCGCAAAAAATCATATTTTTAGCAGTTTTTTGGACAGTTTTTCATGTCTTTTCTATATAAGGAGTCCTAGAAACTATTACAAGTACATTTGGAGTTGTTTTCTCTTGAGAGGGATCATTGAGAGGGAGAAGATCCTTGGAGGGGATTTCAAGGGAGTGTGGAGGGAATATTCACACTGTTGCTCCGGCGAAGGCTCTCAAGTGAAGTTCAACAACATTGGTCCGGTTCTCTGCCGACACTTGGAGAGTGTGAACAGCCGAAAGGTTCTCTGCCTACACTTGGAGAGTGTGAACAGCCGAAAGGTTCTCTGCCTACACTTGGAGAGTGTGAACAGCCGTAGGGTTCTCTGCCCACACTAAGAGAGTGTAAAAGGACGACGGTTCTCTGCCAACACTGGAGATTGTGTAAAAGGACGACGGTTCTCTATCAGCACTGGGGATTGTGTAAAAGGATGACGGTTCTCTGCCAACACTGGAGATTGTGTAAAATGACGACGGTTCTCTGCCAGCACTGGGGATTGTGTAAAAGGACGACGGTTCTCTGCCGCACCGGGTAGTAGTGAAAAGAGTGTGTTGTAAAGGCTTCTCCGCCTTGCTGTGGGTGCTAAAGGAGAGTCACTATTGGTTTTAGTGCAATACTCAGAGGGTGCCTCTGAGGAGTGGATATAGGTCTGATTATAGACCGAACCACTATAAATCTGGTGTCATTTACTTTATTGTTTTTACGTTTCCGCACTTTAAATTTTAGTTTTAACAACTCTGTGGTTGAAAAATATTTTTCTACAAACTTTAAAAGAAATTTTTATTTCGGTTCAACTTAATCTTCAAAGAGGGTTTAAAATTTTTAAACTACCAATTCACCCCCCTCTTGGTAGCCTTGGGACATTCACTTAGGCTTAACAACCTAATTACTAGACTCAACATAACCGTCCTGATAAAGTGTTGAGCTGCAAACATCTAATTGCTTCTTTCCAATTAGACTTGGTATGTATTTTGGAAAACAGGGTTCATTGTCAGTCTTTAAAGGATCCGTTCTTTCAGTCCTCTCATTGTCTCTTCACTAATGAAGATAGCTGCAACAATTTCGACCTCTCTCATTATGGGAGAATTTGGGTCAAATGGAACACCTCCAAATTGAATTTCAATCCTAAGATTATCACTTCCCAAATGATTTCTGGTACTATTCTTGTCGCAAATGCTCCCATTTGTGAGTTGTCTGTGATTTATGCATCTAATAGTTCTGCTGAGCGTATAGAACTTTGGGAGTCCATAGCTAATGCTGCTCCTGTTGGTAACTCCCCTTGTGCTCTTATTGGTGACTTCAACTGCTGTAGGTATGCTTCTGAGAAACTTGGAGGTAATCCTATTCAACACTCTGCTCTTTCTGATTTCAATAGCATGATTTTCAACAATAAGCTGGTGGACTTAAACTCTGTGGGTTGTAAATTTACTTGGTTTAACCAATGTCTAGACAACCCTATTCACATTAAATTAGATAGAGTGCTTGTTAATGAAGAATGGCTTCTTGCCTTCTCCGATTCCTTTTGTTCCTTGCAAAGTCCATCATGCTCCGATCACTGCCCGATTGTTTTACATCTTGGAAGCCACATCAAAGCTAATCACATGTTCTTATTTAAGAACTACTGGACTAAAATTGATCGTTTTTGGGATCACATCCTTGATCTTATTAGCTCTACCTGCTCGGGCAACCCCTTGATTCAATTTTGTAACTCTCTGAGAAAGTTAAAGAATACTATTAAGAATGAGCCTTGGGATTCCTCCACTGCTGTCAATAGACATATGGATTATCTTCATCAAAAATAAAAAGCTCTCTTGGATAGTTTGCACATGGATCCTAATAACCCCACACTCAATGAAGCTTATAAAATTATAAATCATGATTTGGCTAACTTTTCTTCTTTGCAAGCTTCCTGGATTATACAAAGGGCCAAGGTTAATTGGCTAAAGCAAGGTGAGGATGATCTCAAATTCTTATACTCTAAAATCAAGAAAAGGTTGGGGAGCTCCAAATCTGCTATCAATCTGATGGCTAGTTATCCAAACTCAACTAGGGCTGAGGCTGTTAATTCTATTATTCAATACTTTCAAAGGCTTTACAACCCTACTCCTCCTACCAGTTCGAACATGAGCATCTTCCCTACTGGGGCGGTGCTTCCTGATCACTTGACTGCCTCGTTTTCTTCCTGTATTTTGGATGAAGAAATCAAACATGCTGTTTTTAAAGGCTCTTCTACTTCAGCACTAGGGCCGGATGGTTTTAATTTTTATTTTTATAAATCTGCTTGGCACATTTTGGGTCCATCTGTTTGTAGAGCTATTAAATCTTTTTTTCTCAAAGGTTTCTTGCCTAATGGTGTAAAAGCCACTGCCTTAGCCATTATTCCTAAACATAAAAATGCGGCTAATATCACTGAGTTTAGGCCTATTGCTCTTTGTAATGCTTTACACAAAATTATTGCTAAAGTCATGGCAGAAAGAATGAAGCCGGCTATGAGTTTGATTGTGAAACATAACCAAGCGGGGTTTGTCAAATCTAGAGTGTCCACTGACAACATTTTATTAGCTAGGGACATTCTTTTTTATGCTGGTAAAAAGAGTGGTCCTAACCTATTTTGTGCCAAGTTAGACATCATAAAAGCTTTTGATTCTGTGTCTAGAGAATTTTTGTTGGCTAGATTGTTACAAAAAGGGATTCCAAGGCAATTTGTAGGCTGGATTAAAGCCTGTATCTCAGATGTTAATTATTCGACTATGATTAATGGTGCTCTAGAAGGCTATTTTAACACTGCTGCTGGATTGAGGCAAGGGTGCCCCCTTAGTCCATATCTTTCTGCTTGGTTATGGATTCTTTTTCAAACCTTCTTGAGGAGAGAGGTTTTAAAGGTATTTCTACTCAGGATTATTCTCTTTCCCATCTGCTTTACGTAGATGATGTTTTGATATTTGGGGAGGCTACAACTGATAACTGTTGTATTTTAAACACTGTCTTAAATTATTTTGCCAATGCATCTGGTTTACATGTTAACTATGACAAATGTGCTATTATGTTTCCTAAGCACCAGAGAAATCAAATTGATATATGTAATGCTCTTGGTATTCAAAACATTGTTACCAAAATTACATACCTTGGGATTCCTTTGGCTTTCTACAGATTAAAAATTGAGGACTTCCTACCTCTTATGAATAGTATCAGCAAGAAATTGAATGGTTGGAAGGCTAACTTGCTATCCTTTGCGGATAGATTACAATATCTGAATTTCACTATCCATAATACTATAGCATATTGGATACAAGGTTCCATATTACCTAAAGCTATATATAAGTTTTTTAAAAAACAATGTTCCAGATTTTTGTTTTTTGGTGATTCCTCGCCTGCTAAGAAACTGCACATGATAGCTTGGGACAACATTTGTAAGCCTAAACCTAAAGGGGGGTTGGGAATCCCTTCTCTTGCTGCCTTGCAATTTGCCTTCAATTGCCCTATTATCACCAGTATGTACAATGGTTCCTCTCTTCTCTCCACTTTGCTTATTCATAAATACAAAACTCCTTGGAAAATGCCTCAGGCCAATGCTTCTCTTTTCTGGAAATTGATTTGTAAAACTGCCATGGTTGCAAAACAACATTTTAGCTTTACTATAACTAGGAATGCGCCTATTTCTTTGTTATGGGATCATTGGTGTCACAATCTTTCGGTGTATGATTACATAGGAGATGTTTATGTGGGTGCAATTTCGGATTGCTGTCTTTCTGAACTAGTTTCTGGAGGAATTTGGGAATTTCCTATGCACTTCCCGTTACTGTTGCAACAAACTTGCTTAAGTTTTAATATTGCTGAACATGAGGGACCTTGTCTGCTTTGGAAAAACAAAAGTTCTGCTAATTTCAAACAGTTTACTGAGGAATTTTACTCTGTTTTGCTGGATAGTAATTGGAACAATTTGATTTGGCACAAAAACCATATTCTTAACACTCGGTTTTTGTTTGGCAAGCTTTAATGGGAGGGTTAAAAACAGCTGATGCTCTCTTAATGAGAAACATACATGTTCCTGTCACTTGCAGCTTATGTCATTCTCACGATGAATCTATCTCCCATTTATTTTTTTGAGTGTAATTACTCTTTCGCTATTTTGCTTGGAATTATTCCTGGGACAAGGAGTTTTTTATTGAGACCTTCAATTATGCAATTATCTAATTGGATTGTGGTTGCTTATGAGGAAAAATCGGAGGTGAATTTTTATAGAATGTCTATTGGAGCTATCATATATAATTTATGGAGAGAAAGAAACAATAGGAGGTTTGGGGGGAAGTATTTATGCTATACCTCGCTTATGTATGCTATTAAAAGAGTTCTATTTGAGAAGATTTTGAAATGGAAAGACGCGAAAAAATTGATGGATTTGATGGATTTGCTGTAACTTGTGGAAGTGCTCGGTTTTCTATTGCCTCTTCCCTGCTATATTGGCCTGTCTAGACAATGATGATGCTCCCAAAGCAGGTCCCTTGGATGGTCTTTGGGCAACCAGGGAATATCTACTATATGATGACTTTATCAAATCTGAGTCCAGACAAATCGCCTGGGAGCATTTTTTGGAAATTTTTTTGGATTGCTGATGTGAGCTGCGTCTCCCTGCTATGCGGATACAATCTCTGCTGGTATTGTTTTGCTACAGGTTTGAAGGAGTGGTGCTTTCCTCCAGTCAATTTCTGCAAGGGAGAAGGTCTCGGTTGCTGTTGGTTTCTTCTTAGTTGGAACCTGCTACGTAAATGGAATGTCTGGGAAGTCTTTTTTGTCTATTGCACCTATTTTGGTTATCAACAACTGCAGCTGGTCTCATATGATCTGTGCTTTCTACCACGTTTTGATTTTTCTCAGAATTTTATTGTATTGGTGGTATAGATGGCGTATAGTTGTGGTTTCTTATTTTTGGCATGCATAAGTTTTTGTTTTGCTTATATAGGTAGCTTTTTTACTTGTAATCTCTTCTTTTTATAATAATAGATGGGCTTCGGCCACAAATTTTCCCAAAAAAAGAAAAAGCTATGTACAGTAAATCCCAAAATTTTAAATCTGCAAAAATTGGGACACATGTCTCACCTAATTTTTGGAAGAAACGGAAATTCCACCTCGTCTTGCTTCTCCCATTCGCGTTTCAACTTTTCATTCTTCGACGCCGCGGCCATCGAAGTCCCTCTTGTTCCTCCGACCGAAGGCAAATAGTGCGGCGACTAAGATCTTTTAGCCTCCCGCTCTCTCATACCCTTCCCCGATTCCCGCCCTCTTCCTATCGAAATTTAGTTGAAGGGGACTGGATCTCCCATTCTTCTCTATCTGTTGGAAAAGTTCCAAGATCCGGCGGTCCTATCCTCATCAAGTTATCTTCTCCAGCTATTGATCGGGATTCTCTTGTTTCGGTCATAAGTTTCTTGTTCATAGATCCGTCTCTTCTTAGTGGGAGTCACCGGCTGGTCGTCCGAGTTCCATGGAGGCAATAGAGGAGCTCATCCAGCTATCAGAGTCCATGATACAGGCCTCTGCTCTCCTTTCGGACGAGGACGTTGATGAGAAGTCCCCCCGCCGGAGTTCTACATTTCTCAACGTCGTTGCGCTCGGGAACGTTGTAAGTTCATTTTCCTAACTCATGGAAGAGCGATCTCCCTTGGGAAGGAGTTCGTCTCATCTTGCATCGACGTCTATCTCATATGGATTCGCGTAATTTGTGCTTTTTTTAATTTTGTTCTGTTCCCACCCTAGGGTGCTGGAAAGTCGGCCGTTTTAAATAGTTTGATCGGGCACCCCGTTCTGGTACGTTCCATCTGGTGTTGCTTTCTGCTTAGAATTTTTCATTGGGCTGGCTGATTTTTTTCCTGTGCAGCCCACTGGGGAAAATGGAGCCACTAGAGCGCCAATCAGCATTGATCTGCAGAGAGATAACTCTTTGAGCAGCAAATCCATCGTTCTGCAGATTGACAACAAATCGCAGCAGGTTTCTGCAAGTGAGATATCCTAGGATCCTGCCAAATGCTTTTAGAAATTCTTGGATATTTTATTTGAAACAAAAACGCCCGTAACATGCATATGTGGTTTATAGGTGCTCTTAGGCATTCTCTACAAGATAGGCTGAGCAAGGGATCTGGAAAGAGTCGTGGTGATGAGATCTATTTGAAGCTACGTACCAGCACAGGTTAATTCTGGACATTTTATCCTTGGAAATTTGCTGACATATTACCTAAAATATATGAATTTACTGATCAATATAAGCACTGTATTCCATATATGATCTTACCAATGTCACTCAGTCAACTCCTATTAGCATACTATATTGTTAGATTAGTTAATTAACCCTAGATTATACACCAACATATGGAGCATAGAAATGTTACGAGAAACTAACACAACACGACTTGTAGTGACTAGACTGTACAAAATAGGACTTGACATGCCATAATCATGATGTTTTATTTCATAAACTATTTATATAAAGTATAATTAAAACACTAATGCCAATATGTTTTATCAAAAAATAACACAATGAAATTTAATATCATATATTTCTAAAAAAACTTAAATGCCAATGAAAGAGTAAATATAATTTGTTTAATTACAATTAAATTTCAATATTTCATATTGTGTTTTAATTTGCTAAAAACAAATCAATATCGTTAATCATTTGATTTGATTTATCAATACCAACATTAGATTTTCTACAAAAAATGTTGACACCCTAGAAAGTGCATATAATCACTAACATGAATTGGAAATTTGCTGAACTAGAAAAAATTTTGCGTGTTAGGTTTATGTTGACATGTGTCACAACCATGTTCGACTTTATGTTTAGAAAAAAAATATTTTAAGTAGAGATTTTTTGCATTGACAAGTTTTAAGGCATGTGTCCATGTTTGACACAACTCCAAAACAAGTCTTTTGGCATGTGTCCATGTTTGAAACCCTAGAAAGTGCATATAATCAATAACATGAATTGAAAATTTGTTGGATTAGAAAAAAAATTATGCGTGTTTGGTTTGTGTTGATGTGTGATAACCATGTTCAACTTTAAGTTTAGAAAAAAATATTTTAGGCACAGTTTTTTTGCATTCGGACAAGTCTTATAGGGCATGCGTTCATGTTTGACAGAACTCCAAGACCGACATATAAGGATTTTTTATTTGTCCATGCTTCATAAATTCTTTCATTATTAAAAAAAAGTGTCCATCACCATCCAATCGCACACCCAACATCAATGACATCTCAATCTAGTTTACCAGTATTATCGGTCTCACACCACTTCCATCTTTTAAACCGCAAAATAAATTGAGTTATGTGATATTCAATAAAAGAATAAACTAACATAGATTTAAGATATCAAATATAGTTTTATTTCAGGTAAAAAAAGAAAAAAGTAAAAAAATGTCGTAGCAAAGGAGTGGATGTGGGGGTTGTGCAGGGTGGGATGAGGGAGTTAGGAACTTAGGATGGAGTTGCCTTATGTGCTAAAATCCAGCATGTGAGACTATATTTCTATGAGGAACAAGAGAAATTCTGTGCTTTGGAAAAAAGTTAGCTTTTCAAGCATTTTTGTACAATGGATTCCCTCGCCTCATCATTGAAGAATTTAAAGTTGCTTTAACTTGTGGATAGCTTCACTATAGCTAATTTAAGGGTTACTAATGGATAACTTCACAACTTTAAGCTCTTTGTTTTATGCCCTTCCCCTCCCTTCTTCAGCTTCCCATGTTTCATCATTTACTAAACTTTTTGATGATTATTCTTTTTCCATACTATTCATCTCAGAAGCTTTGCGTTAGACCGGTCTAGCCAGTCCACATGGGACCGGCTAAGGCGGACAGAGGTGGAACTCTTCGGCCTCCTTGAACGCGCTGACCGAACCACAAATATTACAGAGCGATTTAGGACGAAAATTTGAATGTAGGGAATGTTTAGAGATTTTTTTTTGAATTGTATGTATTAAATAGTTTGTTTTCCTAGGGTTAGGGCATCTTGAATTTGGCTGACATTTGAGATCTATTAGTTTCTTTGGGCTCTAGCAGTGTCTAGAGATTTGGGAGAGAGATCCTCCTCTCAATTAGAGGATTATTTGTATCTTGGTATTTTTCGTTTCCCTTTCCTTAAATAATAAAAATTTTCTACTGTTTCGTGATTTTGTGTGGATTTTTGTGGAGAATTCTCGCTGTTATCTGAAGATTGATAGGAAATACTTGAGATCTATAAGTGTTTCCTATCAAATTGGTATCAGAGCAAGTCTTAGGACCATTAGAGGCTGATTTTTTGAAAGTTCAGTGGCGAAATTTCATCTGGTGGAAGGAACCCTTGTTGAATTTTGGATCAAAATCCAGAAATTTTGATGGCGGCCAAGAGGGTAGATGCGCTGGAAGAATATTTTGAAGGAGAGATGAGCCAAATAAAAGCCATAGTGGAGGATCAAATTTCATCCGTAGAATACAAGGTTTCGTTTGTGGAAGACAGTTTCCGATCTTCATTTGATGGTGAAAAAGTTATTGGAAAATCAAATCCAAACGGCGGCATCAGAGGCGAAGGGACCAATGGGAAGAACTATGAATTCTGATTTATGTAGGAGGGAGAACGATGTAGAAATCATTGAGGAGAAAGGGGGAAGGTATGTAGAGAGATGGAGAAATAGGGAACAAGGAGTAAAGGGTACTGGTTGTGAGAGAAGGTAGGGAAATTATGGTAAGGGGGTGCTAATTTTGGTGAAAGGAGGGAAGAAAGTGAAGAGGGGTTTGAAGATGAACATGTAAGGGAAAATTAGGAGACGTGGGGAGATCAAAGCACTTGAGAGAGGGGAAAGTATGGAGGAATATGAGGAAATGGGTGAAATCCAAAAGTGAGGAAGCTGAAGATGCCAATTTTTGATGGGGAGGACGCTTATGAATGAATCTATAGGGTGGAGAGGTATTTCGCCGTCAATGGGTTGACGAATGAGGAAAAAACTGACAGCAGTAGGCCTATGTTTGGAGGGAAGGCGTTGTTGTGGTTCCAGTCGAGGGATCAAAAGAGACCTATACGGAGTTGGAGAGCATTCAAAGATTGTTTATTATAATGTTTCCAAACTGAGGGAAAGGACTTCTATCATAGAGAGAGGTGGAGGATAACCCGCATCTAGACGTGATGGAGGTTTCCCTGAATTCAATGGTGGGATTCACTTCAAATTATACCATGAAGATGAAGGGAGAGATAACACACAGTGAGGTGGTAGTGTTAATTGATAGTGTGGCTACACATAATTTCATTTCCAACCAAGTCGTGGACTAATTGGGGGTGACATTGGTGGATATAGGGTGTTATGGAGTGATGATGGGTACAGGGAAAGTGGAGATAGGTCAGGGATATGTAAGGGAGTAGTGTTAACCATACAGGGGGTTCAGGTGAGGGAGGGTTTTTTCCCATTGGAGTTAGGGAGTACTGATATCATCATAGGATTCTAGGAATGAAGTGGCTACATACCTTAGGGGATACCAAGGTCAATTGAGGAGCATTGATAATGGAGCTGATGGTGGATGGGAGAAAGGTAGTGGTCAGGGGACATACAGGGCTCACCAAAGCCATGATATCACTTAAAACCAAGGTGATGAGCATACAGGAGGTGGGGAAGGTTATCTGATGGAACTACATAGATCGGAGGGGATCAGTTCTATTTCAGTACAACCATTGATTCAACAGTTTAGTGAGATTTCTTAGCCGCCTCAGGGGTTGTCTTCTCCGCGGGGACATGAGCATGCTATCATCATGAAGGAAGTAGTTTCACCTATCAATGTTTATTCATATCGTTATCCCCAAATCCAGAAGGATGAGAGCGAGAGATTGATCAAGTGCTTTAGCAGTAGTTTCCTTTGTTCCACCTTGATGAAAAGCTGACACTTTGGGAGGAGAGTATTACTAGACCGGTCCAGCCGGTCCACACGGTACCGTCTCAGACGGACAGAGGCGGAACTCTTCTGCCTCCATGTACGCGCTGACTGAACTGCAAATCCCACAGAGCGATTTAGGAAGGATTTTTGAGGGAGTTAGGAGGGAAATTTGAATGTAGGAATGTTTAGAGATATTCTTTTGGATTGTGTGTATTAAATAGTTTGTTTTCATAGGGTTAGGACATCTTGACTTTGGTTGACATTTGAGATCTCCTAGTTTCTTTGGGATCTAGCGGCGTCTAGAGATTAGGGAGAGAAAGATCGTCCTCTCGAATAAAGGATCAATTGTATCTTGTTATTTTCTGTTTCCCTTGCATCAAATTATACAAATTATCTACTGTTTCGTGGTTTTGTGTGGGATTTTGTGGAGAATTCTCGTTTTCCGAATATTGATAGGAAATACTTGAGATCTACAAGTGTTTCCTATCACTTTGGCATTTATTTTGTTTGAATTACATGAAGTTATGGTGAAAGTAAATAATTTTTTCTTTTAATGGCTCTTATGCTTTACATTGTTGTCGCTAAACTATACCTTTTTTATTTTATTTCAGCTCCTCCATTGAAATTAGTAGATCTACCTGGATTAGACCAACGGGCAATGGACGAGTCTATGGTGGGTACCTTCTTTTACCTTTTTTTTCTAATTCATTTAGGTGGGTTGTTGTTTATATTTGTATCCGTAATTAAGTAGTGTGTTTAAATTTGGAACAAATGAAGTATAATCTGATTGTTGGTTCGGTCATCAATTGCTCAAAAAGAAAAAAAAAGGTTAATTTGCTTTTTATTTATATTTTTATAGTGTTTTTCTTGTTATATTTGGTGGATATGCTAGGCATGTTTCATGTTACATTCTAGGTATCTTCTTAAGAAATTGTACCTGCATTTTTCTTGCATATTGTTCTTATGGTGCTTGGTGTTAAATGGTTCTAGGTGAGTGATTATGCGGCACGTAATGATGCAATTTTATTGGCGGTTATTCCGGCTGCCCAAGCATCTGAAATTTCTTCACCTAGAACCATTCTAGGTATCTTCTTAAGAAATTGTACCTGCATTTTTCTTACATATTGTTCTTTTGGTGCTTGGTGTTAAATGGTTCTAGGTGAGTGATTATGCGGCACGTAATGATGCAATTCTATTGGTGGTTATTCCCGCTGCCCAAGCATCTGAAATTTCTTCCTCTAGAGCTCTCAGACTAGCTAAGGAATTTGATGCAGAGGGTTTGTATTTATTTTTGATTTCCTACTTGGCTTTGATATTTGATGTTTTGATTATATCTTCTATTATTATTTTTAACAGCAACCAGAACAGTTGGTGTTATTAGTAAGATTGATCAAGCTGCTGGAGATCAGAAAGCTCTTGCTGCTACTCAGGCCCTTCTACTTAGCCAGGGTCCTCCAAAAGCATCTGAGATTCCATGGGTTGCTCTAATTGGGCAGTCCGTTTCTATTGCTTCATCACAGGCTGGATCTGTAGGCTCAGAAAATTCACTTGAAACAGCTTGGCGAGCTGAGAGCGAGAGTTTAAGATCTATACTAACTGGTGCTCCTCAAAACAAACTTGGTAGAGTAGCTTTGGTGGATACCCTTGCCAAGCAGATACGTAGTCGAATGAAGCTCAGGCTTCCAAATCTACTTTCCGGGTACATCTTCTCATCATCCTTTTTTCCACCTCCTCCCTCTGGACTCCTAGACTTTCTTACAAGCTACTCAGATGTGTTTCTAATGCACAAATGTTATCTCATCTATCACACTAGATTCATTTCTTTTGGGATCAGTTATTGCTTTTTAGATTTTTTTTTGGTTGAGGTGAAGTAGGAGATCATTGTAACTATGTTATATGTCAAAAGACATGACCTTCAAAGGAACACCTGCCTTCTGATCACTTATATCAATAACCAGGTTTCTTTATCTTAATCATCCACTTTAAGAAGCGTCTTAAGAGTTATATTTTTTAATGATGATGTGTAGATATCTCAACTTCTTTGCATTTTTTTTGAAGTTTTAAAAACCATATTCTTTGCTTTGTTGCATTTCCGCTATTTCTATGAATGTTATTATAATTTCCTCCATTTGTTTGTTAATGATTTGATTTAAGGCATCTTGAATATATGCAATTTTGTTATTTCATTCATTATATTCTAGGGATGGGTGAAATTCATTAGTAAGTGATAACATGTGTAAGTATGATTTTTGAGTATGCAAACACTTTTTAGAATTATAGTTTGCTCATTGTTTTCTTGGTTATGAAGTTACTCGAGATTACATAGGTTTAAGAGCTGGACCAAAAATGTGTAGAGAGAGAAATGAGGATGATTTTTATTAGCCTTTCAATTGGAGCAAAGTGATGGAGAGAGAAATAAAATATATGCAAAGAGAATATAAAAGAGGGGAAAGAAAGAAAATGAAGCCATGCAAACTAATATATACCTTGTTTATTTACAAGGTCAAGTGAGCTAGGTAGTTATTTTATAGGCTTCATGTTTCTTAGTTTGTTCTAGGAGGTTTGAGTTTAGAGAGTCTTCCCTTGACCTTTGGATTGGTGTATCTATTTATAAGCCCCAATGAAAAGTCAATGCTTCCATCTTTTAAGCAACCATTGAGCCACCACCTTAGCAGAAATGGTTGTATACATCACTCTCATAAACTTGCCTTACAATTGCTAGATGGGTGCAATGGTTCCCTTCATTGACGCTGTTGTAATCGCTTATTTGTTTTAATGATCATATTACGCTGAATAGGAATGCCCTCAAAGTGAACATGCTTTTTCTTTTGAATCATTAGAGTCATTTGAGCTGCGATTAAGTTAGGAACATTTTTTTGGTGACTATCCTTTGGTTATCCTTTTATTTCTTAAATGGGGAATAAAGTTTTTCCTCAGAGCCAATCGAGGGTGACGTCATGTAGCACTACTTGTTTGGAGGTTAAGAGAGCTTTATCTTGAGGGTCTTATTGCTTAGATTTGTGGGAGGTGCCAGAGGCTTTGTCACTCTTTTGAGCTTTACTCACCTCAATATTTTATGACTATGTTGGTCATTTTGGATGTGCCTTCTACCCCAATTGATTCTAGATCAAGTTGGAGATTGTGCTTTTATACTTTTAACTTGAGTGACCGTCAGAGTTGTTGCTCATATTCATCAAGGGAGTCAATGAGTTTCTACATCTCAATGTTTGGCTTTCTCAACCTTATTTTTGATATTTGAGGATTGAAAAAAATGCAAAATTAACTTCCCCTTGATTTTTGAAGCTATATAAAAATTTTGCCTCATATGGCAAGGAATTTTCAATGGGAGACTTCATTGAGAAATGACCTTTGGGTTTAGTTCCCTCTCAATGGAACTGTTCCATCGAACCACCACTATCGCTTATATCATTTTGATCATATGTTAGACCTTCGTTGATTTGAAGAAGTTCCCATCCTCCTCTCTCTTCCTGTAATGCTATATCATGTTCATATCATGCATCTTTGACTAGGCTTTTCATGGTCATCTCATGCATCTTGGACTGGAAATTTAGATGACATTAGTCATTTTTATTTTTTTTTGAATGGAATATATGCTATTAGAATGAATGAGCTCACAATTTGGTAGCTCTTTGATTGCCAATTAGTGAAGAAATAACAATCCTCTATTTGATAATAGATGATTCGATGGCATGGACAATAAATTGTCTTTGAACTTGTTTGCTTGCTCCCGACAATGAGCTTTGACAACTGAAGAACCAACTTGAGTGAATGCCAAAAGATATTTGCAGTGCACTCTTTTTTAGATGAGTATTTGTTTAGTTACTTTCTCTTGAAACATATGGGCTCTCTTATCCTCTCTTCCTAATTTGGTTGGCTTGGAATGGGAATTTGGGTTTATTTTTCCTTTTTTTGTCAATTGAGGTACTTAATGTTGATTTCACTTCACTTTTCTGTGTTCCACTTTGTTTTTTCCTAGATTTTTACTTTTTCCTCGATTGTAGTTTTTAACCTACTTTTTACTGGATAAGTTTTTGTTATTGTTGTTACTGAAGCCCTTGAGCTTTTGCAGACACCCCCAAATATTCAACTCGCTCCAATATTTCTTGGCAGGGGTAGAATCAATCTTGATTTTTTAGGGGGGGGGGGGGACTTACTTTTTCTTTCAATCAACCATACAAATTTTTATACACCTCTATACAAAGTGTTTAATTCAATATACCATAGCACAACACGTCATATTTGACAAATCATTAATTACTCACATGTATTAAAAAATGATCCATCTAGAAAGATGAGGATTATTTTATAATTTAAAACTATTATAATCAACCATCACACTTTAAATTAATCATGCAAGTTTTTTCTGACTTAATTGTTTTGAGTTTTTGATCGAGTCTAATACAAACTTATATATATTGACTTGAACTAATTTTTTTTTATTTTAATTGCTCTTTAAATATAGCAGACCTTTGACTCTTCTGTTTTAAAATGAAAAATCAACAGTAAGAAGATTAGAAAAATACTTTTGATCAACAGCACGAAGAATAAAAAGCAAAAAATTGCAACTTCTTCAAGTTGAGCTTTTGCAGGCTGTATAAATACAGAAACTTAAAGCCTGTAATTCATACATATGTATTGAGAAATATGACATTTTTCATGCTGCTTTGAGCTCACTGGTATCATAAACCTTAGATTAAATTG
Source organism: Dendrobium huoshanense (assembly GCA_016618105.1). Lineage (NCBI taxonomy): Eukaryota > Viridiplantae > Streptophyta > Magnoliopsida > Asparagales > Orchidaceae > Dendrobium > Dendrobium huoshanense. The sequence continues at coordinate 50,584,161 of CM028358.1, read as the reverse complement.
ATGGATTAATAACCATGAAGATGAAATCAAAATTTATCATAAGTGAAATAGTTTGCATGAAACCTGCAATTATAACTGAAAATATCATAAGAGTTTTCATCTTATAGGTTGCGGAGAGCAGGAAAGGAGAAGGAAAGAAGAATTATAGTGTGCACGAAGAAACTATTGGGAAGAAATGCAGTGCAAAAAAAAAAAAAAAGAAATTACTTTGAAGACGATAAGGGATAAGGGAAAGAAGAAGCTACAGTGTGCACGAAGCCACAAACACTATTTATTCCTTCGAGCAATCGAGCTTCGAACTTCAGACGGTGGCAGGGCTGAGGAGCGAATGAATCGCGGTTGGGCAGTGGGCTCGCAATTTAATTGGCACGTGAAAAGCTGTCCGCTAGGGCAAAAAATAAGGTGGAGGGGGACAAATTACCTAATAACTCATATAAAAAACCCATCTTTGTTGAATATCTTATGTCACTTCTCTTCGGTTCAAAAACATAATTTTCTTATTTAAAGCAAACACTAAATTTTAATTTTAATGCTATGATTGTACAATACGAATAGAAGTTCATACTATCCGATTAGTTCATTATGAGAGAATTCCTGTAAATTGAGTTTTGCTTGATTGTATTGTATGATCAAGATAGCACAATATGATTAGTTCTCTGATTTCAAATTTTATTAATTTTTATGTAGCACTTAATTTAATTGGTGTCATAACTGTTTGTACAGTACAATCAAATTTGTAAAGTACAATTTACTATATAAATCAAGTGGTCAATTTTGATCCCCACTCGTGAATGTGTGCTTTGTTGTTTTCTCAGCATACACCTAAACGAATAACGACTTACGAAAGAAAAAATACAGACATATTATACGAATTTGACAAATCTCATTTATGCACTTTTTGAGCTCATTTTTTTTCTTTCTGATTTAGCTTCGTATATGTTTTATGCAACTTTATTTCATATGTCGTGAAATGAAATGTTAGCATAATAAAATAACCTGGACACAACATAGAACATTGATTGATTTATCTAATATGTTTGAAATCATCAAAATCTAAAAAATAGTTCAGGCTCACGGGTTTCAAAAATAATGAAAGTGACTTTGTGTTGGCTAAATCTTACAACCTTGTATTTTAGGCTGGCAACCTGATCGTGACAACTCACCAAGAGGCTTAGATCAACTAGGAATCAATAAAAAATAGGCTCGGGTTTTTGGCCAATATGCTAGATCAATCCAAGATTATAATGATTCTGAAAGGGTTTTCATGATCATTTGAATTACTTGGATGCCTGTGAACCATTATAATCATGCAAGAAGGTCCATAGTAATTTTATGTCATTTGAGTATATCTGTGATGAGTTATACTCAACACCTCTTTTGATTTCTATAACAGCAATGCTTTAAGAATTCTTTAATTCATAAACATCTTATGTCATGCTTCTTAAAATTTTAGCACGACTGTCAATATGTAAACACATATTTGATATTAAGTGTTGTTTAAAAATATTTCGCGTGTTTGAACTTTTTATGCTGTGGCATAATTGAACTGACTTAAAGTTAAATCATAGATCTATGCTAAAAAAAAAAATCAAATATTTTAATTATGATGGCATTGATTTTTTATGCAAAAAATTTATGATTTCTATATGTTTTATCTTATTAAGTTCTTAGAAAGAATTACTGGTCAAGCATTCCACTGAAATGTTCTCGTTGTGGTCGGTGGTTTCAACATTGATTACAATGGACTGTATACCTTCGAATGGAGATCTTGGGTATGTTGGCAATGCTGAAGCCATGCAACAATCATACTAAACACTACTTTATAGTAACGAAGTATTCACCAGGCTTTGGTTAAGCATGGCCGCCAAATGTGAGGATTCATCTCCCTGAACCGGGATCGAAGATCAATAAATGGAGGTGAAACTCTAGCCTGATGACGTATTGATATTTAATGTTCAACTTGATCGATTTTTTATAGCACAATTGTCATATTAATCAGATTAAAGATGAATGGCTCAATTCTTTTCCTGCATTTGTGTGCAAGGGGATTTATCTAATGCAAAATCATATGGAGAGGCTGAGAGGAGAATTTTACTTGTCTTGAAGTTATCATGAGCTGAGGAAGCTTGCTGGTCATGGGATTTCCAATTGACTATAGAAGTGAATAAATTGGAGGAAGGTCACGAGTGCAATGCGATCTTGAAGTTGGTGTAATCATAGCTACGGTGGTGAAAGGCTATGTACATTAGCTAGAGAGGAGAAGAATTTGCACAATAATGCGAGACCAATAGATTCAAGTGAGAGATGCAAGGGCAGGAGTAGCTTGTGGGCTTCTCTAGGATTGACCAGATATGAGGTATTCGTGCTACAGTAAGAGTGTGAGCGAGAGGCTTGGATTGGCTCAGAGAGAACATTTAGAGAGGGAGATTTGGGACTTGCACAATTGAAGGTACAAAACGGTGTAGAAGTTCAAGAAAGAGGCATGGATGGGTGCAGGATGAGAGAGATGATGGTTTTCATTGATGAATAGAGATCTATATATATCGTGTGCAAATGCACTGATGTGATAGATAGGAGGGGAGTTAGGAGCGGCATTGTATTGGAGGAGATTCTTTTGAAGGAATTAAATTGCAAACAATGTTTGGCTGCAATTGGAGGAAATTCTTTTGAAGGAATGCGAGTTGATTGAGCCATTCTTCTTCACAAGTTGAGTTTCGTACTGTTGAGAATATGATGTTGTGTGAAATGCGAGCGTTGTGACGTTTATGACTGATCAATATGATTGATGTATCCATGCAGTATAGATAAGGGTACTATATTTGAATCCAAAAACATTGAGCCCTGGAATACATCCATGCTTATTATGTTGGATTATGCTTATGTAAATATGCTTTTTAAATAAAAGATAGTCATATATTTTCTAATGGTGACATGGAGTTCAGTTTGAGAAAAAGTCAAACCTAACTCTAATTTGGAATGATCGAGCTTAGCTATACTCATAATCGAAGAGTTATTTGAGTTGTCTCGCTCAAAATATACCGATTTGAGACGGAAAATTCTAATGGAGCCAAATTCGAGTCACTTGAAAGCATTTCGAGTGAACTTGAATGACTTGAAATGTCTAGCATTGATATATGATGATTGATAAACTCTAGATAACAAGTAATTAGCGTAAACTTTAAATCAATTCTTAAACTAACACAATGCAAAAATTTATTTCAAATTTCAGAATTAAACCACAATACGTGCTGACATAATCTTTATGATCTTAACTACCCTTTTAATATCAAATAAAAATTAATGACTTAAAATATGCTTGAATTCAACATTACGAACAGCTATCTTTTAAAGACAATTTGAAGACAGTTTCTTCTGGCTTCACACTACCAAAAGGTAACCAAATCCTGAAGTCCAAACTCTCCAATTCCTGATATGCCAATGGCCTAAATCTTTATTTCAACTGGCCAGAAAAAATTGTTTATACAAAATATATAAACATTAATAATTAAATTACATGCTGATATACTAAATCTTAAAATCTTAGCATGATTAGATTATAACAACTATAATGTTCAGTGTTACCTCCAGGTAACCAACAAAGGTCTCCACATTTCAATCTTTCCGGGTAAAAGTCAAAACTCAAGAACCAAGTGAAATAGCATGTAATGTGTAACTCCTTAGGAAAACACCTTAAATTGAGAATCAAGGCAAGAATTCAATAACTGAGTAATTACACCGAGGTAGCTCACATATATCTATATCTATTCAATCGCAATTGTACTGGAAGTGATGCAAGGATAGGGATTAAATAGTGAGCTAGCTCAGTGTAATTGTCGATTCATTAGATTCTCCATTCAATACTTGATTACTTAATTTGATAATAAGCTAATATAGCAATAATCAATTATGTATCTGTAAGATTGCAATAGCCTAATCATGCAACAAGAATAAATAAACGAGGTCAAATGTTTTATCTACATATAATCAAGTTACACAATAAGGATTAACTAGGATTTTTATGTATAATGTACAGGCAGGGATTACAGCTGTATAGGAAAACAAGTATTGTATCTGTATAAGATAAATTAAACCTGCATAGGAAAACATTTGGATGGAAAAACAACATGGATAAAATACTGAAACTATGCACTGCAAGTAGCTGGATAGAATACCGAAAATTATGGATTATTGCTAACAAGCATTTTATGTTTACGAGTGTAATCAATTGATCAATTATATTATCTGTAAAACGTTAGAACTAACAACTAACTCATGTAAAATCAGGCGTATTGCATATGTAATGTGGGCCTCCCATACGTCATTGGTCCAAACTTCTGCCTTTGCAGATTATCATCTTATCCTACCATCAACTCATTATTGAGCACAACCTAAAGCAAACAAGATAATAGATAAGTAATAACTGGATCAACAGAAGAAAGTTCAACACAAGATATAATCACAAAGCTTATGCATGATCATATTAAGTGCAGTAGTCTTAAGATCATGATCACTCTTCTTAAGTATCTTTAGGGAAGGTTATACAATAAGCATATCTACAAATAAATTGATAGATAGAATTATTACATTGTAAAGAATATAACACTCTAGGAATATAACATTCTAGGCAGCATTTCTTGAAGCAAAAATCAAGAGTCAAGACCTTCCTTTCTTTGCATGATACCCTTAAAAATAACAAGATCATAATAAGGCTTTACTGCATGTGTTAATCTAACAATCTAAATAAAAATACAAGATTTCATCTAAGAAATATATAGAACAAAGATGTAGCTCTTAAAACCTTTGTTAAATATTAAGAAACATCATAAATAGGAGGAAGATTGAATAATAGATTAAGAAAGAACCTCTATTAAGGATAATTGGCTAACAATACATGCTTGATCTCTTTTATTGCCTCTTTTAAAAAATACTAGAGACCAAGATAGGCCAAATTACAGACTAGAGATTGAGAGAGGTAAATAGGTGAAAAAGCATGAGAAAGTTAGAAAAATGTGAGAAGTCTACTCTATCGAAAGATGAGGTATTATCCTTTTCTCTTTTTGCTCGCTATTGTGTGGGAAGGTGGAAGAAAATTATGGCAAGGAACCTAGGTGAAAAAGGAGAATCAAAGAGTTTTCCTTGATGTCTAGATAAATAAGATGAGCGATTGTTAACTCTTTTTATCGTAAAGGCAGTGGGAAAAGGGGAGATAATTAGTTTTTATAGGTTTATAAATAAGTGGCGAATATTGGAGTTGAGTTCTTCTCTTTTCTAGAGTTTAAGAGTCTTTAGCCCCTTCTGTAAGAAGCTGAATCGTTGGATCAAATCCAACATGTATGAGAAGGGGACAATGCTATAAATATTAAAAACAAAGATGCAGAAGTAGAAGGCTCAAACCCTCACAGCTTAACCATTAGATAAACATGAATTTTAATTATTAAATGGTATGTAAACTTAGATGTGTAAATAATATTTTAGTCAACTTGAATCCAATTCGAGTAAGAAATAATAGGCTCAAACTTGACTTGAAAAATTTTGAGTTAATTTTTTTTAGATTGAGAATCAACTTGAAATCTGTTGATTTAATTCTGAATTGATTCAAAATTCAAGTGAGCTTCAAGTTAGATTGCCAACCCTTTCCTATCATTAATGGTGAGTCCATTTTCTGATCATGCATTGAACACATTAAAGATTTTTATTTATCAATGTTTAGAACCCAAAGTGAAGTGACCCCTAACAAAGTGAAGCATAAGCAATGAGACCTGAATCCTAATCTTCACGAAGTTATATTTACATACTTTTAATTGAATTCCAAATATGTAATAAGATTTTGTAATCAATAAAAAAGATGCGAGGGATTCTAATATTTTTGCTTAATTATAAGTAAAATAATGAGATCCACAAAACCATATTTATAGAAGTAATATTTGATTATCATTGATATGTCATTGAATAAAGTTCAAATCAAACTACAGCCCATCTAAGATAGAATATGAGAATAGTTTGAAATGATGTTATAAAGTATTTGATCTATGTGTCAACTCTATATATGTGAAGAAAATTAAAAGAATGATAAGCTTTCCTCTTATTTTTTAATCTAATGGAAAACTGTATTTCATATTGTCCAAATGGGCTAAAATTCATGTACTTTTTTTTCTATGATATATACATATTTTAGTTCTCATAACTCCGATCCTAAAAAAGTTTTTGTTAGTGGAGTCGATCATCCTTTTACCAAAATAGAAATTTACTTTAGAGAAATATTATGAAATGAAAGAAATGGTATTCATGTCCCATAGTAAAGCAGATCATGAGGTAGGGATGTGATGGATTCCCTATAAACACATTGAAATGTATGCCTTTATCTTTCTCATGCAAAGAAGTGAGCATAAATTTCAGAATTATATTCTTACAACAACAAGAAAGCCTTTATCCCCCTATATGGGGTCGGCTATAGAATTATAATCATACACTTCACATAAATTAAAAGCTTCAAGCTTGTAGTATCAAAGCAATCTGGCAGAGCTTTGCTTTGAAGAGAATCACAAGTAATAACCGTTGAAGTTTATTTTGTAATGCAACGGTGCCAGTTCACCTGCACCAAATTGGATATGTGGATCATAATTCTGGGTCAACTAAGAAAATCAGGAGTCTGGAATTGTATAGTTGTGTTGGTTTATTAGAAAGAATTATGAAGGGTTTTTTTTGTTGTTCTTTTGGGCTTGATTGTTTATATTCATAAGTTTTTTGTTGTAACAAACTGTTGTCATCCAAGTTAAAGCATATATGAAAAGATGCCATTTTTTCAAAGTCTGGGAAACAGGCATTTCCATATGCATATTTATTCAGTAAAGTTTCTTTTTTGGCTGCTTTAAATAGCTTGTGAGCATTATACTTTTTGTTACTTACCAAATATCTATATGATGTCAGTAACCAGTAACGTGCTGTTCCTGAATTTTTGGACCTTGCTTTATGTAATTGTTGCTAGTTTTTTGTGCTATAAGTACTTTAATTTGAATAGGTTTGATATGGATTCACTTCCATGAATATTGCAGGCTCCAGAGTAAGTCACAGTTAGTTCATGATGAACTGTTTAGGCTTGGTGAACAAATGGTTCATACCTCTGAAGGAACCAGGGCCATTGCTTTGGAGCTTTGTCGTGAGTTTGAGGACAATTTTCTCCTGCATATTACCTCTGGTGAGGTTAGTGTATCAAACTTGCACTGATATTTCAATCATACTCGTATTCAACATACTAAACATTAACTAGTTTAGATAAAGATAATCATGATAATAATTAATATACTAGTCATGAAACTTTCTGTTGCAAAACGGACCAAATTTGTTTTATAAAAACTCTTCAGTAACTTAAAAGAAGCATTAACTGTATTGTTGTAGCTTGAATATATCACTACTAATAGTTTTTTGGCAGTAGGTACTTGCCTATATGCAACAAACAGATTATGTGGTCCATAATTATGCAATTTTTATGTGTTACATATTTTCTAAGTTCTACGTCAATAAATGCAAATCATGCAAAACTAAATGATATAGTTTTTGTAATAAAATTGCTCCTATACCATTGAGATTTGGCGTTCAAAGCAGTGGATGAACAACCCCACCTTGGCTCATATTATGCACCAATCTTCTTTGTACAAGAGAAATTGCACCCCTTCATTAGATAGTCCATTTCTTGTTGTGTTGCTAAGCTTAACCAAGAAGAGAAAGGAGGTTGCTTGAATGATAAAAACCAATGAATTGATTTTACAACAAGTGAAATGAGCTCCCAAATAACATTTGTCCAAGGGTATGACTAGTTCTAAAAAAGTAGGACGCTGACATAATTTGAGGGTATGGATAGTACATTAATATAATATATCTAAATAAAAAAATATTTTAATACTCGGGAGAGCATGAAGAATTATAAATGCTACTAGGGATATCCAAAATTAATATCAATTTTAATCAGTAAAAGTTAATATCCACTAACTTAACAAACTGCGTTTGGTTTCATCTTTTTTAGTTAGTGTCAATTTTATTTTAGAAATATCAATTTTAGTGTTTATTTTGCTTTGGTTTCATTTTTTTATGTTAGAAATAATTATTTTAAATATCATTCATTAAATATAGTTTTAAAATTTATTTAAAATAAAAAAAGTGATTATGATTATTTAATTATGTATAATCTTTTAAATAAAGAATTACATAAAATATTCGTGGAAAAGAATTTTATATAATATAATATTTAAATATTATATATTATATAAACTAATCATACTTTTTATTGTTTATTGTTCAATACACTCTCATTGCTACCACTTCATTTTTTACATTATGTTTAGCTAAAATCTCTATTAAGTTGACTTAGCCAAAATGATTGTATTTATCACATCCTTGAGCACATGATTGGATCATATTATTGGAGAAATCACGTTGTAAAATATTTATATAAATTATTTCAGGATTCAACTACGTGAGATTTGCATGGTTCAAAAGAATGAGTTTGCTATATGTTTATGTAATCCCAAATTTGATGCTTATCTAGTTCATTTTCATTTAATTTTCTTGAATGATTTATCATAATGATGGTGGGACACTATTATGGGCTTGAAATGGGCAGAGTCTGTTCTTTATAAGGCAAAACTTGATCAAAATTGTTTAGTTTTATGATAGAAAAAAGAAGATTTTTAAGGTCGTTTATCCCTAAATTGATAGGAAATAACATTTTAGGTTAGTTTTCGGCGATCCTTTAAACCATGGTGGAAATTGAGATGAAGGGATTAGCCAATTGGAAAGAAAAAAATAGAGAGTGGATTGTGTAGGCAGAACTAGGTAGTGAGGTGAATCAAGAGGATTAAAAGAGGATGGGTTAGAAGAGACATGCAAAATAAATTGGGGGAGGGAGTTATGAGGCATGTAGAGGTAGTAAAATCTAACAAGGGAAAGGGTGATAGACTGGTTTGAGAGAGGGTGTGGAATGAACACAAGGAGAATTATAGACCACTAGAAATGGAGATGAAGGAGTTAGCCATTTGAAAAAAAAAATCAAATAGAGTCGGTTGGGATGGTAGAAAGAGGTAGTGAGATCAATCACGAGGATTTAAGTAGGAGTTAGAAGAGACTTGCAAAATATGTTTTTTTTTTGGGGTGGGGGAGTATTGAAGCATGCAGAATTAGAAAAATCTAGAAATAGGAAAGGGTGATTGATTGTTTTTGGGAGGGAGCAGAATGAACGAAGGGAGAATTTTATAAAATGGGAATTGAAGTCTTGTGGTGGTGAGTGAGCTTGGTGCAGTCCAAAGTATAAATTTGAAGTATGAGGACGAATACAAGGGAGAGTAAGAAAAGGAGAAAAAGGATAAGGGTTTGTGGAAAAAGTAAGTCATAGGTAAGAAGAGGAAAAATGGAGAGAAGGGGGGAGGTGGCATGCAGAGAGGTGAAAATTTACGACAATGACAGGGTAGAAGCAGTGAACCTTTGTATTCATGAGCAAGTATGATGGATGCGGATAGGATTATATGAGATCTTGGTGTAGCATCGAATAATTTATCATATAATAAAAGCAGCAGCACTGGAATTTGCTATTTTTAGTTCAGTTCTGAAATTTACCGATGATATTTGATGTCTCTTTAATTGCTAAATAGGGAGGGGGTTGGAAAGTTGTTGCAAGTTTTGAAGGAAACTTTCCTAACAAGATCAAACAGCTTCCACTGGACAAGCACTTTGACATCAACAATGTTAAGAGGGTAATGTAAAATTACCTCTTTCATTCTGATTACATGCCGCCATAATGTTATTCCTGATTTTTGTTTTCTAGTTTATTTTACATTTTAGGTTGTGCTAGAAGCTGATGGTTATCAACCATATCTTATTTCTCCGGAGAAAGGTTTAAGGTCGTTAATTAAGGGAGTTCTAGAACTTGCGAAAGAACCTTCGCGTCTTTGTGTGGAGGAGGTGAGTTCGAAGCATATGATTTTATCCATTTGTTTAAATTTTTCTCAATTTCTTAATTTTTTTGTTTCATTATTTTCTTTTCTTCATTTTGCAATGTGACTTTGGCGGGCAGGTTCACCGTGTTTTGATAGAAATAGTTTCTGCAGCTGCAAATGCCACACCAGGACTTGGAAGATACCCTCCATTCAAGCGGGAGGTTATTATTGTTTATGTTTAGTTCTCTTTCTCAAGTTCATTTTTAACATTTATAGGTTATGGTGGTTTCTTTTTAATTTATGCTGCTCTTTTGGGAAGGTCATTGCAATTGCAACAAATGCTCTAGAAAATTTCAGAAATGAGGCAAAAAAAATGGTTGTCGCACTAGTTGATATGGAGCGTGCATTTGTTCCTCCTCAACACTTTATCCGCTTATTGCAGAGAAGGTAGTTTGCTTCAGTTGCAGAAAAAAGCATTTTATCAGATTTGGAAATCATTTTGGTGCTATATACTCTGTTATTCTCTAAACAATTGCTTTGAAGTTGCTCCCTTTTGTTTATGGTTCTTAGTTCTAGTAGTTGGACAATTTGTTGTACTGAGATTTTTAGAGCCATTAACTTGGTGTGTTATGCTGTTTGGTTGTGTTAAACAAATTCAATATGCTTAAGATGTTATTGTTATGCATGACTTACCTCAAGTTATTTAGTCCTTCTTAAGTAAACTATTCAGATTACTAGTTTCCTTTTAAGTATGAACTTTCCTCTGCTTAAATTGGTTGCATGCTCCCTTTGATGCGAATATGTTTGAGCAGGATGGATAGACAACGGCGCGAAGAAGAACACAAGAGCCGATCTTCTAAGAAGGCACATGAGGCTGAACAGGCTATTCTAAACAGAGTGGGTGTTTCCCTTTCATTTTGACACATGCATTATTTGATCCGTACATTTATGTCATTTGATACACTATATGAACAGTGACCTGATTAATTTGCTGCTTATTTGGTTTTTGAGTGTGTGTTTTTTAATTTTTTGGTGTTTCGTTTTGAAACATTATTATTTATTCGTATATTAGGCAACAAGTCCTCAACCTGGACACCAACAATCAGGTGGTAACTTGAAGTCAATGAAAGAGAAGTCCAATTCAGAAAAAGATAAAGATGCAAAAGACGGTTCAAATTTGCAGGTTGCTGGGCCTGGTGGAGAGATAACCGCTGGTATATTTGCTTAACTTAAAATTTTTCATTTAGTCTGAAAAATCGTTTTATTTGGCTGTTCATGCCATAAAAAGAAAAATAAGTAAAAATATAGTTTGTTGGCTTGCCCAAGTCTGATATATCATTTATGTGACCCTTTTTTGTTGCAAATTTGTGGCTTTATGAGTAAGCATGTTCAAAACTAAATTTGAAAGTAGTATACAATATAACCTCAGGAAATGGAAACCACGAATGATTATATGCTGGTTTGTTTGTGATTATTCTTGTGGCTGTAAGCGGTGCTGTGATGGATAAAATTTCTGATAGCCATTATAACTTTCAAATCTAATCCTGGTGGAAACCGCAACTAGTTTGTTGTGGCATGTAACAGGTTTGCAGAAATGGCATTTCTGTTTATTCTGCATGCTGTTAATGACTCTGAAAGAGGCACCAGAACTTGTTAAAACTTGATTTGTTAACCTGTATAGCACAAAACTTTGAACTTTAGGACATCACTGACATGTTTTTTTCCGAACTGATATTGTTATAAATAGTATATTTATTGCTCATGACATCGTTATGATGCTTTTTTCTTATTCTTGCAGGTTTCTTATTGAAAAAAAGTGCAAAGACAAACGGCTGGAGTAGACGTTGGTTTGTTTTAAATGAGAAGAGTGGTAAGGTTAGTGTCCTCTTGCTCATTTTGATATTGAAAGTTAGTGCTGAAAATGCTTATTGTTCTAATTTGAAATTTTAAGCTTGGAAATAATGCATTTGGTCTTCATTTCTGATTAGCTTGGATACACCAAGAAGCAAGAGGAGAGACACTTTCGTGGTGTCATCACTTTGGAGGTATGATCTGTGTTTAGACTTTCTTACTCAGTGCATGGATGCTACAAATTCACACTATGGCATGCTATAACCTGCAGTACTGTGATAATGTACATTCTCTTTCTCTTTCTCTTTCTCCCTGTTTTTTCTCTTTTCTTTCTCTCTGTTCTCTCTCTTTTTTGCATTTGGCATGCAAATATGATGCGATGTGATATTCAACATATTTGTTGTTTCTTGTCAACACGCCATGCATGCTTGCATGTGCCTCCTGCATGTGTTTGCAGGTGAGTGGGTGGCTGGGTCGGAGTTAAGCATTGTTTAATTTTGTTAATAAATTTAATTGAAAGCATTTACTTTGATCTCAAATCCCAACTAGTCTTCATCCTCTTCCTTGCTCTTGTGGCACTGTGATCAATTTTTTTCTTGTTGTACTGCCATAAGAAGCTCAATGGTATAGAGTTTTTATTTGAACTTCATAAAAGGTTGTTATGAATTTCGAGTGATATTATGCTGGAAGAAAACTTTAGTTAGTTAAATCACTTTTATTATTTTTTAATATATATTACAAGGGTTAAATTTCAAATTAGTCCTCCAATTATTTGTATATAGTCATTTTGGTTTTAGAGTTTAATGTTGCTCTAATTTACTCCCTTGACTATACAAAATTGATCCAAAATGGTTTTATAAATTCGAAGGATTAAATTGAGATCATTTTTATATTAAAATTACAATATGAGATATTATTTTGGATAAATTTTATATAGTCAAAGGATTAAATTGGTATAACATGATACTCTGGGACTAAATTGCCCATGCATGAATTGTTTGGGGACTATTTTGAAAATTTTCTATATATTATGCAAGATATAGGATCTTGGATATGATATTTCTGGATTTTACATATAGAAGATTGAATCATACCATTCTATCTTCTTCATGATTAAATTTCTTACCAAGCTGATAAATAGACAACTTTTTATCCTCCAGTCTGTTTATTATCTAATTATATGTTTATATCTGGTACCTGGAATCATTAAAATAACTTTGTAAATGTAAATTAATCTTAGGACTGGTACTTCAATTCTACAGGAGTGCAACATTGATGAGGTGCCCGATGAAGAAGAAACCGTTAAAAGTTTGAAAGACTCCAAAAAGGCAAATGGACCAGATTCTAAAAGTTCAGCCCTTGTGTTCAAGATATCCAGCAAAGTTCCATACAAAACTGTTTTGAAAGGTTTCTATTTATTAATTTTTTACTATTTGTTTCGGTGATATTTTAGCATTTATTATAATAGATTTATTTTTGTTACAGCTCACAGTGCTGTGCTGCTGAAGGCTGAGAGCGTGGGTGACAAAGTTGAATGGATGAATAAGATTAGAAAAGTTGCTTACAAGGGAACTGCTCCCAAGAATCTGCCAGGTTCTGATGTTGGATCTTTGAGACAAAGTCATTCAGATGGCTCGCTAGTGAGTATTGATCTATTCATTGTTATCTGTGTTTAATTGCATTTTTTGAGGAACTTCTATTATTCTTTCTATTTGTGGAATTCAATCTTTTTCGTTAATTGAGCATTTTTTTCTGTTTATATTTTTAAACTGATGACTGAATGAAAAGAAAGCAACATAGAATTGTTTACATCTGTCTCAGAATTAGGTGCTTATTGGTGTATCCCTTGAACTGGTGGCAGCCAGGACTTGAAAGGTGTGAAGGTGGTTGTGTATGATGGGGAATAATGTGTAGATGGACTAGGAATAATGTGGTAGATGATGTGCACTTGAATGGCCAAAACTTGAGAACCAATTAGTTAGGTTTTAGAATTCTTTTGTTGGAGGTTAATGTAAGTTTAATAGTTGGAATGACATGTGGAAAGGTAGGACAGGAAGTAAGAATGAGTTATGGAGCTTGGGGTGCAGTGGGTTGAAATGGAAATTGGTAATGTTGTTGGTTTCCACATACTAAGGCCCCTTGGAGGAGGTGGGAGGCTGAGAGCTTGGAACAGTCTCCATGTGGTGTGGGGGATTGGAGAGGGTGAATAGTGCTTTGTGGAATGGATGGAAGTGAGAAATGGTTGCCTTGGATGTTGGAAGGAGGTAGAGGGTAAGACGAGTATAACTAACTTACCCACTAAGCTGAATCCCTACATCTGACCACCAAGACAAAAAGCCAAGACTGACAAGTCTCCAATTTTCTTTGAATCAGCCTAAACTTACTTCATTTCAAAACTTAAGGAGTGTTTAAAGCTAATACATGGATCTCTCCATGCCATGAATTGAAAAGGGATTTTGGGGTTGCGGGGTGGATTTTTTAATTCCCGTTGATGGGAGGGGTTGGCCGGCCACTCAACCAGGCAACATGAATTACAATACATTCTACCAACTCTTTAAATTCAAAATCCAATATTTAAAATTCAATTTGATAAATTTTCAATAAAAATAAAATTTAAAATTTATAAATGTAATTCAACAACAATTATAATTTAAGTATAAATGGAATTCAATTATAATTTAATTGCCAAGTTAAATTGTTTTAATATCTTTGTTACTTCTTGGGTTCTTTGAGTTTTTGCTTGTGATCCTGTAAAAAGGCCTTGTCCTTCTCCATGATGCTTTCTTTGCACTTCTTCATGATTTCCTGATTTGCTATATTCTTATGTTTGATTTTCTTTTTTTTTTTTTGATATGATTTAGAATCTGTGCTTTCTCTTTTATAGTGTGAAACCCTAATATTTATGTCTTGTTTTTGTAAGATATTTTTTTATCTATCTATTAACATATACGTATTGTTAGAAAGAGATCTATATATTTATTTTATTTTTGTAAGATAGCTACCATCATGTTCGCTCAAGAAAAAGGCTCTCAAATGCCGCCTTCGAAGTAAGGATTCCATTCTTCATAAGGTAGATTACTTTTTTAATTAACATGATTTCCCTCGATATTTATGTCAGAGTTTATTTAAATGTGAAATCTAAACCTCATATGAATGCACACTGTCATAGTTGATTTTCTCTCACTCGTGGAAGGACACTCCTTATTAAGGATTGTTGCATTGAAACAATTTTAAAATTACGCTTAGTACTTTGAGATCTATTTGAATTAATAGGAGATGCTTGTGGGGTTGGAGGTGCCATAATGTCTAAAGAATCTGATTAGCAGTCAAGGGTTGTCTCCTTTCAGGGATCCCAAATAGACTAAGGTGGTTGTATATAGATTTTAGTATATTAATATTTTGGTATTAATGGATTTGGTGGGCTTGTTAGCGTATGAGCTGGCTTGAATATGATTTGAATAGGGGGTTTCATCCATTAGAAATCCTAAATTGATTTGCAGCTTACATCTATTGGAATGCTCGAAGGATTTAATTAGGATGTTGTTAAATCCATTGGAAGGCCTGAATTGGTTTAAAAGGGGGATTACATTCATCGAGAGGCTAGATTGTTTTTAAAAGGGGGGCTTACATCCCTTGAAAGGCTCCAATTTGTTTAAAAGGGGGGTTTACATCCATTGAAAGGTCCAAATTTGTTTAAAAGGGAGCTTACATTCATTGGAAGGCTCAAATTTAATTAGGTTAGGGCTTACTGCTCTACTTGTGAGTTGCCTAAATTATGGGTCTTACATGGAGCTCATTTCCATTGGAATGCCCAAGTTTGAATAATAGTAATTCTGCGTTTTAGTTGGAATATCAATAGCTTTAATTTATTAAGAGATGCTGGATGGCTCTAATTAATTGACCTAAGTTTTAGGTATATAGCACAAACTGTTCCTTGCCTTGAATTTTTTATTGTTTTAAAATATGCATACAATCTTACATGTTATACAAAGTGTCTCGATTGACAACATTTCATGACGACCCTTGCATCCACTTGGAGCTAGTGAGTTTAATCTTTGGTCCTTGGCTTATTGATCTAATCGATCGAGTCAAACTATAAGCATTTGTCTTATTTAATTGATGCACTTTATAACTTCTTTTGTATAATACTAACATATATATTTTATGTGCAATTTCTTTATAATTTCAAACATTTGTAGAAATTCAGGATTAGTTCTTATCAATGTTTAAAATTGCGTATTCGGGTATTGAGGCATTTTTCATTCGTGAGGCGAGGCGTAGGCCTCAAGGCGTTTTGAGGCGTAAGCCTCAAAATTAAAAGATTGCGTAAACATAAAATGATAAATTTTTTATATACTAATAAGTGAATAATATAAAACATAAAAAAGCATAAGATATGAAGTGAAATCAAAATATCCCAATAATAAGACAACATGAAATATAGTTCAACTCAAAATTTTATATTTCCCAAATCCCAGTATTCTTTTCTTTAACATATAATTCAAATTTCAAAAAATAAATAGCAATGACATATCACATAAGAAATCATGAGTCATCAGCACTGTCATCACTAAGCGGGTCTTCATTTGAATTATCATTATGATGAACTGTTCTCTCCCTATCCTCCTCTCTTATAGAGTCCAATGTCCGGCATTTACTTCAAGATTTATGTAAGTTTTAATATATATAGCGTGAGGCGTAAGCCTCATGCCAGTGAGGCGAAGCGGTACTCAAGGCGGGCCTCAACCAAGTAGAGGCGCAAGCCTCATAAAAAAAAATCGAGGCGTAAGCATCGAGGCGTTTTTTACTGGAATTGCGCAAAGGCGGGCCTCGAGGCGAGCCTCATATTGCGCAATTTTAAACCATGGTTCTTATTTTCTAGCATTTTCCATCATTATTAGAAATCAAATGAATTTTTAAGGTAAATTCTAATTCTCTGACGTGATTGAGATTATTCCTACCTCCTCGGCTTTCTTACTCCAATTTTAATATGCATGCGTGTATTTTCTATGAACTCTATTTTGTTATGAATTTATAATTTTGATAAAGTTTATTTTGTTTGCTCGTACATCCATAGGGTGCCATGAGAGACGTTCATGGCATTTAACAATGTAATTTGGACAAGAAGTTATGTAATTTAAGTGACTATCAGATTTTGTTTCTTTCTCAGATTTTTGAGAAGCGGCCTCCTATTAGTTAAAATTTTGACATTTTTTAGTCTTCCTAGCCGGATCAAAGATATAACGGACGCGTGCTATTTATATAATCTTATTTCCCCTTCTGGATCAAATATACAGTGGATGTAGGGTCGTCATATAATCTTGTTTTTTTTGATCGAATCAAAGGTAGAACGGATGTAGGGTCTTCATATGATTCTTGTTCTTCATGGCTAGATTAAGATCAATCAAACATGTTGTTGAAGCAAGAAAAAAAGAGTGAGGTATGCCTTCATGCATGGCGAATGTTTGATTACGATAATCACGTTGATGAGCCAATATATATATATATATATATATATCAATGTTTAAAATTACATAAATAAGCCTCAAGGCATTTTTCGTCCGTGAGGCGAGGCGGTGTGAGGCGTAAGCCTCACCGACGAAGAATCGCGTAAATGAGAATTTAGGGGTTTTAGCAAGTAAAAAATAGTAAGATTCTATCATACAATAAAAACATCTAAATGTCAATTAAAATTAGAGGAAAGTAAGAAAATAAATGCAATAAAATCATGTCCCAAAGTACAAAACCACAAAATATTAGTCTATCAAAACTCCCAAAGTAGAATTAAGAAAGAACATATATAATCCAATCATGTCCCATCACTAAATGGGTCTTTAAGGAATCTTCTCACTCCTTCTTCTCTCCTATAGAGTTCAATGTCTTCCAATCAAAGCATGCACTCATGAACAAGTAGACTAACACTATCAACTATTACTAAAGATGATGAATAGAACAATATGCCGGACTGCCGGGGGTCCAAGGGGGCGCTACCCCCTGGCGGGGTTCGACCTGTTTGAAGTAAGAGTAATTTTGAAGTTCTATTTATTTTTGAAGTTCATAAGTTGTTTTTATGGGAAGATACCGAGTGGTACCGAGCATGTACCTAGCAGTACCGAGCATATACTGAGCGGTACCGAGCATATACTGAGCGGTACCGAGCATATACTGAGCGGTACTAAGCATATATTTGAGGCGTACGCCTCAGCCAGAATTGCGCAATTGCGCGCCTCAGTCCAAGTGAGGCGTACGCCTCTGCTAGGAGAGGAATTGCGTAAGCCTCGAGGCGGTTTTGGGTCAAATTGCGCAGAGGCGCGCCTCTTATTGCGCAATTTTAAACATATATATATATATATATATATATATTTATATACCCGGGTGCAGTGTTAAATAGACAATGGTTTCCACATCATGAACAGATGTGGGCAAAGAAGCTAGTCCATGAAACTAAAATTAGGATAGGAATTTGGAATATAAGTTCACTTACATGCAAATTAATAAAGTTAATAAATATTATTATTCATAGGAAGATAAGTATTCTATGCATTCAAGAAATTAAATGGGTTGGAGAGAAGGCTAAGGGGATTGATAATTTTGAATTTAAACTATGATATTCTGGTAGGAGTCTTATTAGAAATGATGGTGTGATTATAGATAAGATTTCGAAAGATAATGTTGTAAAAATTAATAGAATTGGAGATAGAATTATAGCTTTAAAGATTATTATTGATGCTAAGATTATTAATATTATAAATACTTATGCTCCTCAAGTAGGTTTAGATATGCATTTAAAATTAAAATTTTGGAATAACCTATAAGAATTAATACAAATGATACTTCTTGAAAAAAGAGTTTTTATTAGAGGAGATTTAAATTGACCTGTTGGTAGAGAGGTAGATGATTTTGAAAATTCATGATGGATATGGCTTTAGAGCGACTAATGAAGATGGTAAGATCATATTATATTTTTCTTTGGCCTATGATTTTGCAATTTCTAATACCTTATTTAAGAAAAGAGATGAATATCTTATTACTTATAAGAATGGATAAAGTAAAATTCATATTAATTATTTCTTATAAGAAAAATAGTTCATTTAGATTGTAAAGTTATTCCCAGTGAAAATTTATGTACCAAATATCACTTATTAGTTTTAGACTTTAAGATAAAGGGACAAAAAAGAAAATAAAGTAAAGCGTTCTAGGATTAGATGGGGGCATCTAAAAATTATTAACAAAAATATTTTTGAGAGGAAGATTTTAGATCTTAAGATTTTGTCTGTGCATAAGGAAGCTAATGTTTTGTGAAAAAAAGTATCTAGTAATATTAAGAATATTGTGAAAGATATGTTTGGAGTATCAGAGAAACAAGCTACTAATAGAAAAATAATTGGTGGTGAAATTAAAATGTGCAAGAAAAGATAAAATATAAGAGGATTTGTTATAAAAATGAGTTTAGTTGTACAAATTCTAATAACTAGGAAATATACATATAGAGACCCATAAGAGTCTAAGAATGCAATATGCCATATAAAGATTTTAGCTTTTAACGATTTATGTAATAGATTAGATGCTAAGGAGAGCGAAAGATATATGTATATGTTAGCTAAATAATGTGATAAGAGTAGTAAGGATTTAGTTCAAGTGAAGCGTATTAAGGATGCTGATCAAAAAGTGCTTTTATTATAAGAAGATATTCAACAAAGGTGGATGAGATATTTTGCTAAATGTTTTAATGAAGATTGTAAGAATGTGATTGACTTTAGTAACCTTAGCATCCTAAGTGAAAATAATTTTTTTTTTTATCAACGTATTAATAAAACCGATGTTAAGAGACTTAAAGAAAATGAAGTGTGGAAAAGCTTTTGGACCTGATGATATTCCAATAGAGGTGTGGAAATGCTTAGGAGATGAATGAATTTCTTGGATTACTAAATTTCTTAATATTATTTTGAAGGCAAAATATGCCAAATGAATGGAGAATGAGTTTGTTGATTCATATTTTTAAGAATTAAGCTTATGCATAAGATCGTGCGAATTATAGAGGGACTAAGTTAATGTGTCATACTTTAAAATTATGGAAGAGTTATGGAGTATAAGTTGCAGCATAACACTAATGTTTCTCAAAACCAATTTGGATTAATGCTAGGTAGAACTACTATGAAAGCTATACATTTATTGAGAGGTTTGATGGAGAAGTATAGAGAATAAGGAGGATCTACATAGGATTTTTATTGATTTAGAGAAAGCATATGATAAAGTTCTAAGAGAAGTGCTATGCAGAGTTCTACATAAGAAAGGGGTTAATAATGTTATATTTAAGTCATTAAGGATATGCATGCAAAAGTTACTTGTGTTCAAACAAAAGGTGTTTTGACCAAATATTTTTCTATTTCAGTTGGATTACATTAAGGATCAGCCTTAAGCCCATATCTTTTTTGCTTTAGTCGTGGATGTTCTCACTAAACATTTGCAACAGGTTGTACCCTGGTGTATGCTTTTTGCTGATGATATTCTTCTTGTTTATTAGAGAGGGAGTTGAAGGTAAACTTGAATTATGGAGGTCAACCTTAGAGTCTAAAGGCTTTCGTTTGAGTAGATCTAAAACTGAATATATGGAGTGTAATTTTAGTAATAATAGATCTAGTGGGGGAGTGTGATATTTGGCAATCTAGTCGTTAATAAGTGTACACATTTTATATATCTTGGGTCTATTGTTTAGAGTGGTGGTGAAATTGATGGGGATAATATTAGTAGATATCAATTCAGATGGTTGAAGTGGAGGAATGCATCGAGCTTGTTGTGTGATAGAATAGTCCCTCTCAAACTTAAGGTAAAATTTTATAAGATGGCAGTAGACCTGCAATGCTTTATGTGTTATGGAGATGAGGATGCTCAGGTGAATGTGTGACTTTACTCTTAGAGACAGGATATAGAATGAGCATATATGTGAAAAGGTTGGAGTAGCTCTAGTGGAAGATAAGATTAGAGAGAGTCGCCTTAGATGGTTTGGTCACAGAAAATGGCGGCCTTCTGATAACCCAGTTAGGAAAGTTGATGTATTAGTTTTGATTTATGTTAAGAAATGTAGAGGTAGACCTAAAAGATTTTGTTAGAAAATATTAGAAATGACATTTATTTATTAGATTTAGATGTGAATTTGCATCTTAACAGTACACAATGGAGAAAAAAGATTTATGTAGTCGATCCCACATAGTGGGATAAAGTCTTGTTGTTAGAAAATATTAGAAATGACATTTATTTATTAGATTTAGATATGAATTTGCATCTTAACAGTACACAATGGAGAAAAAGGATTTATGTAGTCGATCCCACATAGTGGGATAAAGTCTTGTTGTTACACACACACACACACACACACACATATATATATATATATATATATATATATATATATATATATATATATATATATATATATATATATATATATATATATATATATATATATATATATATATATATATTTTGCTTCACTCTTTTTTGTTTTTTTTTTATTGCCCTATTTTTGGAGAGGGAGATGGAGAAGATCGTGTAGAAGGAGAGGAAGAAGTGACTTGTAGAGGTTGAGGGAGGATGAAGGTTCTACCTCAATTTTAGGGAGAGAAAGAGATAGAGATGAAACAAGAAGTGGAAAAGCGTGAAGAAGTTGAAGAAAAATAGGAAGAAAGAAAGATAATCTGGTGAGGTTGGCCAACATCTAGGGTAGCCATGGTGGCCTAGGGGCAGTCAGCTGCACGACATGGCAGTTGCAAGCAACTGCTGTTGGCATAGGGTGCCTGCTAGACGGCTAGATGGTTTGGCCTGGGTGAAGACGAGAAGGTGCAGTGAGGCATGAGAGACTGCACTTGCAACAATCATTAGTGTGAGGGTGATGGGTTACGGGTGACGAGTTATGGTAGTGGTGCTTCGATCTGGGGTCTCGCATGAAGGGAAGGAGATCTGCGGTTGTGAGGGATCAAAAGAAATTTTGATTTAGGAGGTTGTGAGGAGTTGAGATAAATTTTGATTTAAGAGGGATGACCTGAGTTTCGTGCTGAACGTGCTGGAGTTATGGGTGTAATTATCTAGAGGTATGGGGGAGATAGTTTAGTGGGATAAAGTTTTTTTTTTTAATTTGATTAATTGATTGATTTTGTTATTATTATTATTATTATTATTATTATTTGTTTGTTTGTTTCTACCTATGTTGCACCGATACGGCGCGGATACGCCATTATAATATATAAATAATACATAAAAATTAAGAAAATAATCAAAGTGTAATATTTGAAATGACAAAAAATTGAAATAAAAATAAGCATTAAATATTTAAATATTTAGTACAACAACAAAAACAAGAAGATAAATTGTCCAACACATGAAATTTCAACTATTCAATAGAAGGAATGATAGGATTAGCTTTTTCAGTGGTTTGTCTTTGAGTTTTTATATCATCTTCAATAAATATTAGAGCTTCTAATTCAGGTTCATCAAGTGAAAGATTAACAATTTCTAATTTTCCCATATCTCAAGAGATTCAAATTCATCTTCAGCAACATCCCACATCCTGTTGTCTCCTTCCATATAAGTTGGAGTTTTCCTTGAGAGAAGCCGAAGATTTGTATGCACATAAACTAAATTTTCAGCCCGTTGTGGAGTAATTTTATTTCTCTTCATTGATTGGATGAACGAGTATGTGCTCCAATTTCTTTGATAACAAGATGATGATGAAACTTGGCCAAGCAATTTTATGTCGATTGTTTGAAGTAGAGGTGCTGAAGCTCCATATATAATCCACCACATTTTTGGTTCAATTCTCCACCTATCACGCAATGATTCTTGGTCACCAAAGTCCTCTAAATAACCAAAAAATTTAGCAAGCTCGATATTGACATTTCTTTTCTCCTCATTTGGAAAATAACGCTTCAAATACGTCTTCCTCATATTTTAAATTTCTAAATCTTTCTGTGGAGTAACTCTTTGAGGATCCTCTTGAAGCCATTCTTTAGTTGAATATCTTAAAAAAATATTAAAATGAAATAATGAAAAAATATTAAAATTACTAAATAATAAATTATCAATTAATAATAAAAAATGTTGAAATTTACTTGGGATTTAGTGAGTGAGCCAAGCAATGTAAAGGTGTATTACTTTTGCTCCACCTATCTTCTAGAATAGCATAAATAATATACCAGAAGTTTGAGTCTTCATGAAGTGCCTTCCTCTCTTGTCTATATATAATTTCATTTACTTTGACAAACATTGAATCCCACATCTCATAAATGAGATGTAAACAAGACTTATTCATATCAGCTACTCTTAACATCTCATAAATTGGATCTGTGAAATTTATGATGTATTCAATCTCATCCCACCATAAATCATCTAAAAGCTTCTCCTTTATATATCTAGCATTTCCAACATCATCTTCCTTATAAAAAGATTATTTGTCACTGATCACTATAGCTTGAAGAGCATTTTTTATTTTTTTGAATCTTCTCAACATCACTATGGCCGAGACAAAACGAGTTTCAGCAACTGCAAGCATATTCAAATTAGAGAAATCATTGAACATAGAGAGTCGCATGGAGTGATTTATAATAAAATTCTTAATTACAATTGCATCTCAAGTAATCACTGTTATCCAATGACATTTATTGTAGGTGATTTCGTTTGCCTCGGTATTCTTAACTGCATAAATGTTCTTTAAGGCAAGATTAAGCGTATGCACAATACATGGTGTTCAGAAAATATGAGGATAGGCTTACTTTACAAGTAGACCTCCAGCTCTACAAATAGGTGCATTATCAGTAATGACCTGGATGATGTTTGAAGGCCCCACCATCATGATAACTTCTTTTGTTAAATTAGAAATGAAGAACTTATCCTTGTATTGTTCTTCACAGTTTACAGCTTTGATAAACATAGGATAGCTCTCTGTTACAACCATGAAGTTGATAAGTGATCTTCTTTGTTGATCTATCCACCCATCACAAACCAAAGTAACTCCATTTTTCTTCCAAACTCCTCTAGTAGGCTCGAGCAACTTCTTAATATTACCCCTCTCTCTTTGCAATAACTTCATTCTAATGACATTATATCCAGGTGGCATGTATCATGCAAGATTATTATTGCATGTATAGGTAAATGCAGTATTGTAATGTGAATTTCTTGCTAGGTGAAAAGGAAGTCCAGCTGAGTAAAACATTCTAGCTATTTCCCCATCTAGTTTTCTTATTTGTAAATTAAATGTTTTCTCCAAAGCACTATCTACAACATATTTTCCTCTTTTTTGTTCAAATCCCTCTATCTGAAAAGGCCCCTTATTAACAGTACTGTCATCACTTCTAATTGAAGAAGATGATGAAGGATATGAAGCATGAGTGCTTGAAAGTGGAATATGTTTTGGAAGCTCTTTTTTACTCATTTGCTCAGCTTTATTGATTTTTTTTTTTGCAATTCAGTCATTTGTGATGAGCTTATATTCGGGCATACTTTAATTCCATGACCACTAATCTTCAACAAATGAGCTTTCACTCTATAATATGATCATTTGTATGAGGCATTACAAAAATTGAATTTGAATGCAATATTGCCACCCCCTTCTGATGTTTTATCTATTTTTGTCACATAACCCCACAAAGGTTTGTTATCTTCAATATTGGTCTCTGATGGACCATCAGTAGACTCAATTCCTACACCACTAGAGCTCATTATCCTACGAATGATTGACACAAATTAATCAACATGAATTTGAAATATGAAAAATTTTAATTAAAAGTGTAGATATGTTGCGCCTATGCCCCCACAAGGGGGCGCTGCCCCCTGGCAGGGTTCGACCTGACCGTTACTATTTGGTACCATTCAGTACCCATATGTACTGAGCAGTACCGAGCGATATCGAGTTTCGGTACTGAGTTCAGGTACCGAGCGGTACTGAGTACCGACCGAGCGGTGCCGAGCGGTATCGAGTTTCGGTACCGAGCCTACGATTAAGAAAATGAAGAATGAAGAAAACGAACCTTCAATTCTCACGTCGCCTTCACTATTCGTGTTGTCGAGTCGCTCCGTCGATGAAGGATTCTGTCGGCTTTAATGCTCGCGTCTTCAACCCTCTTTGTTGATGAAGGATGATCCTGTTCCCTTCTATGCTTGCGTCGTCGAGCCGCTCCTTTGACTATAATGAAGAAGGACGAACACCTGTGCGGAAATGAAAAACCTAGCTCGCCAAAATGTTTAAGCAGCATAAATAAATAGGGATATCGAGCGGATAGCCGAAATGAATAGGGCAAATTGCAGCTCTATTTTTTTTAATAGGACACGCGTATCCGATGCGCGTGTCCGATCAAATTTAAATAATATTTTAATTGGACACGGCAAAGTCGTATCCGACACATATCCGTGCCGTATCGGAGGCGTATCCATATTCGACACGTGTCCAATACAACATGCCTCATAAATAGGCGTATCCGTGCAACATAGGTTTCTACATATTCTAATTGCAAATATAATTCGGGATCACATTGTCACTTTACATGTCTAAGTTTTTAATTTTAGTCCCGCGAAGACCCCTACCAATATGATTGTTTATTGAAGTTGTTTTAGCCATTCCAAAAGCATTGACGCTATTTCTTTTGCAAATGGATGTTGTTTAGGTGATTTTAACTTTTGGTCGGCGTGATTTGGATAGCTTTGGCGGACACCATATTTCTTAGTTTGTCGCTTCACCACGTTTGCTCGAGTTGCATTCGAACAAGTTATAGAGGTCAACAAATCACTTTGTTAGTATTTAGCCATTATAAAATTAAGTTAAACCATTTTTTAACCATAGAGAAACATCATGTGCTAACAAAGAGCTTCAGCTACTTGTTGAAGTGAAAAGCTGAGAAGAACTGGATAATTGGTTGAGTATTTGGTTTCATCAGTGTGTATAATCTAACAATCCTGTGATAGCATTTAATAGGGAAAATACAAAATCCTGGACTAAAAATAGCTATAGAGTTAATTACAATAGGATAACCCATAGGATTATTGAGGAGGTATCATTGATCTCATGGATTAATGAGATGGCCTACTTCATTGATTTGTGGGATCATTGCTTTGGTGCAAAGTAAATGTGAATGTCGAAATCATGATTCGAATACCTTACCATGCCAAAGAATTGTCAACAATGAAATTCATGTTCCTAAATGACTATAGATTATATAAAGGGATTTTCGTTGTGGTGCCATATTGGAAACTGTCATGAATAGATGTTTCTTTTGCATTGCAATTAGCCTTAACTATCAAATTGACATCCATTAGTTCCACTGGAAAACTTGTATGAATGTGACAAGAAAACAAAGCCTTTATAGAAGCTGTTCCGTTGGCAGCCTCTTGGGTGCACTTTACATAGATTAAGAGGCGTTTGTACAAAAGGAAGTGGAAATGGATGATTGGGAATCATCAGCTAAGTACTATCACATTGATCCAGCAACATTACATTAGTGAAAAAATTTCAAATCAAACTGTGGGGAAGTAAGCCAAGTTGCTGCCAGAATTATCTGAAATGGGGAGCTATGATGGAATCGCTATTGCTGTGAGTAGAGATTCGGCAGGAATAGGTGAAAAATCTAAACTAGTGCCCAAATCTAAAAATAAATAAATAAATACAGAAGATAAACGTACTGAACAGATTTGTAGTGATGAACCTGCTCAATCAAAGGAAGAAGAGCTGAGCAGAAAACATAAAAGGGAACCATGTGAGGTGGCAGAAAAAGTGTTGTCCAGGGCCTGTATAAATTACCTAATAGATGGTAGTGAAGGTTGCCGATTAAATTTACCTGCAACTAATTCAGAGAGGAAGAAAAGATCAGGTGATTTGCTGGATGATTGGATGAAGAAAAGACAAAGATCGTATGATCTCAGATGATATGTATGCCAATCCTAACATGAGGAAATTGATAGCGGATAGAATTGTCATTTAGAACCCGGAGAGATCAGGAAGCTCTGGCAAAAGTCTTTGGAAAGTCTACATAGAATTTGCATATCTACATAGATTTGCATGTCTACATAGAAGCAGCAGATTAAAAGTCTTTGGAAAGTGCTTCAGCAATGGTTGAAAAAAAAAAAAAAAAAACATGATGTTCCTGTGAATGAAGAAATGAATGAGCATAAGCATGCACAGCTAAGGGAACTTGTCGAGTTGAATTCGGAAATTTCAAGTGAAGCCCTAAATTTTATAACCCAAAACATTGTCGCATATTATACCCGGAATGATAAAAAAAAAGAAAAAAAAAAAACCCTGTCACGTCTTTATCTTTTATCTCCTTGAATCCCACAAACTCAGGTCCCGCCCCAGAAATTGAGAACAATTCACATCAACCAGCTCTTGTTTCCCTTTGAAACTGCATGATTAACTCAGAATCTCGGGCTTTAACATCACATGATACCAAGCTTGATTCAGCAGCTGCTGCTTTAATATTATCACATAAGACCAAGCCAGGGGAAGGCTAGCTGTATGAGGGAAGCGTGGAATATTTGTTAACTTAATTCATGTGGGCTTCAAAAATTCGGCCCTGGCCTCCTCATTGCTTTTCAAATTCCTACAAAAGTCAGGAAAGGCTAGCTATATGACTGGAGTTGACCTGACTTGAATAATGAAATGCCTTTCAAATTCCTACAAAAATAATACAGCGACTTTAACTTCACTCATATGATGGTTGTGTTGACAGAAAATCTCAACCGAAGGGGTCAAATCTTAAATCTAATAAAAGTCTAAATCCCTAAAATGAAATCTATCAGCTAAAAACTTTAAAACTAAAACCCATCCACCTCTAACAACCGTTTGTTGGGAGTGATAAATTCGAAATTAACCTCAGCTCACAAAGAGTGAATGTCGTGTCTGATGTTTACTAAGATTTATCTTCAAATAGTCTCTTCCCAGTAGAGACATGGCACGTGCCCTCTGATCGGGTGATTTTATCGCAAAATGAAACCATTATATCATGATCATGGTCAAAACATGTATGTTCCCTAACAACGTCAAACCCTTGAGTAATGAATCATAGGGTATATTTGACAGGCATAAAGTCCTCTATCAGCTAAGGTGGATTCAGATTTATCAACTTAGACAAACACCACCCCAGGTCTATAAGGTATTCTTAGACGAAGCATCCCATGGCTGCTGATAAGGTGTCTTCTGTCAAGTTGGGTCGACTACCTCCTTTGAATAAGTAGACCAGGGACCATGGCAGCCCGGGACAACGGAACTATAGGATCGTGATCAGGCTCGTCTTCATTCTCTCATCACGAGTTTTAAGTTTATGGTAATAAATTTTAAGTCTCGAACTCCAAAATATATATCTCAAATTCAAACACTAAAACTTTTGCTATTATACACTGGATTTGCGACCTATGCGACCTCTTTAACAACTAGCCTTAATCAAAAGTTCTCTCTTGTTATTGGGGCTTGCGCCTATAGGAAACCAAAACTCATATCATAAAGTCCTCACAAAATGAGGACGAAATCTCTGGATAGTGTCTTATCTAAAACCCAATATGCCTTCTGAAAATTCACCCGCAACCTAAGCTCGTTAAATCTTTTCGCCGTCACAAACAAGAAAAGTGATGGTGCGGAGAGACCGAGACGTGTAGAATTTTCAGAGCCCACACATAGTTCAAACCTTATTCCACCTCATGATAGAATCTTGTTCGAACCATATTTGAATCTCACTCAAACTTTGATTGAACATTGTTTAAATCATGATCAAACCTTGTTTTAGCAGGGTTCCAAATTTGATCAGACTTTATGCTAATCGTGTTTAAACCTTAATTGAAGCTTTGTTCAAAACTTTGTCATAGATTATTATGTTTGGACAAGATTGGTTTGAATAAGATTTTATCAATATTCGAGGTAGATAATGTGATGTCTAATGCCATTATGGGTATAAGGTTTAGAGTGAGAATGTCATTTTCAAACCTATTAAGCAAGCATATAACTTTGCTAAACTTGAACAGCTAGCTGGAGACTAATTACACGTGAATGAGACTAGTTGAGATGGGGAAGGCGTTGGAAGAGAATGTGTCAAGCTATATATATATATATATATATATATATATATATATATATATATATATATATATATATATATATATATATATATATATATATATATATGCTCGTTTGAATCATATTTGGTCATTTTTAATGTCTATTGATTTTTCTCATAGATATATTAACTTTGACTTGATTTTTGTTGAAATTGGGGTTAGGATGTTCCTAAATTTAATTCTAGAAGTTTCCAACTCAAATATTGCCTAAAGATTTGTGCTGATCAAATAATTTTATCATAGACATATCAATATATAAATACAATATGTGTTAAGTAAGCTATTAATTAAAAAGTTCTATTTTCTTAATTGATTAATTTTATAAGTTGTATTCTATTAGTTAAATAAATGATTAATTAATTATTTGGTGTGATGCTTAATTAGATTCAATATAGTTTATCTAAATTTAAATTAATTTAATACTTATTATATCAAATCACTTTCAAAATTTTACACAAATTTAAAGATTCAGAAAGTAATTTAATTATGATATAAAATTTAATTATTATCATATTTATTAAATCCTACTAAGTTAAATCATACTTGCAGCCTAACAATAAATCTTACTTCAGATAAATCTTAGTTGCAGCCTAACAATTCCTTGCAGGAAAATTGATGGTAAGTTGGAAAACGTGAATTTTATTTTCAGAATTTTTCGTTTTCAATGAAGACCCAAAATTAACTTGAGTTTTCAGTAAAAACATCAAAACGCAAATTAATTTATCATTTTCACTAAAAACACAAATAAATTTTACATTTTTGCTCCTTGTTCAATTATATTTTAATTTTTTGTGTGTATAATTATATATAAATAATGCTCTTTTTTAGAATTTAACCAGAAATAGGAGTACAATGTTACATAAAGAAAATTAATATAAAGATTTATGACGGTATGATTAATCATAATGGCAACAAAAGGGATGCATATTTTGAAAATGTGTGAAATTTAGCTTTATAAATCAAGAGACTGCCTTTTATTTGAGTAAAATAATATGTATGCAAACAATTTAGCTTATAGAGTTATTGGAAGAAAAATTTAGGACAATAACTTCTGTCCGTGCAAATTATATTTTTCCTTATTTGGCTGCACCATACCATAATAAATGCGTGATATAATGTTGCATACTAACATATTTTGTCTTGATGTAATTGAATTTCAGTATTTGCATGATAATTGTGCTCATAATTTTTATTACAATGTTGAATTAAATTGCTCTCCCCATGAAAATGCACGTGTCAATTTTCTACTGGAAAAGTTAATGCAATATACTGGTTAAAATATTTGATTTTGTACTTATGTTTTTCAGAATATGATCAAAATGCCCCTTGACTTTTTATGAAAGTGCCAAAATGATCCTCAATTATATTAAATGATCATTTTGGTCCCTCAACTCTTTAAATAGGAACCAAAATAATCTCACCATGGGATTATTTTGGTTCCTCTTTAAAGACTTGAGGTATCAAAATGGTTATTTAATATAGTTGAAGACCATTTTGAGTTTTTCATAAAGAGGCAAGGGATCATTTTGATTTAAAAAAATAAAAAATAAAATAAAAAAATTATAAAAGCACCATTTTGATTTTTTTTCTTTTATGTTTTTATTCATTAGGAGTTAGAATTTAATTGAAATAAGCCATCTAACTTGCCTTTTGTGTTAGGAAACAATGGCAAGGAGACCTGCTGACCCAGAAGAGGAACTTAGATGGATGTCTCAAGAGGTCCGTGGTTATGTGGAAGCTGTTTTGAACAGCCTTGCTGCGAATATTCCCAAGGTAAATATTCTTCACAAGATTAACCGCCTTAGCAGAATATCTTCTGTATTTTTTCAGTTTATAATATCTCGGTTGATTGAGCAGGCTGTTGTGCTATGTCAAGTGGAAAAGGCAAAGGAAGACATGCTGAATCATTTATATAGCTCAGTGAGGTTGGTTTGTTGATTCCCATGCACGCATTGTATGAATACAAGGAACTTATATAACCTAGATGCATCAATTTTTTGTTTCTTTGGCAACATTAATTTTTTACTGTTGTTCATTATCAATTTTATGTATTTATCCAAATTATTATTTTCAACACCTTCCAACTCTTTTCGAGTTCTTATATTTTTATTGACTTGAATCTTTATCTTTTCATGATCTCCACATATCACAACCCTTTTTAAATAGATCTTAACATGCTGATTTATGAAATTATTTATAGCTGGTTAAAAGAATTTGCTAATCTCCTTTTAAAAGTTTGGAATGGTCTCCCAAGCTACCACATGTGCCATTTGGAATTTAACATATAAATTCAATTACTTAGTAGCATGAAATTTGAGTTTACATAAGCAAACTTATACTGCACCACTTACATGTTATTGCCCAAATAGCATTAAACATAATATATATATATATATATATATATAATATAGCAAGAGCAATTTATACTCGAATTGCTATCAATAAAGTTAAATGCTCTTTGAATTATCGACAATTCCAGAACTTGAGCTATATGGAATTAGCAGATGTTATCAAAGTTCTAGAAGATGGAGACCTGCAAACTATCGGAGTGCTAGGTTGTGATACAAGACTTGCACACTTATTTACCGCTCATCCAAAAATTGAGCCATTCACTGATAAGATGTTTGCATTTGGCTATTCACATACATCGTCATATATTGCTATATTCTACTTATTATGTCATTATAAAGGACGGTGTTATACATAGTCCAATGCTGATAACAATACCAGAACTTATTATGATGGATAACTTTGCTAGCAGGAAGAACTATATAATTTTTGCATGTACACATCTTTGTATTGCCGGTCAAAAGAAATGGTAAAGAGAAGGTTGATATTTATGTTTGATCTTACAAAGAGGTTAGGAGTTAATATTCCTCCATGATATGCTAAATATGAGTAACTGATTAGATGATTTGACCTCCTTAATATTGAATATTGCCAAGGACGTCGATTTTATTTCTGACAAAGCTACAATTAATTTGCAAAAAATCAAAGAAGCACAAAAATACTCCATGCTTCTAACTCAAAAGGCCTAAGTCCTAAAGCCTTATGAGTGGGTTAATATTCCGGTGGAAATTAAATTATTATTGTAAAGCTGTTGGACCTGGTGATATTCCAATAGAGGTGTGGAAATGCTTAGGGGATGAAGGTATTTCTTGGTTTACTAAACTTTTTAATACTATTTTGAAGACTAAAAAGATGTCAGATGAGTGGAGAATGAGTGTGTTAATTCCTATTTTTAAGAATAAAGGTGATGCACAAGATTGTGCGAATTATAGAGGAATTAAGTTAATGTGTCATACTTTAAAACTATGGGAGCGAGTTATGGAGCATCGGTTGCGGCGTGATACTAATGTTTCTCAAAATCAATTTGGATTCATGCCGGGTAGGTCGACTATGGAAGTCATACATTTATTAAGAGGTTTGATGGAGAAATATAGAGAAAATAAGGAGGATCTACATATGATATTTATTGATTTAGAAAATGCAATTCCAAGAGAAGTACTATGGAGAGTTCTTGGAAAGAAAGGAGTTAATAATGCTTATATTCAAATCATTAAAGATATGTATGTAGGAGCAATTACTTGTGTTCAAACACAAGGTGGTTTGACCAAGTATTTTTCTATTTCGGTTAGGTTACGGTCAGCCTTAAGCCCGTATCTTTTTACTTTAGTCATGGATGTTCTCACTAGACATTTGCAAGAGGATGTACCTTGGTGTATGCTTTTTGTTGATGATATTCTTATTATTGATAAGATTAGAGAGGGAGTTGAAAGTAAACTTGAATTATGGAGGTCAACATTAGAGACTAAAGGTTTTCGCTTGAGTAGATCTAAAACAGAATATATGGAGTGTAATTTTAGTAGTAATAGACCTAGTGAGGTGATTGTGTCTTTGGGCGATCAAGTCATTAATAAGAGTACACATTTTAGATATCTTGGATCTATTGTTCAGAGTGATGGTGAAATAGATGTGGATATTATCAGCAGAATTCAAGTTGGATGGTTGAAGTGGAGGAATGCATTGGGCTTGTTGTGTGATAAAAAAGTACCCCTCAAACTTAAGGAAAAATTCTATAAGATGGTAGTGAGGCCTGCAATGCTTTATGGTGTTGAATGTTGACCATTAAAAGAGAAGCATAATATTATGTTAAGTGTGGCAGATATGAGGATGCTCAGGTGGATCATGGATGAGTGGCTTTACCCTTAGAGATAGATATGAAATGAGCATATACGTGAAAAGGTTGGAGGTTGGAGTAGCTCCAGTAGAAGATAAGATTAGAGAGAGTCACCTTAGATGGTTTGATCACATAAAATGGCAATGACCCAGTTAGGAGAGTAGAGGTATTAGATTTGACTTATGTTAAGAAAGGTAGAGGCAAACCTAAAAAGACCTGGTTAGAAAATATTAGGAATGTCCTTTCGTTATTAGATTTAAACGAGAATTTGACCTTTAATAGGACACAATGGAGAAAAATGATTCATGTAGCCGACCCCACGTAGTGGGATAAAGGCTTGATGATGTTGTTGTTGTTTTTGTTGGGTATTGAGGCATTTTTCGTTCGTGAGGCTAGGCGTAAGCCTCATGGAATTTTGAGGCGTAAGCCTCAAAATCAAAAAATTGCGTAAACATAAAATGATAAATTTGGTTTGTACTAATGAGTAATTAATATATAAAACATAAAAAAATGCTACTTACCACATCTTTGAGGATAAATAGCAATGAGATATCACATATGAATTCATAAGTCATCAACATTGTCATCAGTCATTACTAAGGGGGTCTTCATTTGAATCATCATTATGATAAACTGCTCTCTCCTCTTCCTCCTCTCCTATAGAGTCCAATGTCTCCTAATCAGCTCATTCTTCCTCATTATCAGTTATCTTCCTCTTCCCTAAATATTTTTGAACAATATCATAATGAATAATATTGTAATACATTAATAAAAGTTTAAGAAAAGAAAACTGTATTATTTATATACCTTTTTTTATTTGTTCTTGAGTTGTAGTGGATGTAGATGTTTTAAGACCATCAAATAAATCAACATTTAAATCTTCATCTTGTAATTCAGACGGCATCACTTCAACTTCATAATCTACAAACCACTCTTCATCAGATGCTACATCCTCGCAAAGCAAAGGATATTCATCATCCATTAATTCTTTTTTTGTTTCAAATTCTTATCTCTGAGTCTCCTATTGTACATAATGTATACTAATGAATTTCCACTTTTGTTCTTTCAGCAAACCAACCAGAAGGGTCCAGTGTGAGGATTCAATGATTGGCTGTAATAAAATGTTGTTTGAAGTAACAGAAAGTTCGGTTATATGGTCGATTTGCAATCTGGACAATTTATCTATTCCTTTGTTATTCTGCAAGTGTAATAAGTAAATGTAAGAAATGGAAAACAAATATTAAAATTGGTGTTAAACTGATTAACTGAATACTAAGTTACTAACCCAATAGACCGACGAGATGTATAGAAATTTATGGTATTTGTCAGATATAAGGTTACACTTCTCATTTAACAGAAGGGCGAAAATATCTACATGTTCATTGCCTAAATAATCGTCGCTTAATAACTCGTCAATGCTATCTCTAGAAATAAGAAGGTTATCAAGAAAAAGGACACTATCGTCCCTGCAAAAAAAACATAAAATACGCAAAAAATTCATATAGAATACGCATATCATACACATAACATACGCATACCATACGCAAAACTAAGAGAATTATGAGTTCCTAACAGTTGCAGTTTTTATTTTTGTTTGAACTTCTTCAAGCATTTATACATAAAATTTCTCTTCTCAGAACTCAGACTCAGAATAATTTTATAATTTTCTATTTCTTTTGCATAATAAAGAATTATTTGAATGTCATCTATTGGTAGTGGTTCATTTGGATTTGTGTATGGAATTAGTTGCATTTCGGCTGGGATTGACTCTTTTTGGGGGATTGGCTCATTTCTGGATGGGATTGACTCATTTTGGGGGATTTGTTTATTGGGACTGGGTGGAGGGATATATGGTTTATGTTTCTTATTAGAAGATGAAGAGTAGCTAACAGATCGTTTCTGAGAAAATATTTTGCTCTGATCAATATGATTATTGAGCTTGACCTCAATAACTTCTACTCTTTCAGCTAGATCTTCTAACTTTCTGCTCAGTTTACCTTCAAATTCAAGAAAGAGTTTTGTGCAGGTTTCTTGGCAGGATTTAATTATTCTTTTTTTGGAGAGATTCCATTTCTTCAGCAGAAAAATTAAAGTGTGGTTGCTGAGGAGATTGGTTGGGATCTTGCTGAGGAGGTGGGGTATGATGGGGAGATTAGGGGGGTTTGATGGGTGGATATTTTATGAGGGAAATTAGGGAATGGAGGGTTGTTTGATGGATATTTCTTGATGTTAACAAGATCAATTTCAGTCTGGGAAACTCCTTAGAGGACATTAAAAATCTGACTTTTTCTTAGATTAACAAATAAACTAGTGACCACATCTGTAGTATATACAATATCATCGGTCCATCGTAGAAAACAGGGTCTTTTGTCAACATACATAGGAGCATGAAAAGAAGTATGCTCTAGGAATCAAATCTGCATAAGACAAAATAAAATTTAAGCAAATGAATTATAAAAATTAAATAAATTTTCGAATGAATTTAGCAGTTAGTTTTCACAATTAGCAGAGGTACAAAACCGTTGATGTAACCTGTTGGTTTCTTATTTGAAATCTTGGAGGAGGCCTTATTAAACTCTCCAACTAAAAATTCCCTAATCGAACCAGCCCAGTTTATTGACAAAAAATCATCTGGATTATTTGCTATTCTTTGAAGCAACCGAGGGGTTTTAAAGTTGTTAAGTTGAAAAAGTAAATTTGAACATAAATACATGATAAATGTTCTTAACATAGTCTGGGGGGGGTTTGTTTGTTCAACTCCAGCATGTTTGCCTTAATTTCTAATGATGTAACTGAAGTATGTGCTAAGGAAAGCCATGATATTTCTTCTCCTTTCTTTGGCAGACCAGTAAGAAGGGCCACTTTATCAGCAGTAAAAGGAATGTGCTGGAATAAAACATTGCTTTGAAATGTTCCACCTTGAGATCAGCTCATAAATAAGAGGGATATTTTACTCAAATCCAGAAAATTAAAAAAATTATATGATCTTTAAACTTTTCGGTGTGTCCACGACTTCAGGAGAAATTTGTTGAGCAAAATTATCACAGATTGTTCGAAAAGTCGAAACATAGCATCAATAGGTAATTGAACGAACATATATTTGAAAAATAAAAAAAATAAAAACATAAAATAAGTGAATAAGATACGCAAAAAAAATGCACAACATACGCATAAAGTACGCATAACATTATCAAAGATCACACACAAACATACGCATAGAGTACTCACAACATACGCGCAAGCACGCACAATATACGCATAACATACGCATAGAGTACTCAGTGTATGTATATCCTACGCGCAAAATTAACACAAACTACTATATTTTAAAAGTTTAGAGTTTAATTGTTAAAAACTTAAAATTTAGTTAGAGTTCATGTTTCAAATTTCAACATAAATTCATAAACCCTAAATACAGAAAAAATACGATGGCATCAAAGTATTAAACATTTAAAAAGTTTCGAGAAGCAACGTATACGCATAGTGTAAGCATAAAATATGAAGAATTGCAAAACCCTGAACACCTACGCATAGCATAACCATAAAATACGCAGAACTTGAACAGAAAATATGCCAATAAATTACCTTTATCTTTGTGGGTGACGACATCTGAGAAGGAACTGAATGAATGCTTGAAATTGCTTCGGAGTGAATGCTTGAAACGTTTGCTGGAAGTTGAAAACCGAAACGCCGCGTGTACTGTGAAATTTTTCTGCATTTTACCTTTACCAGGGTTTAAATGTTGATGCCACGTCGACATCTCACAGGCAATCCAGGACTCGACGTCGGCAATTGGGGGTCCGAATTGAAAAAAAAAAATTAGGTTAATTTTTTTAGAGGCGGTGCCTTAAAAATGTGAGGCAAGGCGCGCCTCAGTAAACTTGAGGCATAAGCCTCAAAACCTAAACTTATTGCATGGGCTTTGAAGCTTAAAGGGATCATATTGCGCTGAGGTTCGCCTTTTATTACGTAATTTTAAACCATGATATATATATATATATATATATATATATATATATATATATATATATATATATATATATATATATATATATATATATATATATATATGTACTCGGAATTCCTAAGAGGAGGAAATCCATTGTTGCTAATCAGATTTCCTGGACACTACGATCAATGGTCGTCAGTGTTGATAGACTGAATCCTACGATGTTCCCGGGATGAAGAAACCATGAGATCCTTATTGGGTCTACGTTCATCCCCCACAATCAGGGTTTCGAACATTCACACATTGTTGCACACACATCTACACTTCATGCATTAACTAAACATAATTTCATCCTTAATCGAGTGCTCTTTTAATGCGTATGGAGGGACAATTAACTATGTGGGCTTGTGCTCATAGGAAGTAGAACCCAGATTTAACTCTTGGGAGAAATCTGGTTAAATTTCAAATCCAATCTACATTAGTGAAAATTAGATCCTTAAGCTTGTGAGATTTGTGCATATTTATCCTTCCTGTGCGAACAATTATAAATTGCACAAAGTTTGGGTTTGCTTGTTAAACTCTCTTTATCATTAGTTTCATGGATTTTTCATTGTTGTTCTCACTACGCACAAAAGAGTCGTGTATATCACTAGGGCTGCAAACGAACCGAGCCGAGCCGAGTATGTGAGTGTTCATGTTTGTGTTTGTTTAACATTAGCTTGTTCATGTTTGGTTCGTGTTTGATTCGAGCTTTATTATTTGTGTTCATGTTTGGTTCGTTTAATTTAAGGGTGTTCATGTTTGGTTCATGTTTGGTTCATGTTTGTTTGTTTAGTGCTTATCGAGCTTTAAACAAGCTATGTTCGTGAACATATTTCGCAAACAATCTATTGAACAAGCAAACCTTAAATTTGTTCATGAACATCCTAAACAAACAATCTAACAAACATGGACAAATATGAAATGTTTCTTGTTATTAATAAAAAATAATTATATTATTATGCTATAATTAAAGTTTTTATATTATGTATATTTATCAATTTTATAATAACATATTTTTTAAGTTTTTATCGAGCGATTTTAATCGAACCCGAATCGAGCTTTTTATCAAGCTTGTTCATGAACATCAACTGATGTTGTTCGCGAACATAAACGAGCTGAACGCATTAGTGTTCAAGCTTGTTTATCTAAGAATCGAGTATTTAAAATATTGTTCAAGTTTGTTTGTTAGTTAATTAAACGATCACGAACGAGCTTTAATCGAACCGAACAACGAGTAGTTCGTCGAACGTTTGGTTCGCTTGCAGCCCTATATATCACCTCTGCAAATGAGCACAGTTTATAACTTTTAATTATTTGTGAAGAGTTTCTTTATTGAATTTGGTTAAACCTCTCTTATTATGTTGTAATTTTAGTAGTATTAGATTTAGTGGGTGGATTATGACTTTGGGTGATAAAGTCATTAATAAGCATTTACGTTTTAGATATCTTGGGTCTATTGTTCAGAGTTATGGTGAAATAGATGAGGATATTATTAGTAGAATTCAAGTTGGATGGTTGAAGTGGAGGAATGCATCAGGCTTATTGTGTGATAGAAAAGTCCCTTCAAACTTAAGGAAAAATTTTATAAGATGGTGGTGAGATCTGCAATGATTTATGGTGCAGAATGTTGGCCATTAAAAGAGAAGTATAATATTAAAAGTGTTGCAGAGATGAGGATGTTCAGTTAGATGAGTGGTTTAACTCTTATAGACAGGGGATGGTTAGGTAGATGAGTGGTTTTACTCTTAGAGACATGATACGAAATGAGCATATACACAAAAAGGTTAGAGTATGTTGAACCTTCTATGTAGAAAACAAAACAAAAATAGAAAATAAAAAATTTCCATAACTGCCCCATCCCGCATGCATGATCGGTGTCATATCTCCGCACGTCGTTCGCACGTCAAAGCCACTCTCGACGTCGCATCTCCCACCTCTCCGCATCGTTAAAAGGAGGCGAGAACGAAGCCTTCGGGCTCTCCGATCTCTCTCTCTCATTCTCGCTCTCTCTTTCGCTCTTGTTCGACTCCGCTCGATTCGACGGCTTTCCTTTTATCTGGATCGGAAGTTACAACTTTCGGATCGGAAGCAAGAATGGAGGCTCGCCTGTTGCGAAAGGAACTTTCTCCATTTCGCGCGCCTTCTTCGGCTCCGTCGCTGCTATCCGATCTCGCTCGTCCGACGGAAGTTATGACATTACGATCGGAAGCAACAACGCGAGACCGTTCACTGCGAAGGAAACTCTCCCTTTTGTCTTGCTTCTTCGGCTTATTTGTGGTTGATCGACTTCATGCCTTCACCGACTTTTCCTGCCTGTCGAACCAGAAGTTTCAACATTTTGATTGGAAACAACAAGGGAGTTCACCGGCTGTAAGGGTAATCATCTCCCTTTCACAAGCTTGCTCGACCAAATCCCGTAAATCTGCCTAACAAAAGGATTTAAAAAAAAAAAAAAATATATATATATATATATATATATATATATATATATATATATATATATATATATATATATAATAACTAATTTCTTTTTTAATTTTAATTATTATAATTATTTTTAATTAATTATTATAATTATTTTAATTATAATTATTATAATTATATTTAGTTTTAATTAAATTATTATAATTAATTATAATTAGAATTAATTTAATTAATTATAATTTATAAAATTAAGTATCATTAATTAATATTAATTAATTATAATTTATTAAAAGTTAATTAATATTAATTAATTTTAATTAATTGTAGATTAATTATAATTAATGATTTTAATTAATTTTAATAAACTTTAATTAATTATAAGTAATTAATTAAACTAATTTGTTAATTAATTATAATTAATTAATATTAATTATTATTAATTCAAAAGAAGTAGAATGGGAAGAAAAAAAGAAGATGCCCATCCCTTGCCTCATGCCACGAGCCTTCACCGTCAGTCTGTTGGTCCCCAAGGTATGAATTTCTAACTTAAATCCCGCCCTCGACGTGTTAGTGGACCTCCTATACGCGCTCTTGTTGCACGGTGGGGGGAAATCCAGTGTAACAGGTGCGACGAGGAGGTAAGCCCTATACACGCTCTTGTAGCGTGGTAGGGACTGTCCTCGACCTCGAAATCAGCACCGCCGACTACTGCTATGTAAGGTATATTGTTCCAAATCCTATTTTCGACGTTTGTATCGGACCAGAGAATCACCTATATGCGCT
Source organism: Dendrobium huoshanense (assembly GCA_016618105.1). Classification (NCBI taxonomy): domain Eukaryota; kingdom Viridiplantae; phylum Streptophyta; class Magnoliopsida; order Asparagales; family Orchidaceae; genus Dendrobium; species Dendrobium huoshanense. The sequence continues at coordinate 50,543,918 of CM028358.1, read as the reverse complement.
CTTGTAGCACGGTAGAAGGGAGTCTGGTGCGACGCATACGACGAGGTGGGTAAGCCCTATACACGCTTTTGTAGCGTGGTGGGGAAGTCACTAGTGTTCTCGTACCAGTACTGTTGAAGGCCCCATACACGCTCGTGTAGTGTGGTGGGATGAAAAGATATACGGCTGCGGTGTCTAAGGACACCTACCATACATGCTCGAGTAGCGTGGTGGGAAGGCCCAACACCCCTACTTTCCCCAAATGGGGGATATGATGGGGTGCTGTCAAAATTTTCATTGAAATGCACAAAGCTTGAACAATATGAAAACATCATTTGAGCAGCAATACGAAGGACAACAGAGCACTCGTACTTGAACTGAAAGCATAGAATTTGGACTCAAATGAACAATGGACTAGTGGATCTAAACCTAAACAAAATTTAAATGATTTCTAAAGGTCAAACCCAAATGAAATAAAATCAAACTGAAGCCAAATTCAAATCAATTTGAACATGAAAATGAACTTGCAAAGATTTCATAAAATTGTGGACATAGCACTTGAACTTGAACCTTGACTTGAATTGAAATGAGCTTGGCGCAAGGAGTTTTGACTTGATCTTGTTCTCGAGACTCGAGTTGAGTATTAATGTCTTGAACAGTTTGAATATCAACAAAGCATTTGGAAGTGTACAATAAAAAACTTATGAACACGGATTTGAACCATAATTAGATAATCAAATTTAATGGATGTATAATTATCTTAATATCAATCATTAAATTTGATTATGCTTGTGGAGATTAATGAATGAATGAAGGACATTCATTAAAATCTCAAATAGAAATGAATTGTTGGTTCACTCATAGGCAACAATACAAGCTCTTAATGATATCACAAGGGCCATTGTGTTCACTCCCGCAGTCAACAACCCTTCAATGGCAGCCAGATACATTGCCCTCTTGTAAGTGAAGATGTATAATACACAGAAATGCAAGTACCCACAATCTACCGTGGAAGGTCCCTAAGCATTCAATTCTACAAGCAACAAAGCTTCTTGCAAACATACACAACACAACACATTTGAAGCACATATGAACTCCTACGAGGTCAAATGCACCACACTTGCAAGGACAATAGATGGTCGCAGAATGCACATGTATGTCCTATATGCACTATTTGAATCTCCAACACAAACAATAATGCCTGTTGATTGAAGAAGGTGATATTGGAGATCAATAGTTGACAAATCGTCGCAAATAAATTGGGAACATCAAATGTGGATATGATGCGGATGCAACAGACTCTTATAATGGTCCCTACAAGGTCAATGCACTATGCTTGTAAGCAACAACAGACAATTGCAAAGTTTACGAGTACTACCCATATGTAGCAATCAAAGATCTATCTCTGCAGCAAATGCAATCATCAATCCACCTGAGATTGATGAAAGGTGGGTATGATGTTGGCAATAATATTTCTTTTACGAATACTTCCAAGAGGTCGTAGTGGATACAACAGGGCCTTGTAAATATACACAAGTCACTTGTGGATAATAACAGTGGATATATCATAGGTACAACGAACCACTATGGGCATAAGTACATATATCATCTACGACAACGGTGATTAAGATCTTCAAGTACGTCGGGTACAAGGGCAACTCAATGTACGATAAATGACACCTTTTGGCAGAGTGGAAGAGAGGTTTGAACAAATTAAAACTAAACTTCCTGGTATTCCAAAGTCTCTTCTAAATTCTATACTTAAGAAGAAAACAGTTTTGGTGTCCACAAACATCGGAAGTAATAATTCTACTACACTAATGATCTTGAAAAGAGTCCCTTTCAAAACAGTGGTCATAAAATCTCAAGAAGAGCCTCCCGGTGAATGAGAAAAGGGGAGTCAACATCAAAATGATGAAATGCCTCTTGACATCCAGACCATACCGCCACCGGATCCGCAACACTCGTACTAGCGGACAGAAGGCGGGTATAAACTCTCAAATGAAATATTGTGTATTCAAATAGCAATTACCTGCACAACTATAAATATTTCAAAATACCCTGCACATGCACTGTAATATGTATACACATAGGTACAGAAGGGGTAAATGTGAACAAAGCTTGCATAGGCCTTGACGAGCATGTTATTGGTACACACGTGACGTCTAGAAATGCTGTGCGGGTCAATAAGTGAATTCAAGTTCGAACCCAATCCTTCTATATGGATTAATAGAAGTTGATAGGATTCAAACCTTCAAACAAATACACGGTTGTGGAGACCGCTGCATTTGTTTTAATACATTCATATTAGGCCTTCAAGGCCTATAATTAAGAGAATTCACTAAATAAAGGCATAAAGCCTTCAAAACCCGATCCTCCTAAGCAAGTAAATAGGAGTAGACTGGGTTCGAACAATCGAATAAATATACGGTCACGAAGTTAACTGGAATATTTATTTTATACATTCATATTAGGCCTTCAAAGCCTTTAACGAAGGAAATTCACAAACAAAGACATGAAGCCCGAAGAATTGTTGACAGCTCAACAGAGTTGACAAGGTTCATCCATAAAATACAAATATCTTCAAATGAATGACTCCAAACACCCCGATGATGGCCATGTTGAATGTTTATCTCAACCGGAGGGGTTCAAAAATATTTTCAAATGCTATCCCAAATACCCACAAAAATTCGAAAAAATCTCAAAATTTCAAAAATATTTAAAATTGAAGTCCAACTATCAAATAACTTAAAGCAAAAAATCATTCATCCTCCGCAAAAGTTTGCCAAGGTGGACAAATTAAAATATAACTTCAGCTCACAAAGAGCCAAATGTCTGGTTGAAAATATCACTAGGATACATTCTCAGACAATCTTCTGCCAATAAGGACGTGGTATATGTCCTCTAACTGGCGGTTTTGCCGCCAAATAGCACCGCAGGATAAACGGTTATGACCCGGGGCCCTTTGAACCGAGTGTTTTTGTCGCCAAATGACACCACGAAATACCGGTTATGGCCAGGGCCAATACGTTCCTTATTGGCATTAAATCCTTGAGATATGAATTAATAGAGTATGATCGATAGGGCACAAAACCCTCTGTTAGCTAAGGTGGATTCAAATTTGTCCCCTTAAATAAGAATTCCTCCTAGGTCTACAAGGTACCCTTGAACGAAGCAACCCATGGCTGCCAACAAGGATCCTTCTGTCAGGTTGGGTCGAATACCTACTTTGACTAAGTAGACTAGGGACCATGATGGCCCGGGACGACGGAACCATGGGATCTTGATCGGGTCCATCATCAATTCCCCCATTATCCACTTTAAGTGCAAGATGGTGCATTTTCAATTTTAAATATCAAGTCTTTCAAACCTCAAACTCCCAAACCTGTGTCTATTGCTGCTACTATACGCTTGATACTGCGTATCTACGAATACAATGTATCTGACTGACTACTAGCCTTAATCGAAAGTTCTCTCTTGTTATCGAGAGGGGTAATTAACTATAGGGGCTTGCGCCTATAGGAAACCAGAACTCAGATCATAAAGTTCTCACAAAAATAGGGGCGAAATCTCTGGGTAGTGTCTTATCTATAAACCCATTTGCCTTCCCAAAATTTACACTGGAACTTATTCCGTTAAAACTCCCTCGCTAAAAAAAAAAAGTAAAACAGTGCGGGTGGAGGCCAGGGCTGAATTTTCGGAGCCCACAGAGTAGCTCCAGTGGAAGATAAGATTAGATAGAGTCGCCTTTGATGGTTTGGTCACATAAAATGACAGACTCTCGAAAACCGAAAGTACATGTATTAGATTTGGTTTTTGTTAAGAAAGGTAGAGGTAGACCTAAAAAGATTTGGTTAGAAAATATTAGAAATGACATTTCTTAATTAGATTTAAATGAGAATTTGACTCTTAATATAACACAATGGAGCAAAAGGATTCATGTAGCGGACCCCGCATAGTGGGGTAAAGGTTTTATGTTGTTGTTGTAGGAAGCTATTAAATCACATGGTTCCTTGTTGACTGATGCTCACACGAATCATTCAATATCAAAATTATTGAAAGGTGAACCTGGGCCTGCATTGTCTAGGTCAGGCTCATCTCATGCCTGGACCTGGGCTCAGACAAGTGAAGGATAAACATAAGCTTAGAATTGCAAATAATTACTTAGTACATACTGTGTATAAGGTCCACATTGTGTTTTCTTATCATCGGATCTTTGTCAGCTTTAATGTTTTGTTTCCAAATGCAAACTGAGTAACATCTAACTAGCAGCCTGTGGAGTGCTGCACATTATTTTGCATCCATTCCATGTAACCAGATATGATATATTTTCCATTGCTAGTGTTGTTCGGTTTTGCGGTTTATTTTAATTAATGTTTAACCAGTATTTTTCTTTTTAATTTTTTCTAGTGCTCAGAGCACTGCTAGGATAGAAGAACTTCTACAGGAAGATCAAAATGTAAAGCGGAAGAGAGAGCGGTTTCAAAGGCAGTCATCCATTCTGACAAAGCTTACTCGTTCACTTAGCATACATGACAATCGAGCAGCTGCTGCTACTTGGTCAGAAAGTAGTACTGGAGAAGGTAACTTCTCTTTTTTTTATCTAGTGAGTAATCTGAAAGATGTCTTTTATTTCATTTTTTTTCTGTAGTATGAGGAATAACTGTAATTTGACCTGGACTTGGAGTTTTTTTTTCCCGGCACTAAGTTCCTTTCCAATTGTTAATTCAACTTTCTCATTTTGCTATATTTATGAAGGCGCATTCTTAATTTATTTCCTTCTAAAAGTAGATAGCTGAGAATTTGCTTACTCAGTCAGCAAATTTAAATGCAGCAGAATATTTTGAGTTCAACTTGCAAATGCTAGCTTGCTACTAGATAAAACTAGTTTCAAGAATAAATGTTGTATAGCTTATTGTATCAACGTAGAATCACAATCTAAAAAACTTCTTTATATTTTTTGTATTGTAATATTATATATTTTTAAACTTGGTAAGATAGAAGCTTATCTCAAAATAGGGCACAAGCTCAATTATAGATAGATAGCACAATTCCTAGTACGACCCAACTCTATGTAGGAACTAGGCAATTTTTCAGTTCTAAGCAAGGTTGTGAAAACTGGACCAGACAATGAGGTTGTTGAACCTCGACTCAACTTTGAGGTTGAGTTTGATCTCATGATTTAGTTGGTGATTCGAGCTCGAGCTAGACATGACTCGAGCTCGATTAGATTAGACTCGTTTATACCCCTGCGTGGAAGCTGCACATCACCATTACATCCTCTAAAAATTTTGTAGTAGTACTCTCATCTTTATGTTGATGAAAAATATTTATGAAAGAGGAAGATAACTGAAATATTTGAAGAAAAATCATATTGCAGGGCATTGGGCTCCATAAAATGCGACAGGGGAGAGATCAATTTATGACGATGACTCAAATAAGAACCAATGCAGCACTAAGACAATGGCCAATGACAAGATCACAAACTAAGACCCATCACTAGAATTTGGGCTAGTTATCATGCAAAACTCTCCAAGTAAACCCATCAATGTCTCATAATACTTTTTTAAATCATGAGAGAATGATTTAAAAGGTTGATTTAAGGCCCTTTTGATGTGTAGTTGGGCCATACAAGTCAAAAAGTCAAAGATTTTTATGAATTGATTAATTTTAAGAACACACTTGTCATTTGTGGCCAAGCTGAATTTTTATATGTTTAGAAATTTTTAATTTAATTTATTTTCTTTTAGTATTAGTACATGTTATCAATTTATGTAATAGTATTTTTTTGGCTCCTAAGGCTTTTCAAAGTTTAGGCTTGGAAAAGTCTATAAGTAGGCCTTTGTACTTTTGATTTATTGAATAAAATTTTGGTGGATGATCATCTTGGGCTTTGTTAAGTCTTTAGTTATCTCTTATTTTCATTATTTTTCCTTTTCCTGACACAATTTTCATTTTTTCTACTTAGTCTCAAGCTTAGCAACCCTTAACCTCAAACATATCCAAACTCTCTTAATATTTCCACATATCTCTCATATTCTTCCAAGGCCTCAACTCTCTAAAAACCCTAAGAAACCATAGCCAAAATGCCAATATAAAGAGGCAATTTTTTGCTGTGAGCAACCAAATTAAAAGTTTCATATCTTTTCAACTATTGATCCAAAAACTATAAAAACACCACGATTAGCTCCCTAACATCTCAAACATTTGATTTGGAGCTTCTCATTATTTTTTTTTCCATGAAAAACCATTTTTAATCTTTAGAAGTTTTAGACCAAAATCTATCTGCAAATCTAAATTTCAACTTCACCATCACTCAAATGACTATTCCATCGCCACTTTAAGAGGACGTCAATCGATTTCACAATAAAGATTTCATCGATAAATACATCAAGGCCTCCCTCAGTGATGACAATATAGATAATTTCTGAGTTGTTGCCAACTATTTTAGTTTTCCTTAGAAATTAAATGTGGATGAGCAGAGAATTTGAAAAGAAGGAATTTAGAGTTGAATTTGATATTATATGATATTTTTATGCCATTCTTATATTTTTATTCTTTTGCTCTTGTAATAGTTGAATTTCAATTATATTTTACGTAATTTATTACTTGCCATTTTATGTCTTAATTTTTTTCTTTCATAAGTATATCAAATTGTTACTTTATAACTCAATAAGAAGTTAATGTCATTCTTAACATATTATTTGGGTATTACATAAAAGTTACTTTTAATCTTTATTTTCACTTTACGCAATTGTATGATTTTGAGGATTATGTCTCAAAATGCCTTAAGGCTTATGCCTCGCCTCATGAATGAAAAACGTCTCAGTTTTTAATTACGTAATTTTAAACCTTGACCTGCACTATGACTTGCATGAAAAAAAGCCTCATAAACTTTTTCCCTTTGCCTTTTTTGATATGCTTGACCTTATTTCACGACTTCCAATTTTATCTGAGTGTTTCACGAACTTGTATCAAATACCAAACAATGAAAAGAAATCTTCATTCAATGATCCTCAAAATACTTAATAAACACATCAGCAGATTACAAATACATGTTTATTATCATTAAAATCAAGTTAGTGTACTTGAGGTTCCTAGGGTTTTCACTTGCTAATGTTAAATTGCCCGAAAAGATTTTATATTATAGCCAAAGAAAAATGTAAAAGTATGCATCAATGATTACCCAAACCTAATTTCTTGTTTTGATGCTCTCTTGGAGTAAAGACACATGTGGGTTACTTGATTTGAAGATTCTTTCAAGTCCAAATTTATAATACGTGAAAACTTATTTCGCTCATAACTAAAAGTTGCTACTTTGTTTGTTTTTCTTACTATTTTACATGGTTTGAAAAAACAATATTTGAGGCGCACAAGGCATACGAAAAACACCTTGAGGCTTGTGCCCCATTATCCCCTAGTAATACCTTCTTTATCTTAGGTAATATGTCTTATGACTCTTATCAATATACCTTGAGACTTAGCGTCACCTTACTAAGAAAAATATTCCGTTATGTTTGCTTATCTAATATCACAAAGTTATGTTGAGGGAATATGTCTTATCAATTATTATGGTTATCTTATATATTTAGTTTTTTATGTGTTAGCTTATAAGTTTGGATTTATTTTATTTATGAATCAATCAATGAATTATGAAAAATTTGATCCCCTCGACCAAACTTTAGGCCCTTATAGATTTAGGCCAAACAAAATGGCCTCTCTCTCTCTCTCTTTATATATATATATATATATATATATATATATATATATATATATATATATATATATATATATATATATATATATATATATATATATATATATATATATGTATGTGTGTGTGTGTGAGAAGATCCGTTTTCTATCTAATTTCTTTGAGGCAAGGGGAATGAGAAAGGGAATTGAGAGCACATCAGAAATATTAAGGAGGCAGTGTACAAACAATGATAACAAGATTAAGAACGCAAGAATCAAGGAATTAAAAAGAAGATCCAAACAAGAAAAAAAGGAGCAAATCAACTCAAGATATCTTCTTAATCTTCTTAAAGCTATAAGCTTTAGTTCAACTTAATTATTTGATAAAATCTTTAGCTGGGTAAGGTTATGGTCTCTATTTATGCTTTTCCATTCAATCATTGTTTAAAATTGCGTAATATGAGGCTCGCCTTGAGGCCCCCCTCAGCGCAATTCTAGAAACGCCTCGATACTTATGCCTCTAGCTTTTTTATGAGGCTTGCGCCTTAGCTTGGCCAAGGCTTGCCTTGAGGCACGCCTCGTCTTGCTAGCCTGAGGCTTACGCCTCACCCTATTTGTATATATTTTTTGTTAAAACTAACATAAATCACGTATTTATGCACATTCGAGTGCAACAACTTCCTCTCGATTGCCTATACCTCCAGCCCGCGGCATTCGACTCTACCAAATGAGGCAGGGGATAAACCGATTTTTTATGGTGACAACTCAGATGAAGACCACCTTAGTAATAACAGTGTAGATGATTCCTAAGTTGTTGCCAATTATTTCATCTTTCATTATGAATCAAATGCAAATGAGTAGATAATTGAGAAAGAAGAAATTTGAAGTTGAACTTGATGTTATATGATATTTTTATGCAATTTCTATAATTAGTATTGTTTTGCTCTTATAATATTTGTATTTTAGTTCTATTTCATGTAATTTATCACTTGTTACTTTATATCTTGTGCATTTTTTTGTTTCATATGTATGTCAATTTATTAATTCATAATTAAATAGGAAGTAAATATGTCATCATTTAACATATTATTTAGGTATTATATAAAACATCACTTTTGACATTTATTATCATTTTACAAAATTTTTTTTTTATTTTGAGGCTTGTGCCTCACCTCATGAACAAAAAATGCCTCAATACCCAATTGCGCAATTTTAAGCATTGCATTCAATCATTAGTTATGGTTTCTAGTTAGACTTTACCATTCACTTATCTCTCCTGAAGCGTATGAACACTTTTGTTCTATTTATTCCTTCTTTTTTTCCTTTGCCCAAATTTTTATACAAAAAAAAACATTATTTTGGGTTTTCTATTTTGAAAGGTCATCTTAACCTACATAAAGTTCATGTTATTATCATTCTGCACTTTATATATAATCAAGTCCAATTTTATGTTCTTGAACAAAAATATTCTAGGCATCAAAGTTATCTATAGCTTTGATTTTTGGAACAAAATCAAATTAATAGTATCCATGGCTGAAAAAAAGATCCATTTGTAAATCTTTTTCTGAATTCTGAATAAATTTGCTTATGGACACTTTGATCATAATGCTTATCTATTTTAGATAATATGGTTTGAACATGGTTCAAACAAAGGTTGAAATCCTTTTCGAATAAGGTTCAAGCAAGATTTGATCACAGTTTGAATCTGGTTAAAATAGGGTGTAATCTAACAGTCATGGCACAACCGCATTAAATACAATAGCTATATCATAGTACAAAGCAATCCAACATCTATATCACATCATAGAGAAATCATAACAATTATGACATAATAGTTCTAAATAGAAATGAAATGAAACGATAATGTTTACAATAGAATTTTATATAATTGAACTAAAACATAATGTTTACAATATTATCAACAGAATTTAAGTTGGATGGTTGAAGTGGAGGAATGCATCGGGCTTATTGTGTGATAGAAAATTACCCCTCAAACTTAAGGGAAAATTCTATGAGATGGTAGTGAGGCCTGTAATGCTTTATGGTGCTGAATGTTGGCCATTAAAAGAGAAGCATAATACTAAGATAAGTGTGGCAGAGATGAGGATGCTCAGGTGGATGTGTGGCTTTACCCTTAGAGATAGGATACGAAATGAGCATATACGTGAAAATGTTAGAGTAGCTTTAGTAAAAGGTTAGAGTAGCTCCAGTAGAAGATAAGATTAGAGAGAGTCGCCTTAGATGGTTTGGTCACATAAAACGGCGGCCTTCCAATGACCCGATTAGGAGAGTAGAGGTATTAGATTTGACTTATGTTAAGAAAGGTAGAGGCAGACCTAAAAAGACTTGGTTAGAAAATATTAGGAATGACCTTTCTTTATTAGATTTAAATGAGAATTTGATTTTTAATAGGACACAATGGAGAAAAAAGATTCATTTAGCCGACCCCACGTAGTTGGATAAAGGCTTGATGTTGTTGTTGTTGTTGTGAACTAAAACATAATGTTTATAGAATGATTCAATAATATTTGAATAGACCTATTGATCTTTATTATAGTGAAATAAGTTTACACAGATGATTTCTATACAAATATATACGATCATGTGTAACTTTTAAAAGATTTTTTTTTTTTGAAATTAGGTAGATTAACTTTTATATTACAACCACTCCATAGTCTCTGTTGAAATCATAATTCACTCTTCAGACTATATGTGACAATAGTTTGCATAAATTTTTGAATACCAAATTACTTATCGTATTGTAGACCTTAGGACCTCATTTATGGCAGTCTTCCTTTATGCCTAAGCAAATTTGGAGAAGAAGAGTTATCCTTACTGTCAAATAACTATGACATCTCAAGTAAGCTAGGAAAGTACTTGCAAAACGAACTCATTGTTAACTTCGCTGAGGTGCAAGAGGGGCCAAATTCATACAATGTCATGGACTTTGTAGGAAATGAGATCTCACATATCTTTTAATGAACTTTGTTACAGTTCTTTGGAAAATTTATGATTCATGTGCCATCTTATAATTTTAGGAGTTTTTCCCAAGATTTTAAAAACCGGATTGGACTGGCCGTTCTAACCAATTCAACTATGAACCCTTCATAAGACTGTTTCAATACATTCTAAAAACCGCTTCTGCATCCAACTGCCCAGAGCTGGCCAAAACCGTCGGTTCAATTGGTGAACCGATCCCAGTTCTTTCAAACCGGCCGGTTCAATTGCCTAAAGTAATTTATTACATTAAGGATTAATACTAAATAATATTCATAATTTAATAAATTAATTTAAATTTTAAATACTTAACTTTTAAATAAACATGAAATTCTTATCATAATTATTTGCTCCAAAATACTAATGAAGTATATTTATATGGCCCCACAATTCCATGTGAGTTCCTAACATATGCAATCCGAAAAACTATATAAACAATAGTAAGAGAAAGTTTTCCAGTGATTTGGGAGTAAATATATTAGTTGATGTTATGAAGCTCACAACGTATATAGTATTGATACGGCATCACAAAATCATCTTGATCGGGCACGAATCTCGAGGCAAAAACTAGTTGGAAACTTCAAAAAATAATTTCGGGAGCATATGAACTCCGATTTCAACGAGCTTATAGTCAAACTGAGCGTCTCGGAAATACAAACCCAACGACACCAAGATCAACCCAATCCGAGCCCAAATGAGTCCGAATCAAGGGTTCAAAGCGCTGTTGGAAGGTTCAAACCGCAATTTGAGTTACCAAACGGTCTCCGATTTTGACGAGCTTATACTCGAATCGAACGGCTCGACGAGACGAATCCAACGAGCCCAAGATCATCGAATTCCGACGTCATTAAGGCCTTCAAATGACCAACGAACGGTGCATGATCAAAGGATTCGATATCGGCCGTCCATTCAAACCACTCCCAATTCGCCCTTGATCTCATACCTATTTACGGGCTATGCCACTCCAGAAAAACTATAAATAGAGCACTCATTCTACACCAAGGGGACTCAAGTGAAGAGAGAGAAGAAGAAGAGAAGGAGAAGGAGAAAGGGGAATAGGAGATTCCTCACCTCCTCGACCACCGCCGCCGGAGTTTTTACTGCCGCCTGAAGACGCTGGAGCTCTGCCGGATTTTCAGGAAACGCAGGGAATTCGCAGGATTTTGTGAATTTCGTGGAAGAAACAAGTTGTATTTGGATTATCCCGACTTGTGGGACGAAATCCGCCATTTGTAATCTACGAAAACACTAGTGAAAATTTGCAACTGGGCGAGGCCCCGTGGTTTTTCCCATTTTTGGGTTTTCCACGTAAAAACTCTTGGTGTTCACTCCTTTCTGTTTGTGTGTTAAACTTACGTGCAACGCTCGGACGCGAATTTAAAAACTCTACCGCCGCGTATTTTCTAACACGCAACAGTTTGGCGCCATCTGTGGGAAGGCTTCTATCCCACTACTTCGAATATTGCTACGATGGTGAATAGGCGTAGCAGTCGCATCATTGGAGCCTCCCGCTCCAACTCCCACCAGTCTAGAAACTCGTCTATTAACCATAGACGACCAATCTCAGTATCTTTGCACCCCGGGGGGCAAAATGCTGCCGGTGAAAGGACCTCAGGGCCTTCTTTGGAAGAAAGGATTCGGAAGATGGAAGAATCTCAGAACGAGATTCTTCAACTCCTACGAGACGATCGACAGCCGACGTTGGAAGAGATCCTTCGCCCTCGGGATCCACCAAGGGTTGAAGATGTTCAATTCGAGCAGCGTCAAGAAGAAATTCACCTTCCTCCACCTAGGGGACATCCTCAATCACAACAGGAAGATGAACTTGCCGATACAGCGAGTTCAACACATCCTCGCATTTTTTCGGAACTCCCAGAAGGCTCTCTCCAACCACGCATTGCAGGACTCCCTCACAATGTCCTACGTCGCGAACTGCAAAAATTGGTATGGGAAGAGTTCCCCCCAGGAGATGTGAGGCATGCTCTCCGACAGAGGAATTTCCAGGAATCATCACCTCTAACGGAAGCCATTCTTCAGCACCCCATTCCGGTAGGTTTCAAAGTGCCAAATGTTGAGTCATACGGCGGGACGACTGACCCATATGAGCATATCGACTACTACAGAACCATCATGCATATTCAACGAGCATCAGACGCGCTCCTCTGCCAGGTCTTTCCCGCCACCCTTAAAGGACAGGCCCGAACATGGTTCTACTCGCTTCCACCTGGAACGATCCCCTCTTTTGTCAAATTGGCCAAAGTATTCGTCGAACAATTTGTGGCCAATCGAAGAATTGCTAAGGATTCTTCCCACCTCTCCGGAATTCGCCAAAATGAGGGAGAATCGTTGAAGGAGTATTTTCAACGATTTTCCACTGAAGCACGACAGATTCCAGGAGTAGACCCTGAATTACTCAGAGGGGTCTTTCTTGGAGGTCTTCGTCCTGGCCCCTTCTATTCGGCCCTTATGCGAGACACCGTCCATTCATACGCTGACTTGATCCATCACGTGGAGGCACAAATCTCTGCGGATGAAGCTATAAATGCCCACAGGAAACAGTTTGAGCAAATCAGCAGGAAGCGCAAAGGTGCACCTGGGATGGATAATTCTTTCTCACAGCAGAAAAAGCATGGGAAGAATAATCTACCTCATAGGTCTCCGTCACCACGACGAGAACCCCGACAGGAGGAGTACACCCCACTCAATACATCCCAAGAAAATGTATTAATGGCCATCCGGGATCAGGAGAACGTGAAATGGCCACACCCTTTGAAGCCCAACGTCGGAAACCAGGAGCAATATTGCCACTTCCACCGTAGCCGCGGGCACACTACTGAAGCATGTTGGCAACTCAAGGAAGAAGTTGAGAGACTAATCCGACAAGGATATCTCCAACAATTCATCAAGAATGTGCCAACCCGAGAGGAAGCTCGTCCCGCTGGGGGGCAAAGTCAACAACAAAGACAACCATTGAATAATATTCAAATGGTTGGAGAGATTGAATGATCACACACTTTGTATATTTGTATTAGCAAATATTGCTTGTCTTGTTATCGTTTTTATGTTGAGTTGAGTGTCATTTTGATATCTCTAATATCTTCTCCCAAGTTAAATGTTGTTATATTGTCACCGTGCGTAGATCTTGTGTGTTGAGTACTTTGTAATTTGTAAGTCGTACTAGGGAACTATTGTACTATCTTACGTAATGCAGTAATAGAATGTTCATGTTGTTGTGATATGATTTTTCCTCTTATGAAGGATAATAAAAAATTTCTCAAACTCTTTCTCCGTGATTCGAGAAATACACAATCCATATTGTATCTCAATCACCGGACGATCAATCCCAGGGGGATTTGATCCTGACCTCATCCACACAGGTTAACGTCGTCGAGCAGGGCTCCGACATACAACCTCGGATAGGTCTTACATCCTTGGTGGATTCTCCTGACCTCATCCACACAGGTTAACGTCGCCGAGCAGGGCTCTGACATAACCTCGGATAGGTCTTACATCCTTGGTGGATTCTTTCGACCTCTTCCACACAGGTTAATGTTATCGAACAAATGTTCTGACATACAACCTCGGATAGGTCTCACATTCTTGGTGGATTCTCCTGACCTCATCCACACAGGTTAACGTCGTCGAGCAGGGCTCCGACATACAACCTCGGATAGGTATTACATCATTGGTGGATTCTCTTGATCTCTTCCATACAGGTTAATGTCATCGAACAAATGTTCTGACATACAACCTCGGATATGACCTCTACTTGTCGTCGGACTTCTGCTCGTCGACGAATCTTCGTCGGTCTTCTACCCGACATCGGACTTCTACTCATCGTCAGACTTCTGCTCGTCAGAAGACTCTTACGCATTGTCGGACTTCTGCTCGTTAGCGGACTCCTACCCGACGTCGTACTTCTCCCTGTCGTCGGATTTTTGCTCGTCAGCAGATTTCTACCCGACATCGGGCTTCTGCTCGTCAGTCGACTTCTGCTCGTCGTCGGACTTCTGCTCGTCAGCGGACTTCTACTCGTCGTCAGACTTCTGCTCGTTAGAAGATTCCTACGCATCGTCGGACTTCTGCTCGTTAGCGGACTCCTACCCGACGTCGTACTTCTCCCTGTCGTCGAATTTCTGCTCGTCAGCGGATTTCTACCCGACATCGGACTTCTGCTCGTCAGTCGACTTCTGCTCGTCGTCGGACTTCTGCTCGTCAGCAGACTTCTACTCGTCGTCAGACTTCTGCTCGTCAGAAGACTCCTACGCATCGTCGGACTTCTGCTCGTTAGCGGACTCCTACCCGACGTCGTACTTCTCCCTGTCATCGGATTTCTGCTTGTCAGCAGACTTCTACCCGACATCGGACTTCTGCTCGTCAGTCGACTTCTGCTCGTCGTCGGACTTCTGCTCGTCAGCGGACTTCTACCCGACGTCGGACTTCTCCCTGTCGTTGGACTTCTGCTAATCAGCGAACTCCTACGACGAACTTTCGTCGGTCTTTTACCAGACGACGGACTTTTCCTCGCCGTTGGACTTCTATCATACACGTCGTCGGAATTCTGACTATCGTAGAAATCCCGTAGGCTTCTGCACGCAAGGAGGAGCGCTAATTCGAGCAGGAAAAAAATTCCAACTCGCAAATAGCGGAAGCCTCAACCGCCAATAAGCCGGAGGGAGAGGAAGAAATCCCGTAGGCTTCTGCACGCGAGGAGGAGCGCTAATTCGAGCAGGAAAAAATTCCAACTCGCAAATAGCGGAAGCCTCAACCGCTAATAAGCCGGAGGGAGAGGAAGAAATCCCGTAGGCTTCTGCACGTGAGGAGGAGCGCTAATTCGAGCAGGAAAAAATTCCAACTCGCAAATAGCGGAAGCCTCAACCGCCAATAAGCCGGAGGGAGAGGAAGAAATCCCGTAGGCTTCTGCACGCGAGTAGGAGCGCTAATTCGAGCAGGAAAAAATTCCAACTCGCAAATAGCGGAAGCCTCAATCGCCAATAAGCCGGAGGGAGAGGAAGAAATCCCGTAGGCTACTGCACGCGAGGAGGGGCGCTATTCGAGTAGGAAAAAATTTCAACTCGCAAATAACGGAAGCCTCAACCGTCAGTAAGCCGGAGGGGGAGGAAGAAATCCCGTAGGTTTCTACTCGCGAGGAGGGGCGCTATTCGAGTAGGAAAAAATTCCAACTCGCAAAAAGCGGAAGCCTCAGCCGCCAGAGAACCGGAGGGAGAAAGAAAGAGGAGTTGCAAGTTTCCTAAAGGCCTAGGAAGCCTATTTATAGGTTTTGGAGGAGAAAGGGGGGAAGTTATTACAAATTTCGGAATTATCTTCTTTTAGAAAATTTTTAGGAATTTTTTTTGCAATTTTTAGAAATTTTTTGGGAATTTTTTGGACAAAAAAATAGCAAAAGATAACTATTTTCGTGTTTGTGGGGCCCACAAAGGCGGTGGGCCGAACTGCCTCTTCTCTCTCCTCAAAACAACGCGCCAATCCATGGCCACAGCACACGGATCGCGACGGACAGCCGGACAAAGCGCGAAATCGCGCGGTGCAGCATGTTCCGAGCGCGAATAGGCGCGCGCGGCTGTCGCGCGTGACACCCGCGCAGGCGCCCGCGAGGCTAGCCCAGCGCGGGCGAGCCCAAGCGCGGGCTCGCGGAACCGCGGGCGCGGTCCTTCGCGCGCGGCCGCAGCGCGCAAGCTCGACCGCGGGTCTGCCGCCGGCAGCGGCGGCCGGCCGGCCGGTCCGGCCGGTTCGGCTGCCCAGCCTGCCCGGAGTCCGCTTTTCGCCCCGGCAAGTCCAAATTCGACATTTTTGGGGTCCCCGGGACCGTTTTTCGACGTTCCAGACTCAATTTTGGCATTTTCGGAGCCGTTTGGGGCTTCTACGATCCAGATCAATCCTGACTCACTCAGAAAAATTCTCCGAAATTTGTGACACATATTGTCGGACCTCTGAAGCTACGACGTCCGAAAATAGGGGGGCAACTGATACGGCATCGCAAAATCATCTTGATCGGGCACGAATCTCGAGGCAAAAACTAGTTGGAAACTTCAAAAAATAATTTCGGGAGCATATGAACTCCGATTTCAACGAGCTTATAGTCAAACTGAGCGTCTCGGAAATACAAACCCAACGACACCAAGATCAACCCAATCCGAGCCCAAATGAGTCCGAATCAAGGGTTCAAAGCGCTGTTGGAAGGTTCAAACCGCAATTTGAGTTACCAAACGGTCTCCGATTTTGACGAGCTTATACTCGAATCGAACGGCTCGACGAGACGAATCCAACGAGCCCAAGATCATCGA
Source organism: Dendrobium huoshanense (assembly GCA_016618105.1). Taxonomy (NCBI): domain Eukaryota; kingdom Viridiplantae; phylum Streptophyta; class Magnoliopsida; order Asparagales; family Orchidaceae; genus Dendrobium; species Dendrobium huoshanense. The sequence goes on along the minus strand of CM028358.1, from coordinate 50,526,942 downwards.
ATTCCGACGTCATTAAGGCCTTCAAATGACCAACGAACGGTGCATGATCAAAGGATTCGATATCGGCCGTCCATTCAAACCACTCCCAATTCGCCCTTGATCTCATACCTATTTACGGGCTATGCCACTCCATAAAACTATAAATAGAGCCCTCATTCTACACCAAGGGGACTCAAGTGAAGAGAGAGAAGAAGAAGAGAAGGAGAAGGAGAAAGGGGAATAGGAGATTCCTCACCTCCTCGACCACCGCCGTCGGAGTTTTTCCTGCCCCTGAAGACGCCGGAGTTCTGCCGGATTTTCAGGAAACGCAGGGAATTCGCAGGATTTTGTGAATTTCGTGGAAGAAACAAGTTGTATTTGGATTATCCCGACTTGTGGGACGAAATCCGCCATTTGTAATCTACGAAAACACTAGTGAAAATTTGTAACTGGGCGAGGCCCCGTGGTTTTTCCCATTTTTGGGTTTTCCACGTAAAAATTCTTGGTGTTCACTCATTTCTGTTTGTGTGTTAAACTTACGTGCAACGCTCGGACGCGAATTTAAAAACTCTACCGCCGCGTATTTTCTAACACGCAACAAGTATAAATTTTTAAACAGGTTTCTTAATTAATTCTTTATAATTTGAATAATATATATATTTTTAGTTAATAATAATAATTTATTTATTTATTTATACATGCAATATAAAAATTATTTTATTGATTTATTAATGAAAAGTTTTTTGACATAAAATATTTATAGATATAAATTTAGAATAGAAATTTTGTATAAAACATATAGATATAAATTATACATAAATACATATTATAAATTAATAATAATTTATTTTAAATTTATAAATTTATATGTGAATTAAATTTATATTAAGAGTGAATAAAATTTAAAAATTGAATTATTTAAATTTAAAACTATAGAAACTATTGTGTGTATTTTTTTATTCATAAATTGATATTGTTGCATGATTATTATACCATTATTATACCGGTCTGGTTTTCACAACCATAGTTTTTCCTGCCATATAGCATTCATGATGGAGTTGGTCCACTTGAATGAGTCATTTCTCTCGAGCTTTATGCAAGTGGAGATTGCTAATCTATAGTACTGATCAAATAGTTTATCTAATATGATGATGCTAGATCCATAGGCTATGTTGTACCGATATGGATGTGACGACACGGATACGACACGATATGGATACGGGACACGTCAATTCTTAAAAATACAGGATACAGATACAGCGCGGATACAACATTATAATATATAAATCATACATAAAAATTAGCAAAGTAATTAAAGCGTAATATTTGAAATGACAAAAAAATTAAAAGTAATATAATTTGTAGAATTGTATCTTATAATATCAAAATAAAAGTAAGCATTAAATATTTAAATATCTAATACAACAACAACAAAAAATGTCCAGAATATGAAGTTTCAACTATTTAATAGAAGGAATGATATGATTAGTTTCTTCAGTGGTTTGTCTTTGAATTTCTATATCATCTTCAATAGATATCATAGCTTCCAATTCATGCTCATCAAGTGAAAGATTAGCAATTTTTAATATTCCCATATCCTCAAGAGATACAAATTCATCTCCAGCAACATCCCACATCCTGTTGTCTATTTCCATATAAGTTGGAGTTTTCCTTGAGAGAAAACATAAACTAAATCTTCAGCCCGTTGTGGAGTAATTTTATTTCTCTTCATTGATTGGATGAATGAATATATCCTCCAATTTCTTCCACAATAAGATGAGGATGAAACTTGGCCAAGCAATTTTATGGCGATTGTTTGAAGTAGAGGTGATGAAGCTCCATGTATAATCCACCATATTTTCAGATCAATTCTCCACCTATCACACAATGACTCTTGGTCACCAAAGTCCTCTAAATAATCAAAAAATTTAGCAAGCTCAATATTGACACTTCTTCTCTCATTTGAAAAATAACGCTTCAAACATATCTTCCTCATATTTGAAATTTCTAAATCTTTCTCTGGAGAAACTCTTTGAGGATACTCTTGAAGCCATTCTTTAATTTAATATCTTCGAAAAACATTAAAATGAAATAATGAAAAAAATGTTGAAATTACTAAACAATAAATTATAATTAATAATGAAAAATGTTGAAATTTATATGGGATTTAGTGAGCTAGCCAAGCAATGTAAAAGGTGTATTACTTTTGCTCCACCTATCTTTTAGAATAACATAAATAACATCCCAGAAGCTTGAGTCTTCATGAAGTGCCTTCCTCTCATGTTTATATGTAATTTCTTTTACTTTGGCTAGCATTGAATCCCATATCTCATAAATGAGATGTAAACAAGACTTATCCGTATCAGTTACTCTTAGTATCTTTTAAATTGGATATGTGAAATTTATGATATATTCAATCTCATCCCATCATAAATCTTTTAAAAGCTTCTCCTTTACATATATAGCTTTTCCAACATCATCTTCCCTATAACAGGATCATTTTTCACTAATCACCATAGCTTGAAGAGCATTTTTTATTTTTTGAATCTTCTCATCACTATAACTGAGGCAAATCGAGTTTCAGCAACTACAAGCATCTTCAAATTAGAGAAATAATTGAACATAAAGAGTCTCATGGAGTGATTCATAATAAAATTCCTAATTAGAACTGCATCTCCAACAATCTCTGAGATCCAATGACATTCATTATAGGTGATTTCATTTGTCTCGGTATTCTTAGCTGCACAACTATTCTTCAAAGCAATATTAAGCATATGCACAACACATGGATATGCTTGCTCTATAAGTAGACTTGCAGCTTTACAAACAGGTGCATTATCAGTAATGACCTGGATAATGTTTGAAGGTCCCACCATCATGATAACTTCTTTGATTAAATTAGAAATGAAGAACTTATCCTTGTATTGTCCTTTACAGTTTACAGCTTTGATAAATATAGGATAGCTCTCTGTTACAGCCATGAAGTTGATAGGTGGTCTTCTTTGTGGATTTGTCTACCCATCACAAACCAAAGTAACTCCTTTTTTCCTTCCAAACTCCTCTATTAGGCTCGAGCAACTTCTCAATAGTATCCATCTCTTTGTAACAACTTCATTCTAATGACATTATATCCATGTGGCACGTATCCTAAAAGATTATTATTGCATGCATAGGTAAAGGCATTCTTGTAATATGGATTCCTTGCTAGGTTAAAAGGAAGTCCAGCTGAGTAAAACATTCTAGCTATTTCCCAATCTAGTTGTTCTCTTATTTGTAAATTAAATCCTTTCTCCAAAGCACTATCTACAACATGTTTTCTTCTTTTTGATTTAAATCCCTCCATTCGAAAAGGTCCTTTATTTACAATGTTGTCATCACTTCTAATTGAAGAGGATGATGAAGGATATGAAGCATGGGTGCTTGGAAGTGGAATATATTTTGGAAACTCTTTTTTAATCATTTGCTTAGCTTCACTAAATTTCTTTTGTAATTCAGCCATTTGTGATGAACTTATCTTCAGGCATACTTTAATTTCATGACCACTAATCTTCAATAAATGATCTTTCACTCTATAATATGATCATTTGTATGTGGCATTACAAAAATTGCATTTGAATGCAATATTACCTCCCCCTTCTCACGTTTTACCTATTTTTTGTCACATAATCCCATATAGGTTTGTTATCTTTAATATTGGTCTCTGATGAATCATCATCAGACCCAATTCCTACAAAACTAGAGCTCATTATGCTACGAAGAATCGACACAAATTAATCCACATGAATTTGAAACATGAAAACTTTTAATTTAAAGTGTAGATATGTTGCGCCTATGCCGGGGGTCCAAGGGTGCGCTGTCCCCTGGCGGGGTTCTACCTTCTCGGTACTGCTCGGTACTATTCGGTACCCCTCTGTATCGAGCAGTACCGAGCAGTATCTAGTTTCAGTACCGAGTTCCAGTACCAAGCGGTACTGAGTTTCAGTATTGCTCAGTACCGAGCGGTACCGAGTTCCGATACCGAGCCTACGATTAAAAAAATGAAGAATGAAGAAATCGAACCTTCAATGCTCATGTCACCTTCACTATTCGTGTTGTCTAGCCGCTCCGTCGATGAAGGATCATGTCGGCTTTAGTGCTTGCGTCGTCGAGCCTCTTTGTCGACGAAGGATGATCACGTTCGCTGCTATGCTCGTGTCGTCGAGCCACTCCTTCGACTATAATGAAGAAGATGAACACCTGTATGGAAACAAAAAATCTAGTTTGCCGAAATATTTAAGCCGCATAAATGAATAGGGATATCGAGCGGATAGCTGAAATGAATAGAGCAAATTGCGTCTATTTTTTCGTTTGCGTGTCCGGTCTAATTTAAATAATATTTTAATTGGACACAGTAAAACCGTTTCCGATACGTATATGTGCCATATCGAAGGCATATCCGTATCCGATACAGCATGCCTCGTAAATAGGTGTATATGTGCAACATACTCCATAGTTCTTTAGGTAATATCAGTTTTGGTGCCTTATTAAACAACATAAAAATCATTATGGTGCAAAAATGGAAATTAAAATTAGTAAAAAAATCTTTAAAATGTTGGAATCATATTTTCAATAAATTAAAAGATTTCTTAGATTGCTATCTAACTAGGTAGTGGGAGCATTCAATTGATGGAACCATATTGTGCTTCTACTGCTCACTCTTATTTCTTTCTCTTTATAGTTATCAACCAATCTTAACATCCAAACTTAAAGGAGGGTAGTTAATCTTCATCAATCAGGCAGATAGGATCAAATGATGCATGGATCCATGGGGCTTGAGCCTCTTTTTTAAAGGATCTATAAAATCCCAATCAAATTCTTTTAATTCTTTTGTCTTTTTAAATCCTAATAATTGTGCCTCGCTCTTATGTATAATTACAAGAGATGGACTGCCATCCCCTGCCTCCTAATCTCCTATTCTATAGAAACAATGGCAAGGATTTGTTTCGTATGTCCTCCACCTCGTCTTGTACCCCTCCTACTCCATCTCTAGCTCTTTCTGCACCTCATTCCCAGCCTCAAATGAGTTAATGGCTTGTAGTAGGCACTGCCTCACTCATTTCTATCCCGCTCTTCCGCAAGCATAAAATTATGAACAAGATTGGTCAAATAATCCTATATCTGCTCCAACGTTATTTGATTATTCTCCAATTTAATATGACCGCTTGACAAAAAAGCTGCATCAACGCTTCATAGAACGGCATGGTGTGATTTGAATTGATTGTACTTCCGTTGCCTCTCCTGCTTTCTCTTCAAAAAAGTGGCGCTTTCTCTCTTCTTTATATCTCTTGCAAGGATAGGTTAAGTATGAGTTTGTATAACTGATTAATAGAAGTCCTCATGAGCTGTATACACGATTTTAGGATGGATAATTGCAAGCAAATAATAATTTAGATAAAGTTTTTGAGTTAATTTACAGTAACCATCCAAAACAGACAAAAAATTTATACTATTGCTTTTTCTCACTTGCATTTTATCGTATTGCTAGCTCACATCTTTGGTGTCCTATCACCAAGAAAATCAGCGCATTTTTTCCCAACTTAAGGATGACTCCATAGGCACCAGTACTAAAAATTCTATTGCATATTTAGTTATTGTGTATTGGGCTGGAGCATTCTTCGTCAAGATAAGTTGTATTGTAACACTTTATCTCTCTCAACCATCTCAATGTTTTCTTCCACATCATGGGTATCCAAAAATACGTCTTCATATTCAATAGAGTTGGTAAAAAATCTATATGTTTGTTATGGTTGAGGGCACCATCTATAAAGTAATATAGCCCAAGCTTTTATATATAAACTCTCACAGTACACTCAATAAACGCTTTCTCTAGGTCTTTATTTTTGAAGTCTTGTCCTCATCCAAGTAATTATAACTGAGCTTACTGCTACTCATCGTCAAGAATTCCTAAGATGGGGATTCTTTGAAGTGCAATCCAAACCAAGCATTATCCTTGATATTGTCTATGGGACTTCAACCAGATTTTAACTATCAAAATCTCGCCTTAACCTTACATTCTCCTTCTTTGAATTGCTCTCTGCTTGACTCTTAGCTGGTTACGGGGATCAAAGAAAATGAGGTTAGTATTTTCTACTTATGCAATTATTTATGTAAGAATAGTAGTTGTATATCAAATTTAATATCCCTTTTAAGTCCAAACTATCACATACATTACTTTCTCATCAATCAGTAATCTCCCTTTTAAGGATGAATCAAGTAATGATTATATTAGAGGAAACAATTCAAGGGATATTTTTGACCATATTATAATTAAAATAAGACTCAAGTGATTTTGATATGCACAATAAAATGTAGAAATTCACCATGTGGTCAAGTGGATAATTTTAATGTTAGAGGATGACAAAAAATTTCTTAAATTTCAGTTCTCTTTGTTCTAAGTGATTACTATAATGGTTTGCTTCTCTGGAGAAATTGTTTTATTCTATTTTAGACTTCATTTGGGATAATTTTCTTACTGTTTTTTAAAATAGTTTTTTAGTACTAAAATTATTTTTTTGTAGTAGAAAGCCGCTTCAAGAACCAGTAAGAAAGTCGTTCTTAAGCTTTGTTTGGGAGGGCTTTCTTTCTGCTTCTTAAATAGCTTTCTAGTACAAAAATTAAAAATTTTGTACTAAGAAGCTGCATTAAGAAGTAATAAGAAAGCCGTCTCAAACAAAGCTTTAGTTTTACCTGCTTCTATTTCTGAAAGCAATCAATGCTAATGACATCTTTTCTAATTGAGCTACATTTACAGAAAACACTCCAAGAGCTGCCACTGCTTCAGCAGATGATTGGAGGTCTGCATTTGATGCCGCTGCAAACGGCCCTTCCTCGGAGTCGTTTAGATCCAACAGCATCAATGGGAATAGCCGACGTTTTGGCGAGTCAACACAGAATGATGAAGCAGGCTCAGGTTCCAATTCTAGCAGCCGGCGAACTCCTAATCGGTTGCCTCCCGCTCCTCCACCTAACTCGTCAGTGTATAAATTATAGGCCGCCATTGACGATCTTACCATATTTTTGTTGGGGCCACGGCTGCTATCTTTGTTTATTTTCGTTTTTCCCAATTCAGGCTCGGCCTTAAAACCTGGCATGAGGGAAAGGAAATTTTCGAGAACTGTACCCAACACCTCGTAGGGGATCTCAATCCCTTCATATCTATAGTAGATATCATGTGATGTTGCACTTTTTTCCAAGGTTTGGATGTATGAAATTTTAAAATGATAGAAAATATTATCTCGATCCTCTCCTTCCATATAAGAATGGCATAATGAGCTAGAAGTTAGTTTCCCCTTGAATGCAGTACAAAATTTTCAAAAGGGTTGACCTCAAGAGTATTAATTATTATGTGCAGACGTCGAAAGTTATTTGGAGACCAATCAGAATGTGCCACATCACCCTTGTGCTTGGTACCGTGGTTCGGTACTAGGTACCGCTCAGTACCGCTAACATGGCGCACATGACGCATTTTGATTGATTTTTGAACGATGTTCTGCATTTGGCCTTCATAATAACTTCTCCAAAAGGAGGGCATTGTGTAGAGGGAGGTATTTAAGAGATGATTGAATGTGAAATACCAACCAACAGTTATATAAGGTTAACTGATTTCATTTCAGTACTATAAGATTTAAAATAAGGTGGAACGGCAGTGCTTATTTTATTAAAATGATCAACAATTTTAACACCTTCATTGATTGCCATAAAATCAAACAATGAATATTCAATGAATATAAACAAGAAACACTGAGTCATCCTTAAATGATGATTGATTTGAGATGAAGTGAGAAAGAGAGTTCTGTTGCAGTATAGGATATACTTTAAAAATTCCCCACAATTAGCTGAAAAGGATATTACCTAAGAATCCTATGGATGAAGCTCCATATCCCAGAGATCTAGATGAGATGCTTAACTCTATGAGCTGGCTTTATTGAGCTTTTTTAAAGGTGGAAAGCCACAAAATTAAGGAAGAGTTTAATATTATGGTAGGAGTTCTTCCAACAAGTTTTTTATAGGGAGTTTGCAGTGAGGAAATTATATATCTAATTCCTTTTAGCATAAAAGTTTATTTTTAGGGTTGATAATATACCAAGGCAACCCTTATCTTTGGGCTTGCAAGCTTTACATCAATATATAAGGTGGGTTTTTGGGGAGCTAGGGTTGCTATTAAAGAGAATTTTGGAGTGAATTTTATCAAAATTTTATGGAGTTCCCTTGGGTATAAAACAGCCTTAGCCCGCCCCCCCCCCCCCCCCCCCCCCCCTAAAAAATAAAAAATAAAAATTAAATACATATTTTAGTTAAGTAAAGGTAGCTCAAAAGAGAGAATCTTAGATTTCTATCTAGTTAATATATAAATGATCGTGTCAATCATACATTTTATATTGATATTATGAAAGTCCAGAGAGAATAAAATGTTTGTAGGCAATCATTTAAGACATTAATATTATTTGATTAGCTTGACAAAGTCGGTCGCAATTAGATTGCAATTAAAAATATTAGAAAAGAGTTCATTCTCAAATAGATTGTCTGGGTGCAAGACAAATCATGCCAAACAAAATAAAAAGGTAGAGGAAAGATAAAAACCTCATCTCAGCCCAATTGATGTAGGAAAAATCTTGTGGAGGCTTCTATTTAAAAGGATAGAGAAATTAACATTTGCAATGCAAGCCTTGATCTAATCAATGAAAGGAGCATTGAATTCCTTATCAAAAAGCATCTTGTAAAGAAATTTTTTACTTAATTAAATATCTTTTTGATGTTCTCTTGGCAAAAAAGAATGCCACTATTACCTTGACTTTGAACCAATTCAAAATTTTATTAACCAGAATAATATGACTATGATAAAATGCGTGTGCAATGACAAGAAAATACATAAAAGGACTATGATAAGAGAGTGTAGCTCATTCATCAAAGGAAGTTTTTTTTATAATCACATACTTTAGGCACATTCTCTATGATTCATCATACTTTTCCAAAAAAAGTACAAGTTTTCGAAGAAAATACATAAAAGGACTATGATAAAAGGGTGTGGCCAATTCATCGGAGAAAATTGCTTTTTTATAATCACAGATTTGCGACATATTTTCTGTGATTTTTCACTAAATTAAAAAAAAAAGTTTGAGTGTGATAGAAATTCAAGAGTTATGATGCCACATTTTAATGTAAATATAGGTGTTCATGCTTGTTTTGAACATAAGCATTATACGCAATTTTTTTTAAATAAAATTGCACAAAAAATTTCAAAAAAAAAAAAAAGCAATTTTTTTATTTGGATTTGCCTCCATATAGGAATATTGGACATGTGGCATCTGAACTATGGTTACTCAAAACATGTGATTAGAGATAAAAATAAAATTTCATTATTAGAACCTAGGGATGATTAAAAATTAATTATTTATAATGATATATAACTAAAAATATTATCAATTTTGGAAAAGATTGTATAAGCTTTTTCTTTTCAATTTAAAATGTTTGTTGAGTATATGGTCTAAAATATATCTACTGAATCTATGTAAATTTTATGTTAAAAGTTTTGAGATTATATTTTTCATCATGGTCAAACCTAATTAAGCTTAATGATGAAGTAGTTTTAAAAGGATTTTACTATAAAATTGTTTATAAGCCAGATATTTATAAGAAATATGAAAAACATTCTATTAAATGCTTAAAAAGTTCTCTAAATAAACCACAGTTATGCAATGATGTTTTATGCATCATGCACACATTTGGGAAAATCTCAAACTTAGAATTAATTTGATGAATGCCCAAACTCTTATGTAATCAATCTTGTGAATATTCAACCTATATTTAAAAATATACTTTATGAATTAATTAAGGGTGGAAAGCTAGATTTATCTTTTTCTACCATAAAGAAATTAAATATTCAATAAGAGATCCTTATTAATTGAAGTACCTATGCATGTGACTTTTAATTAGTATAACTTTGAGCATTAAAATAAGAAAAGGAATATTTAGAAGATGATGAAGTTACAAATATTGAAAAATTAGAAATTAAAGTGAATTAATATAGTGATTTAATTAAAGAATGCAAATTTGCCTTTACAATAGGATTTGTGGAGGAAAGTTGTACTTAGATATGGTATAGGAAAAAAAAAAAGATATGGTATAGGAGAATCTGCCATGCTAGTTTTCATTTGTTTTTTAAAATCACAAATTTATACTTAATAGAAGTAATACCAAAATTAAGACTTTCTAATAAGATTCATGCAATGCATGCCAACTAGCAAAAATTTTTTAAAAATTCATTTAAGTAAATTTTCTACACATGGATGCACTTATAAGTTAATTAGGATAGTAATCACCTCTGGACCATTAAAGTTTCTACACATGAAATCATTTGAACAAATTAGTAGAGTAAGTTTAGGTAGTAAGTTATATATTTTTGTCTTTTCCTTTTAATTCAATGCTTTTGCATGGTTTCAAAAAAAAAAGTTATATATTTTTAATATTAGGAACAATTACACTAAATTAAAAAAAAATAACACATTTAATGAATACTTCAATGAATTCAAATAATTTGCCATGCATATTAAAAAAAGCACTATCATAATATTTATAATCCATAGTGACCATTCTCAAGAGTTTGAAAGAAAGAAATCTTGGAAGACTATGGCACCCCCATAGGAGGGGTGAATTGGGGTTTTAAAATTTTTTTGTTTAGATTCTAATTGAAAAAAGTATAAACTAATAAACAAATTTAAAAATTTTCATGTACAACAAATGAAAAAATAACACAAATGCAAGGAAAAGAAAAATAACAAGCACAATTTTTACATGTTTTGGCTCAAACACTTGCCTAATTTGCAACCACATTATCTAACTCTTAGGCTTAAAATATATTAAATCTCAAATTTTTCCTCTAAATCTCAATTTTTAAAATCAAAGAAGTTTATTGCAATCTAAGTACTCTCTTGCACAAGTGAGTGCAATCAAATCTAAGTATAATATGAATTTACTAAGCCAAATGGCTTAGAATAAAAAAAAAAAATTTATTGTAAGCTCAAATGATCTTACAATGAAAGAGCTAAAATATTTAAGGTGGTTTTATAAAATATTAATAATCACTTCATTATTTGCAAATGGGATATATATATATATATATATATATATATATATATATATATATATATATATATATATATATATATATATATATATATATATATATATATATATATATATATATATATATATATAACATAAAAATATTTTGCTTGTTGATTTAATATAATACTCATTAAATCATGTAAAATGGATATATTAAATTAAACTATGTACATATAATACTTTAAAAAATGTAATAAATTTTGAAAAAAAATGCCAAAAATAAAAAGATTTGCTTACTAATTTTATGGATGACTCTAAAAAAGTTAATCTAAGGTCCTCACCAAGTATTTCTCTAAAAAAATAAAAAAAAAATTAAGAAAAATATATGGTGAAAAAAAAACAAAGAAAGATAACGAAAAAAAAATTCAAGAATTTCAAGAGAAGTTGCTCGATTGAGTGTGTTGAAGCTTCTAAATCAAGGATTTAATTGCAAAGACGAAGAGTACTTGGAATGAAAATCTAAATTTCGCCTCTCAAAATTTAGCTTGAAAATAACAGAAGAAAAAGGAATAATATGCTAGAATTTTTAACTTAAGGGGTATTTATAAGGAAAATAATTTAAACTCATTTTAAAGAAAGATAATAATCCAAAATTATTTTATCAAGTAGTAATATTATATTTAATTAAAAAATTAATTTGTATTAGATAGATAAATATTAAATTCAATAACTAGATCGATGAGTAAGTGAAAAAGTTTCTCAAATAGCTCCAAAAGAATGTAAAATTGGATGTCTAATTTGTAATATTAAAATAAAATAATGTTTCAAAAATTATAATAAATTCAGTTTGAATTAAAAGTTGGTTATGTACCCTATAGATTTGCATCTACAGAATTTAGTAAATCAAATGGAATGAACATCAAGCTAAAATTTAGTGATTTTAAAAAGATTTCTATAAAAATACAAATTTATATATTTTTAGAATCATTTTAAAGTATATTAATTGTTCATGCAAAACTATGAAGTAAATTAGATAAATTCACAAATATATTATAAATTTTTCATATGTATTTTAATTCAAAATAGATAAATTAAGTATATTAAATAAATTCTAAGTAGACAGGCTTATTTTACTTTTAATTACAATAATGATGTATTTTTATGTTATTTTGGATAATTTGATGCTATATATGAAGCATATACAAATATCAAAATATATTAACGTAAAATTTAATTAATAAATAAAATTATTGATATCTAATTTAAGTTCATTATCTTTAATAAATAATATCTAACATTGTCGTTGTGAGGTCCCAAGCCCTAGATGAGAAAATTGGAGGGTTATATTAGGTAGTCCATAGCCAGCATTAAACATCAAATAATTATGACATGAATCCTTTAATATATTATGCTAATGCTAGGGAATTCCCAAGAAACAACACATTGTATGGCTTGAATACAGTGAGAAGTGTGCAAGGGCTACTGCACCGGTGCTCGGGTGTAGTGTTAAATAAGAAAGGGTCCACATCATGGATGGATGTGGGCAAACAAGCAAGTCCATGAAACTGTAATTAGTATAGGAACTTGAAATTAATATTAGCTCCTTTTACATGAAAATTTATAGAGTGCATAGATATTATAATTTATAGGAAGATAACTATTCTATGTATTCAAGAAACTCAATGGGTTAGAGAATATGCTAAGGAGATTGATAGGTTATGATTTAAACTATAGTACTATTCGAGTTGGAGTCGTACTAGAAATGATATATGTATGATTATTGATAAAATTAATATAATTAGATATAGAATTATAGCTTTAGATATTATTATTAATGCTAAGATTATTAAGATTATAAGTGCTTATGTTTCTCAATTAGTTTTGGATATATATTTAAAATTAAAATTTTAGAATAACTTAGATGAAATATTATAAAACATATTTTATAAAAAAGAGATTTAAATGGACAGATTTTAAAAGCATTCAAGTGGGGCTATGATTTTGGAGCAACTAATGAATTTGGTAGGATCATATTAAAATTTATTCTAGCTTATGATTCTGTAATTGCTAATATTATATTTAAGAAAAGCGAAGAGTATCTCATCACTTATAAGAATGGATATAACAAAAAAAAAAGATTTATTTTTTTCTTATAAGAAAAATTGTTCAATTAGATTATAAAAATTATAAATTTATTATGAATTAAAGTTATGCATGTAACATCGTTTATTAGTTTTTTGACTTTAAGATAAATGGGCAGAATATAAAAATAAAATAAAATATTATCCTAGAATTATATGGGGGCATTTAAAGAATACTAACTAAAATCTTTTTGAGAGTGAGATTCTATAGATCATAAGATTTAATTTGATAGTGCATGAGGAATTTAATATTATGTACAAAAAAAAGTAGTTGGTGATATTAAGAATATTGCAAATGATGTGCTTGGAGTATCAAAAAGAAAAACTTCTAATAGTAAATGTAGTTGGTGGTTGAATCAAAATGTGCAAGAAAAGATAAAAAATAAGAATCTTTGTTATAAAAATTTGTTTAGAGGTAAAAGCTTGGAAATTTGGGAAAGATATAAAGACGCCCACGTAAGGAGTCTAAGAAAGAAATATACGATGCAAAGAATTAATCTTTTAATGATTTATATAATAAATTTAACAGTAAGAAGGGCAAAAGATATATGCATAAGTTAGCCAAGCAAATAGATAGAAGAAGTAATTATTTAGTTCAAGTGAAGTTCATTATGGATGAAGATTAAAAAGTGTTTTTATTAAAAGAAGATATTCAACAAAGATGGATGAGACGTTTTAATAAATATTTCAATGAGGATTGTAAGAATACAAATGAATTTTGTGACCTTATCATCCTAATTTTTATTTTATCACTGTATTAATAAAACTGAAGTTATAGATTCTTTAAATAAAATGAAGTGTGAAAAAGTTGTTGGACTTTATGATATTCCAATAGAGGTATGGAAAAATCAAGAGATTAAAGAATCTCTTAGCTCACACAACTTTTCAATATTAATTCAAAGACTAAAAAGATGCTAGAGGAGGGAAGGAGTGTGTTGATTCCTATTTTTTAGAATAAATGTGATGCACAAGAGTGTGAATTATACATGAATTAAGTTAATGTGTCATATTTTAAAATTATGGGAGAGAATTATTAAGCGTAGGTTACGACCATATACTAATGTTTCGCAAAATCAATTTGGATTCATGCCGGGTAGGTCTACTATGGAAGCTATACATTTATTGATAGGTTTGATGGAGAAGTATAGAGAGAATAACGAGGTTCTACATATGATATTTATTGACTTAGAGAAAACATATGATAAAGTTTCAAAGAAGTGCTCTAAAGTGTTTTAGAAAAGGAAGGAGTCAATGATGCTTCTATTTAAATCATTAAGGATATGTATGCATGAGCTATTATGTGTGTTCAAACATAACATAGTTTGATTATGTATTTTCTTATTTCAGTTGGATTACATTAAGAATCAGCTTTAAGACCATATCTTTTTGTTTTAGTCATGAATGTTCTTACTAGACATTTGCATGATGATATACCCTGGTGTATGCTTTTTGTTGATGATATTCTCCTTTTTTATATGTCTGAAGAGGGAGTTGAATGTAAACTTGAATTATGGAGGTTAACCTTAGAGTCTATAGGTTTTCATTTGAGTAGATATAAAATAGAATACATTGAATGTAATTTTAGTAGTAATAAATATAGTAGGGGATTATGACTTTAGGTGATCAAGTTATTAATAAGAGTACACATTTTAGATATCTTGGGTCTATTGTTAAAGTGATGGTGATATATATGGGGATATTTCTAGTAAAATTCAAGTTGGATTGTTGAAGTGGATGAATGCATTGGTCTTGTTGTGTGACAGAAAAGGACCCCTCAAACTTAAGGGGAAATATTATAAGATGTTGATGATACCAGTATTTCTTTATGGTGTAGATTGATGGTAATTAAAAAAGAAGCATAAAATTAAGTTTAAGTGTTGTAGAGATGAAGATGCTTAGGTCGATGAGTGGCTTTACTCTTATAGAAAGATTGTGAAACATGTATATACGTGAAAATGTTGGAGTAGCTTCAGTGTTAGATAAGATTAGAAAGAGTCACCTTAGATGATTTGGTAACATAAAATGTCAGCCTTCTGATGGCCTATTTAAGAGAGTAGATATTAGATTTGTCCTATGTTAAGAAAGGTAGAGGTAGATTGAAAAAGGCTTTGTTAAAACATATTAAAAATGACCTTTTTTATATAAAATTTAAATGAGAATCTCACTCTTAACATGATACAATGGAGAAAAAAGGATTCATGTAGTTGACCCCACATAGTGTGGTAAAGGCTTGCTATTGTTGTTATTGTATCCTTATTAATAATATATATATCAAGTCAAGATTGTGAGCAAACTAAATGATACAAGTAAACTTTTATGGACCTCTAAGATACTTCTTAATGAATTTAACTTTAACTATTATATCTGAATCTCCAAGCTATCCATCTTGTTCTATCTTGGGTTCTTTTATGCTTAAATTTTAATTTAATTTAGGTTTTGTAATTAATATATATCTCATAAAAGTAGTCATCTTGTACATCTATAGAACCAATGTACTTGAAATACTTAGCATATATATTAGAACATTCAAGCATATATTTGTTATCATCAAAATTACTTGAATAGATTATGAGGCTCATAAAAGCCTATAAAAAGTTTAAATAGCTTGTAAGAAATTTGATATAAAACACAATGTTTTAGCTCAGAGGAAATGACAAAAAAAATGGAATAGTTAAAACTAAAAATAGATTCTTCATTAAAGTAACACATTCTATGATAAATGAATAAAAGTTATCAAAGTGTTTTTGGCATTGAGGCTATGAACACAACTAGTTATGTACATAAATGAATAAATATCTTGCTAGTATTAAATAATGCATTGTGAATTTCTAAAAGTTAGGAGACCAAACATATCCAATTTTCATGTACTTGGATACAAATATTTTACACAAAATAATGGAATGTTAAAATTAAGAAAAATGTATTAGTTATTCATCTACTGACAAATCTTTTAAAAATTTTGACAAAAAAAAAAAAAAAAACTTGTTCAAGAATCAATACATGTGATCTTTAATTGTTTAATCCCTCAATTCATTTAATTATAGCCAACATCTTTCTTAACTTCACATGAAACAACAATAAGACAACTAGAAAGATGATAAATGTTTTTATCAAGCCACTCAAATATATCTTTTTAGGTTCTCCAAAGATTTTAAGCTCAATGACTCTTTCAAATAGTCTTTGTCTACTCAAGTACAAGGACAACTTAGAGGCCAAGTATCATTATCTCCAACAATTCAAAATCTTTGAATTAACTCTTAAATTTACTTGTTGTAATTAAAGCAATTTGTTATGAACTAGGCAACATTAAACTCAACATTTTAGCAGTTCTTTTAATCTTAGTTTGATCTATGTGATCAACTTCTTCTCTTCTCCCTTGGAACTAGTGTTGGCATACATATAGTCATCTCCCTTTAATTTTCATAGCTTCAATAAATCAACCACTCATTTATTCCCATTAGTAACTTGCTTGGCATAAATGTAATATAATTAAGAAGTCACTTGATTATCTTCATCCAATATGTCTAAAGAAAAAAGGAATCCCAACTAATATCCTTTGTTGGGAGAGTCATTTCAAGGAGATCATTTATAATGTTAAACTCACTAATGGTTTTACTCTTCTATCTTGCATCAACCTCCCTAATTTTCAGCTCTTTAATCTTCTTTAAAAGAGTATTAGTAGATTCACTTGTAGGTACTTTCTGCAATATTACAACAACTTTTGGCTAGTATATTTCTTAATTTCATCTAAATCTTTAAATTAAGTTAGGAAAGAATCTTTATAAGATAATTATGAAATATTTATAGAGAACTAGGATGATGGAATGCACAAAAAAGTAATCAAATTTGTATAATAGTCACAATCAAAGTAATAAGATAATATAAAAAAAAATTATTATCGCATTCCTATATGTTTTCCTCAAAGAAATTATTGATTTAGGAATTAAGTGTGCAATCAAATTCTCCTATGACAGGTTTGACCAAGCTCGTTGAACAAAATAAATACATCAAGCTCATGGAAAGTCATCCAATCAAGAAGAAATTTAGTTTGTGACATAGAAGAAGTCATTAATGTGGCACTAAGATGCAAATGCAAGAAGTGGACTAACAACTAGATCTTAGAGCAAGAAGAAAGTTGATAATAATTAAAGTCTAATGACAATGAGCAAGATGATGTTTATGAAGTAGAACTTATATTTTATGTGTGTAATAATTATTAATTTAGATTATGCATTCATAATTTTAAATTTATGGTTGTAAGTAAAATTTAGAGAAGCATAAGATTAAGATAAGTGTTGCAGAGATAAGGATGCTTAAGTGGATGAGGCTTCACGCTTAGAGATAGAATGTGAAGCTTCTGTATAGGTAAAAAGGTTGGAGTAGCTCCAGTGGTAGATAAGATTAGAAAGAGTAGCATTAGATGTTTGGTATCACAACCTAACCTGATATGACCCATAAAAAGAACATATCATATTGTGTTGGATGGTGACATACCAAGCCCAAGATCTAAGTTTTGGATACTTTTCAAATATCTTTAATTTAAAATAGACTATAGAGCTACAAATTAACATCTAACTGAAGAGAAAATAAACTCACCCATATTATCCATCTTCAAAATTTATATGCAATAAAATATATACATTATGTATATGGCATTTTAGAATAGAGCAAAGAAATAATTAACCATGACTGTGCAAAAATCTATAAACTAGAAAGTATTAATACTGACTCAAACAAATCAGAACTTGTGACCAAAACTACTCACCATTTATTTACCCTTTTCCTAATAAAAAATAAAATATAGAATCGATGTGACCCAACACAGCTCAACACATCATACCAACTTATATAAATATTTAATAATTAAATCATTATGCATTTACCTAAATTTAAAAGCAATTATTAGTATGTTATTGTACTTAGTTGAATAGTGCTAGTAGTTAATAGAATTTCAATAGACTTTGCACTTAAAGTAAATAAATAAGTACTTCATATATTAATATAGAAAGTAATAGATTTTTTTCAGGCCCTTATACCTCTCATCATAATTTTATATCTGAATTCAAACCCTTATGACTTCCTATGCTAGCATATAAAAAATGAGACCCTTATGACTCTCAATGCTTACCATATATCAAATATTAAAAAAAGTCTTGCCATTATAAATCTTGGAGTATATACATTATAATAGAATTTCCTCCAACATCAAATCTCAACAAAATCATATAATTCAAGTAGATAGGTTCATAAATCATTACTTGTAAAAAAGAAATGTAATAAACCAAAATTAGAATTACACAAAATGCTTTATTAGTAGAGAATAGATTCAACAACTAAAGTAGATTTTATAGTTCTATAATTTCACCACATTATTAGGGTTATTCAGAACACTTTTTTAGAGATTTAATTATACTAAAGCTTTAATTTTTGGATAAGATTTTTTTATTTATTAAAAATGACACACTTTTCAAACAACCCAACCATTATTTCTAAATACATAAATATTTATAATGGTCATACCTATAACATACAAAATATGCCATGGTGAAAGTTTTACATGTGTAAAATTATCCATATTTTTAAGCTATGAAATTATATTTAAATAAAAAATTTTAAAAAATTTATATTTTAAAAATTGAATCGATAAAATATATCCTACAACGATCTAAACAACTTTCAAAACTGTGATAATAGCAAAAAATAAACTGAAATTTTGCAAAACCAACTTTCTCTCTCTAAATTGTAGCTACCTATGGAGGGATTAATTAAATGAGAACATAGTATATTTTGATATTTTTTTATAAAAATTTGATCGAGAGTCAAGGTGCTCCAGAGAATGTTATCGCAATGTCGA